>JZKD02S1798184.1:16182-38456 GCA_000966675.3 Picea glauca
TAAAACAGTATAAAATTTTGAGAATATAATAAATATTAAAAAAATTAATGAATATATACATCTAATTACCATGGGACTATATTCATTTGATCCCCCATCCATGTGCCCATATTTTATACAATAATTTTTAGTTGTTGTTGTTAAAACTCTTTCGGGACGTCTAGTACAACAATTTTTTCAAGGGAAATAACATTTTCCATCATCCTTTTCACCCTCTTTAATTTTTTTCCCACCTCTAATATTTTCTGACATTCTTCCCCATAGACATATACTGAAAAACAATACCTATTTTTTGTTCGCCAAGAACACCTTATACCCTTTTTGAACTGTTGTTATTATAGAAAACTTGTCGCAACATCTGTAAAATGCAACATATTTATATATTTTATAACATCACAATTTCGACGATAGTTGACCAAGTCAAAGTTGACTTGGTCAAATACTAGGTGACCATTAGGGTGGAGAAAACCTAGTGTCCACAACGTCGCAAGTGTGATGAATATTTAACCAACGTCGCAAGTGAGATGATAGTTTGACATCATCGCAAGAGAGACGTCCTCTGAACTTCACCACAAGCGTAACATTTTTAGTAGTACATCGCAAGAGCGAAGTTATCTACCAGTATGGAGAAAAAAAAATTAAAAGTTCCCCATTTTTTTGACAATATGGTCAATTTTGTCCATAACGTCACAAATATAACTTCACAATTTTTCCAATATGTACTAGTGCATGGGTCTCCAATATTTTTACACCCTTGTACATGATTGGGATTTAATGTTTCTCCCATGATATTCCTAAATATGTTGGTAGGTGATACCTATGTTTTCAAATCATAATGATATTTCTGTTAACGAACATTTAATTTCGTTCTATAATTCCTTGGGGCTTCATGATGCCCAGTATGAACATGAATATGTCATTGTGAGAATTTTCTCTTCCTATCTCATAGGAGATGCTAGGAGATTGTATTTGAAGGGAAATTTGACATTATTTTGAGAGACAAGTCTCCCAAAACTTTATTGGAAGCCCAACAATGGGCATCTCATATACAAACCAATTTAATTTCTTACAAGTCAAATGATTTTCCTATAAAGGTGAGTGATGAAAATATCACTATGCTAAAGAAAAGACTTCAACAAATCAAGGAAGCTCAAGAAAGGCTTATGGACAGGATAGATTCACTTTGAAAAAAGCATAATCATTACACACATGACCTTAATAACATGAATACCTTGGAATATGTGAATTGGACTAGGATCCTACATATGACGTGTCTTCACAAGAAACATTTTCTATTACTAAAAAACAATTGGAGCTTGAAAGGTAAAAGGCCCCTAAGATGACCAAGTTAGAAATTCTAAGTATTATGAATGAAGAATCCAGGGAGAAGTTTAAATCTTCCAATAAAAAAAACAACCCTATTGTGTTAACATTACACAAATATGATAATGATGAGGAGTTGAACATTGCCAAAAATTGACATCTTTGTACCTTAACAAAGGCCTAAGGCTGAATAATCCTTTAATATCCAAGACAAGTTGACAAGAAATTTAATTTCTATTAAATTATCAACTAGGGATACTCGTAATCTTGTGATGATTTTGGAACAATATATATATATAGGAGTAGGAAACTAACTCTAAGAAAAGAAAATTCAATCAAATCCTAAATCTTTCAATCCTAGGTTGTCATTGCTTCGCTGGTAGAAAATCAAGTTGCAAGGTGAAATATGCTACAATGAATATAAGCTCCTTACAATAGTATTGTGTTAGTATATGAAACTAAAGGATTTGAAAAGAGGATTTTAATCACACTTGCATAAACAAAAATTAATCTAGGAAAATAGGGAATTGTGATTCTTTTTTATGCAACACTAAGTGAGAAATTGTGCAAGAGTTAGGGCCTTTTATATCAAAGGTAGTGGATGGTACTCTCGATCCTTTTCTTAACTTATCAATTAGATTTTATTCATAAGAAACAACTATTCTATGATAATTTGTTCATGAACAACACAAAGGTATAAGAAATGATATCACATAAAATAAAGAAGAGCATACACAATGAAATAAAATGCTACCGGGATCTATTTTGGAGTGAGCTCAATTCTGCTAAGAACAAAGTAACAAACTATTCCATAACATCATACACTAAATTAAATCATTCTATATCTAAAACTAGAGAATGGAAATTTATGTGAAAATAAGATTTATTCTATTCCATCATAAGTTGGACACATGCTCCAAGAGTCCGCCTCTTGGAATGGAGGAGGCACTCCTATTTATGAAAAAAACTAAAATAACTAATAATGAATTTGGATCCACAAATATCTCCTAGATCCACACATGTCTCATGTGGTTACAACAATGTGCTAACACCTAGCAATTAATATCTCTACACAAATATTTCTAACCAATCTTTCATGATTCTTCTCCATCCAAGATACTTGAGTGAATATCCAAGTATCCATCAAATCTTCAAGGTGTTGAAGAGGAAATTATAATTTGAGGCATTGTGGTCAAATATGACTTTGTTGGATTCTTCAAATACACCTACAAACATCATAAAACTCATCCAAATTTGGCATATAAGTGAAACCATGTTATTTTTCTAATATTTAATTATAAATTCACTCAAACTAATAAAATAAATGATTTGGAAAATACAAAGTCTAAACCTATATGTAATCATGAAATTGGTCTTAATGTAAGGTTACGAGAAAGCAGAATATGGTTAAAAGTGAAGGCAAAGGTGTGTAGAAATTTGGTATTTTGGTGACCTAAAACGATCATGAAGACCCCCCTCTAATCCTCCATGCCATAAATTATGATAAGAATTATGGAGGGAATGCAACATTCTTCATTACATTGGGGATAAATGATCTCCTCCTTCATAGTTTCATGCTTGATTCAGGTTCCTATAATAATTCCATGTCTTTAAAGTTTAATAATAAAATCAACTTAAAGATTACAAGGACCTATAAAACGTATGTGGTATTGAATCGAGGGAAATACTTTTTTGTGGTCTCATCAAAAACCTTAAGGTTATCTTATCCACTTACCCAGATACATTCCTTTTTATGGATGTTATAGTGATTGATGTTCTTGATTCTTAGGGAATGTTCTTTTCTAGATAATGGGATGCAACCTTCGAGGGTAGTCTCCAAATGGATAACTCCTGTGCTACTATCCCAAACCCTGAAGGAGGTTTTGTCACCCTCTATAGAGAACTTATTATAAGGTTTGAAGCTAAGGGTACCCAAAGTATTATGAATGAGATAATGTATTTAGATGACATGATGGGTAACTTTCATACCATTAATCATACAACTCAAGAAGAAAAATGTCAAAGTGCTAGTAATATTTGGACTCTAGAATTTGATGGTGCTCACTCTAGATAAAGATTTTGTGTTGGCATTATTCTTATAGCTACTTTGTATGTAGCTAACTTGTTCTCCTATAGGATTGAATTTGATTTCACTAATAACATTGATAAATATGAAGCCCTAATTATAGGATTCGATTCATCCCTTGACATGAAAATCAAGTGTCTAAGAGTCATAAGAAATTTTGATCTAATTGTGTCCCAAATAAAGAGGAAAATTTCACTAAAAATGAGAAGATAAGAATATATAGGAATTAAATTTGGGATCCCATAGAAAATTTGGATACCTTTTCAATCAATTTTCTCCGAAGAGAAAATAATCATATTATCAAAGAATTAGCTATCTCTGGATCCACATTACAACATTGCGAAGAAATTCTTTGTGACTTATGCAAAATGGAAGTTGTATTTAGACCATTTGTTCTTGATAACCTTGAACATTGGAAAATTTTCAATAATGATTCCCAAATCCTTCGTTTCTTGCAAAGTAGCAAGGATTTTTTAGATAGTCAAGTTAATTTCTTAGATGAGTCTGTCAACTTGAAAGTTGGATACCTTCCAAATTAAATTCTTCCCAAGGGAGTTATGCCTTTAGAGAGGATTTTTTATACATATTGTTAGGATATTTAGACACTTAGGAGTTAGATAAGACCAACTTGTTCTAATGTGTCATTAGGTAAATGTGTGATTCTTAGTGTGATTCTTTAGTATGTATTAGTATGCATTTGAAGTCAGGTAATATGATGGTCACAATATGTTCCCAACATAGAGTGATCTGATGGATCATATTTTCGTCCATATTAATGGATACATTGATATGTGGCTTGGAACCTGATTGGTCCATGATCTCTATTTAAATATAATGGAGGATAATTTTTTATGATTGATTGTGAGAAACTCTCTTGTAAATCTATCTGTAATATGTTTCTTTTGCATTAATAAATTTCTCCTAGTGCCCACATTGGTTGGGGTTGTGTATGTTTCCCCGTAGGGGTTTTACCATGTAAAAACATCGGTGTGTTGATATTTGATCTATTTATGTGAGTGGTTACTGAAGGTGTTCTTCCTTTATTGTAATACTTGTGTTTTCCAACATGGTATTAGAGTGCAATTGAAGACCCACTACTATTGTAGATCGAGATCCTGAAGCCCTGTTACTGCATCTCTATTTTCTTCGATTTATAAACATTTTTGGGCTTATAGGACTATTCCATTGTGTCTTAATTTCTCATTTCAGTTGGTAATTATTTTTTCTTCACTCAAAAATGTTCTTTTTTTCTCAATATATGACCATTTCAGTCAAATCTTGAGGTATAAAGCCGAAATACACCCTTTTTAAAGTTTTTCAGAGATAAATTTCATTTTTATTTGGGTTTTCAGTTTTTATTTCTTGGATACTAATCTTTTCAATCTGTTTATTCTCTTTTCCCCGTGACCTATGAGATCTCGAGAATTTAGAAATGGAGTGGAAAGGGTTTTCTTTTTTGCATATTCTCTTTGTCATATGCTCTATGCAATATTGATAAATAAAAAACATAAGAAAAAGTTGCATTTTCCAAGTAAGCTAACAAAGATCTAACCCCCGTTCTTGTCAAGAAGAGAAGTTTTTTGTTTTGTGAATTTTTTTTTATAAGCACACTCTCCAATGCCAACAAAAACACCAACAACGATCCTCCTAAACAATACAATATTTTTTGCACTAGCTCACTTGGTTAAAACTTTATTTATTAAGTAAGAGATCTTGAGTTCAAGTCTCTTTTTTGTCACTTTTTTTTTGAACAATTCCATGCATCCATTGTAAACTCTATTTCACTTAAATTATAAAAGTGAATCACTATAAGTAGCTTTAGTATTTTAAGTTATTTATTTTGCATGCAAATTTAATTTATAAAGTAACTTCATTGTAAAAGTGATGCCTTCTTATTCTATAAAAGTGGGTCACTTCATAAGAAACTCATTTGTAAAAGAGATGTTATTAGGAGGGTTATCACCACGTGGACCAACTTCTACTTTCCAAATGGCTCTCTGCTTACTGTTTATGCTTTTTTCCAAATGTCATAAATTTCACATCCGAATTCCGTTTTCAATGTTGTTTTTTTTAAACAACCTATTTTTCAAGATCTTTCCAACCAAACCATTTTTTTTGTCATTATACAACACATTTTAATATGGAATATCTCAGTGATCATTTTCTTAATAGTACCAACAACTTCTCATGGAAATCCCATATGGAGGATGTTAGGGACTAACCTCCCTAACCCCTCACGTAGGTAGAATTTACTATGTAATAGGGGTCAACATTAGTTTATAAGTCCTATTGAATAACATGAACAAGTATAATGTAAGAATACTTAATAGAAGATTTTGATTCTAGAAATATCTTCCTTTAGAATGTTCTTTAGTAGATAGAATTAGTATAAATAAGAGTACAAGGCACGGGAAAGTCTTGTATTGAGAATTATTGTAATAGAGATATGTGTTGATGTAGGTTTCTTCCTCGAAGAGGTAAGTGAACATTTCTTTCATCAATAAAGGTATTATTATTGGTGTAGTTATTATCATTATTTTGTTGTTCCACTGGTATTTGCTGCAATATTTCTATTTCTTCTTATTATAATACATCCAGTACCTTACAAATGGTATCCAAGCTCTTTCATCTATGGAAACTGTGGGAATTTCTTTTTAGGGTAGAGATGTGTACTATCAACATGTTTAAAGCACTCAGATTTGTTGATAAGTTGGTAAAATTGCAGTTGGGGAAGAATACATGCATGAAATATAAACAGTTTCATGGGGTTACTCAAAACAAATGTTTCACCTTGTTGGAAACCTCTAAACCTTGTTGACACCTCTTCGAGTAGTACCACACAAGACATAATATGTACATGGCCATCACTCCCATGTACCATTAGATATTTCGATACTCCCCTAGATTTTTTGAAACGAGCTCTAGATCATCCGATCATGTACCTGACTATTATAGTGACACCGAGAATACCACTCAAGAAAATACTCTCTAGATCTTGGGTAATCACGTTGTACAGTTAAGGGTACAATCGAGCCTCCTTAGATGGTTCCCTAATATATTAGGTCGAGTACTACTTCTCAACCCTAGACGTATATCAGAGAGCTATAACACAGGGAAAACCCTTGTGTGTAGGAAACTTGAAAACCATAAACCTTGGGAAAGGAACAAAAGAGATATATTTTCATGCAACCCTTCCTCCTACATTATTGTTACAAAACACATACACAATTTTTCCTATTTACAATTTGGGCAAGTTGTCACTACAATATTCTTCAAGATTGAGTACAACTCTGCAACAGTTTAAAAAAAATAGTGGTCCCACCAACACCTTTATTTGGGACCTATCCCCTCATATTCCTCTATTTTCCTCAATCACCATGGTACATATAATTTTTAATCCATTTTTTCAGTAGACCTGACCCCTCTTCCTGACACCCTAATTTGGGACCTCTCCTATTGGATTTCTCTTTTCTCCCTGATCGTTGTGGTACCTATCACTTATAACCCCTTTTTTCATTGAACCACCCACCCTTCCTGACACCCTTATTTTCCACCTATCCCATTNAGAGAGAGAGAAATATTTTTTCATTTCCTATGAGAAAGTTACGTAACCATTGATCATGGATTTATAGAGATACTCTTCTGTAACACCAAGTCTTCATACCACTACTCTGCATTCCATGGGGCAGAACATGTCTAAAAATTATTCTCACTTGATTAATGGTAATGATATTTATATCCCATTAAAATAACTCATTTCATGACCTCATGTAATTCCATGTCTGAGTGGGTATTTTTTTTCTAAAATGTTTAAGGAATGGCTTCCAAATAGAATTATGAGATATTCCATTCTAGACAAAGTTAATAATTCAATGAATGCCTCAAATCCATGGTAAAGACAAAATTATACAAACAAAAAGAGAATCTATCAGTAGGGAAACACTTACAAATTCAACAAAACATTGGTTGTGATTGGCTCCAACATTCACTTTTGTGTTCACAATTTTACCAAATGGATTTCCAAGAGAGCTTACCATTTTTATGTTTTCTTGAATTTCCATCGTAGGTGGGTGTGCATGATACTATGTTGCTTGAAAGTCTACAACATGTTGTACATTCAATTTATTTTACAATAGAAGTGTTAATTTATGTGAACAACGTTGGTAAATAATGTCATGGGTCGTTTGTAGGGCCATCAAATTTCAGGTTTCTATTCTGTGCACTCAATAACAATTGAATGGTAATTTTAACCATGCTCATTGTTGAAGGAAATAGTAAACCTACCTATCATATTTCTACTTGGAGGCTGAAATTTTTTTGTGGTTCCCTAATGGGCTTCCCTTTTTTGCAATACCCTTTATGAGTATATGACCATAATATGAAAGTATATGGTAAGTGGGTAAGTAAATTACCATTTCATTATATTTGAATTAATAATATAATTATTAAAATAATAAACACATGAACTTTGGGATTGATATATCCTTAGGATCACCATGAGGGAAATTAACCAACAATAGGGGAAGTAGGGGAGTCACTAAAATAATATTTTTTTGTTTTTTCCATGTGTCATTTCCCCATGCCTACATATCCATTTGTATTATTTTCCTTATGTTATTTCATAAGTTTTATAAGGTGCCCATGTATTACTCATGTAAGCCTAGTTTTTCATGCAATCTTGGGGATCGAATAACACGGGGAAAACCATTGATTCAATCTACCATTCATGTATGATAGGGGAGAAGGACATTCTGCTACCACAACATTGTTTCCAAAAATTGAAAAGATGAAATTATGTGGAATCCATGAGAATTTCCATGAGGTATTTATGGGATTAAGAGGAATTAATTTACAAAACATTTTTCCTTGGCTTATAGCATTAGATATCTCCTAGCTATACTATGTTGGATCATTGCATCGATATGGGATATCCTGAGGGATTTTTTACCATTGAAGGGGATCCCATTCCTTGTGTTGTGAAGGTTTGAGGGGCAAAGAGAGGCTATAGAGTGGGAATTATATAGAAAGAATGAGATGAGAGGTAATTCATTGGATCTAGTTGTTAGTTGTTGGGATGAGGGAGGAAAAACATAGCCATACCTAGTGAATTTTCCCTTGGTGTTTCATTGCTTTACATAGGGGTGGCACCTACATGAGATGGTGTATATAGTTGGGATGAAAAATGCTCCCATGGATATATTCCCCAGGTGCATCCATTTAATCATATAATTAATTAACTAGTATTTCTTAATTGTTGAAGATTAATCATTGTGGCTTTGTCGTGTTAAAATATTATGCACCTACAAAACTTCAATTGCTTAGAAATTCCAAGTAATATTTTTCTTTTCATCTTAATGAGATGACTGTGTACATTACGAAGTGGTATTAAATCTACAAGTTACAACATTGGGGTTATATGGTCTAGAAGTTAGCTTATATATAAATAAATTAGAATTATCATGTCAAGTGTTTGACTAAATGCCTCATGGAGAATAATTGGGGAAAATAGTATTTGAATCCTGCAAATGTTAAATTGAGTGATTCATTTACCCAATTGTAATTATGTCAGAGTAATTGGATTACTTATGGATATGTAATAGAAGAGAATCCCCAAATTTAAATTAATTTTGTGAAAATTGGGGAAAATGTGATTGCATACCATATGATTGACAAAATGTCAATAAATAAAGGTATACAAGATCATGAGTTTTCATGGTTTTTAAATGCACAATAATGTCTTCAGAAATAATATGGCAGGCATGGAAGTGTTAATGATATAAATTATGGATTTACATAGTGATTATGTTTAAGAATTTGGGAAACTTGTGAAATTGGTAAAATCCCCAATTCTGGATGAGGCATAGAGGTCTAATTATATGCAATGGTGACAAATTTGGTAGGTGTGGGATGAAAAGTTTGTTCGATGATTTGAATTGGAGGAACCATATGTGAAAACTCATGGGTGGTGGTTTGAAAAATGGAAGAAAAATATATAATTAAATCTATATTTTAAATTCTAGAGAAAAACCCTAAAATTTGACATGGAACCGTATAGACGATATGGACCCCATACAAGTGATGTGGACTAGTATAATGACATGGATATTTCATGTCCATGCTAGGTGGAGTTTGATGTATAGGTGGAAGGGGTCAATCAATCTTGTGTAATGTGTGTGTGTGTGTGTGTGTAGAGAGAGAGAGAGAGAGAGAATGTTCTTTAATTTTTTCAGAAAAATATTGCAAGATTCAGCCCTAAAACTACAACCAATATGTTCTTCACCTTCATATATTTCCGATGAGCTCTTAGTTACCCAATATCGACACCAGGAGCTCAAGATATGGCCTTTTAAATATGGAGACTCAACCATCATCGATTATTTTCCTTGTGCAATCTGAGTTATTGATTAAAATTCACCCTATTATTCGACATGCATTTTGGTAGGGCATATTGATCTCTTTATAAACAAGAGTTCTTCCTTATTAGTATAGAGTTTGGTAGAACATCTTGAGCCATTGAAAACATATGTATCTTATTGTTAGTTTAACTTTTGGTTTCCATATTGCCACCTAGTAACCTTTCCATGTCATTGCTCAGTCACCACTAGCCAACCATACTTTCTAAGTGTCCATCTAGGATAAATCCACATCTCATGATTTGGTTGGATGTGCCACATGTCAGCTTGTGTTTTGTTGAAAGGTTTATTGGTATGTGTGCGAGGGAAAGTGGAAAAAAAAATTAGGATAGATAAAACATATTCAGAGGAAAACAAGTGTGGAGGTACGAAGGAGGCCACCTCTACATATTGCATGGAAAAAAGTGTGTGTGGGTAGAGGGATAGGGGTGATGCAGGGGTGAGTGGATATAGGCATGTAGAGAGGAGGTTGATGGGAGTGAGCATAGAGGAGGTCGACATGGATGCAAAAAAGTGTACTAGTGGGGAGGATGTGGAGGTGGAAAAGGGAGGAATATAGAATGCATGGGAGAGTAAGGGAATGCAAAGGAATTTGGAAGAGTGGGATGTGGAAGAAAATGAATGTGGATAAAATGGATGTGGAGGGAAAGGATAATGTGGAGTAAGGAGGACATGGAAGAGTGGCATGCATAAAACATATGGAGAACACCTCCAAATAAAATTGACCTTACCCTTTTGATAACTTAACATTTGTAATGATCTCAACACCACTCCCAAAATTGACATTTTGGACTAAAATTAAGATATCTTTAGTGTAATACATTTTATTTCTATTTTATGAAATGATGAATGAAGCTAAGACAAAGGGATATCCAGTGATAGGGTGTATGTACCCATGATATGATTCATTTTTATATCTTTGTGTTCATACGAAGACTTATCGTCGCTGAGTGTTGTTGAGTAGAGGAGGAAAATTGTACCATTGAAGCACTTTTTGGGTTTTCATGATCAACATGCAAGGATCACCCGACATTCTTTTGTTTTCAAACATTGGTTCACAAAAGGAGAAATCTAGGTTTAAATGGAATCCCAAAATGATTTCACTCATGACACCCTATATAATGGAAGAAGCATGTCATGAAACCTAAAACCCAAGTATTTATTATAGTTGGAAATTGGTGGAAGCTAGTAAGAAAACATGAACATCTATCAATCCATAACTTCATCCAATCAAGATCGTTTGCAATGTATAAATGTAGTGCATCCCAATCTTGAGAAACTGATCGATCAAAAAATCACAATTCACCAATATGAAATGTTAGTTATAACCATGGTAAATATTAAGAAATTATGAAACAATAAATATTAAATGAGTATGATCATATACAAAGAAAAAATGAAAATTTATATTTATTAAAAATATCCACAATTTAATTACCTCTAACTTTCTTCATTGTACCTTTCCCCAAAAACTTCTCCCTTTCAAATTTTTTGATGGAGTTCACATCCCAAATGAAAACCACTGCATGCATAGATTGTGCTGCTAATTTAGGAAGATACTAACTAATATACACCATGGATTCATATACCATATATCCCTCCACCATAGAACCCTTAGGACGTGCTCTTTTTCTAACAAAATCCTTCAATTATTTCAAGTGGTTCTCCACCATCCACATTGACCTTGTGTGTATAGGTCCACACATTTCAATCTCCTCAACTTGGTGTATGAGGTAGTATTATTATGCATTGAAAAATGTTGGAGGTAGATACTTATGCATTTCAAACATTAGTTGAGTAATTTCTCTCTTCCAATACTTTATATCATCTTCATGGATTTATTTCAATGAAAACCATCTACAGATCATGACGCAAGAAAATAACATGTTTCAACAAAACATAATACATATTACATTACAAGTAAAACACATGTCATTAAGTACAATAAAAAATTGATATTTTTTTTAAATATATATTGCAGCTACTTACCTCATGTATTTTCCAAGATCATATATAACTTGTTTGACATAGTTTTCTAAGTCATTTGGGAGAGATAGAGGTAGAACATAATATAACAATAAAAATAAATCGTTGCTTGTTCAAAACTAGACAAAAAAAATAAAAAAACTCAAAAAATGTATACGACCACTATGTAAATATGAATACTAAAATGATTAATTACCTTAATGAAGGTATGCCAAACATGTGTTTTTACCCCCACCAAACTCAACTTTCTTCGTTAAGATATTCTTTATGTTTGAACAAAAACCTGTGGGAAATTTAATTTTTTGAATGACCTCTTTTACACCATTTATTTGTTGCTCTGTTAATAACCATGGAAGGTTATTTTAGTCTCTATTGTTAATTTATAGGATCACACTTTGCATTGCATGATTGGCTTCCCAAATGTCATTACAAAATTTGACAATGTTTTCTTTATCCCTCCTGCCATCTATGATTCACCATAATGTTTCCATCACATTCTTCCCGATATGCATTGTATCAAATAAATAAACTATTTTTAGGTCCTCGTAGTAATGAAACCTCATGAATTGATTGGGACAACATTTTATTCCTCGTGGAAGCCCATTATTACTACCTTCACGATGACGACATTGATAAAGCATAAAAAAAATCAGAACATTATTTATCAAATGCAGTAAAATAAATTGAATAATTAAAATAAACTTTGAAAACATGATTCCATTTACGATACATAAACAAAATGCGTACCTAAAGGATTAATTCTATCATATTCCAACTTCCATAGGCGAGGTGTCATTCTTTGTGTTTTTAGTCCAATCTCTTGTTTCCCATTGAAAAGATCTTTTTCAGTAGTATGATACTTATGGTTCTTAGAGAAGAAGTCTCTATACTCATCAAACACCTCCTTTCCTAAAAAAAATTACTGACGAGATTTCATCTTAGGACCACAAACTGGACATGAAAATTTACCCTTTTTTTGAAGACCTGCAACAGATGGATTAATGTGAATTATTAATATACAAAATGATTATTTAAACAATGTGCATGATATAGTCAATTAATTATATACTATTCAAGAATGCAATATGGAACGTTACATACCACAAAACTATGTTAGTCCTGAGGCATCATAAATTATCCATAAAAGTATTCCACGACATTGAAATCTATTTTGCTCAATTGGTTTACAGATGTCATACATGGTGATACCCTCCCATAACGTTAGTAGCTCGTCGATAAGAGGCTCGATATACACATTTATATATTTAACTTGGTACTTACCTAATTATTTGAAATTACACAAAATTACTACCATGGTATGTATATATACATAAATAAATAAATAAAAGATGTTATGCAAAAAAAGAGAAAAATGAAAAATTTACATTCGAAAAATCAATGTAAAGAAATACATAGAATAATCATTGTCAACATTATGTGCTCCCTTTTTATTGACATGCAAGGAGGAATGTTATTTTTGATAACATAAATATGCCACACTGAGTAAACATATCGAAGCTCTCCAAATGGATTAACACTATTATTTGCCAATGAAATCCTAACATTACGAGGTTCATCTGTAAATTCTGGCCATTTTGCAGCAATTTCCTTAAATGCATAACCATTTGCAGGCATTTGAAGAATGCCATATTCAATTCTCTTTCATTGATGGTAATCCATAATCTTTGCTATGCTTTGGCACCTAAACAGACACTACAAATGTGGAATTATGGGAATATGTCGGAGAACCTTTCGAGGGACCATTTTTGTTACTTGATTGGTTTGATATCTACTGATACCACATACTGGGTATTTTTTTTTCGATGCATGTTATCCATGATATATAATATGATCATCAGGACATGCATCTACAATTTGATACTCCATTCCAATGTATTTCATAATGGCATGTAAATATCAATATGTGTGAGGTAAAATATTTGACGAGGGTAACAAAAATTCACCTAACAATCTAAATCATAAAAAATAAATAGTTGATGTAAAGAATAGTAATTATAAATATTGCATTTTTATTTTACACATTAATTAACAATAAAAGAAATGGGGAAAACTCAACCTTTATGTAGATGTAATGAAACATATTATATACGTTAGGATCTGTGTCATACAAGTGTTCGACAAATGATTCGTAACCTTTAAGTTCACCGGTAGCAATGTAGTGGAGAGAATATTTTCTCTTGACCCTTTATAAAGTTGTTTATTTGCCTTTCCAATCAGAGGTTCATCATAAATACCATTACCATTGTCCCCATGATCCTCATCTGGATGACCGAATAAGTCTTGGATCATTTCATTTGTCCCGTCATCTTGAATTATCTTATTATTGTCATCTACTTCCATGTGATCATTAACTTGATCTTCAATATCTGCTTCATGTTCTTCATCTTGTACAACATAATTTATTCTACTACTTGGTGCTTTTTGCAGAAAGTTAGGGGGGAAATCTAACTTTATAATTACAAACAATCATGAAAAATTAGTGCATGTATAAAACAGTATAAAATTTTGAGAATATAATAAATATTAAAAAAATTAATGAATATATACATCTAATTACCATGGGACTATATTCATTTGATCCCCCATCCATGTGCCCATATTTTCTACAATAATTTTTAGTTGTTGTTGTTAAAACTCTTTCGGGACGTCTAGTACAACAATTTTTTCAAGGGAAATAACATTTGCCATCACCCTTTTCACCCTCTTTAATTTTTTTCCCACCTCTAATATTTTCTGACATTCTTCCCCATAGACATATACTGAAAAACAATACCTATTTTTTGTTCACCAAGAACACCTTATACCCTTTTTGAACCGTTGTTATTATAGAAAACTTGTCGCAACATCTGTAAAATGCAACATATTTATATATTTTATAACATCACAATTCTAACGATAGTTGACCAAGTCAAAGTTGACTTGGTCAAATACTAGGTGACTGTTAGGGTGGAGAAAACCTAGTGTCCACAACGTCGCAAGTGTGATGAATATTTAACCAACGTCGCAAGTGAGATGATAATTTGACAACATCGCAAGAGAGACGTCCTCTGAACTTCACCACAAGCGTAACATTTTTAGTAGTACATCGCAAGAGCGAAGTTATCCGCCAGTATGGAGAAAAAAAAATTAAAAGTTCCCCATTTTTTTGACAATATGGTCAATTTTGTCCATAACGTCGCAAATATAACTTCACAATTTTTCCAATATGTACTAGTGCATGGGTATCCAATATTTTTACACCCTTGTACATGATTGGGATTTAATGTTTCTCCCATGATATTCCTAAATATGTTGGTAGGTGATACCTATGTTTTCAAATCATAATGATATTTCTGTTAACGAACATTTATTTTCGTTCTATAATTCCTTGGGGCTTCATGATGCCCAGTATGAACATGAATATGTCATTGTGAGAATTTTCTCTTCCTATCTCATAGGAGATGCTAGGAGATTGTATAAAAACCTTCTTAATAAAGGTATCAAAACTTGGGAAATGATTCAAAGTACCTTCTTAGAAATATGGGAAGTCAAGAAAGGTGGTAAATAGTTCTTTTCCCAATTTCACCATATCAAAGGAAGAAATAAGAACTTATCAATGAATTCAATGGAAGGTTTGATGCTCTAATACAATATTTCCTTAAAAAACATAGACCAAAGGATGAGGCAATCCTTTTATTCTATAAACATGCCCTTGAAGGGAAATTTGACATTATTTTGAGAGACAAGTCTCCCAAAACTTTATTGGAAGCCCAACAATGGGCATCTCATATACAAACCAATTTAATTTCTTACAAGTCAAATGATTTTCCTATAAAGGTGAGTGATGAAAATATCACTATGCTAAAGAAAAGACTTCAACAAATCAAGGAAGCTCAAGAAAGGCTTATGGACAGGATAGATTCACTTTGAAAAAAGCATAATCATTACACACATGACCTTAATAACATGAATACCTTGGAATATGTGAATTGGACTAGGATCCTACATATGACGTGTCTTCACAAGAAACATTTTCTATTACTAAAAAACAATTGGAGCTTGAAAGGTAAAAGGCCCCTAAGATGACCAAGTTAGAAATTCTAAGTATTATGAATGAAGAATCCAGGGAGAAGTTTAAATCTTCCAATAAAAAAAACAACCCTATTGTGTTAACATTACACAAATATGATAATGATGAGGAGTTGAACATTGCCAAAAATTGACATCTTTGTACCTTAACAAAGGCCTAAGGCTGAATAATCCTTTAATATCCAAGACAAGTTGACAAGAAATTTAATTTCTATTAAATTATCAACTAGGGATACTCGTAATCTTGTGATGATTTTGGAACAATATATATATATAGGAGTAGGAAACTAACTCTAAGAAAAGAAAATTCAATCAAATCCTAAATCTTTCAATCCTAGGTTGTCATTGCTTCGCTGGTAGAAAATCAAGTTGCAAGGTGAAATATGCTACAATGAATATAAGCTCCTTACAATAGTATTGTGTTAGTATATGAAACTAAAGGATTTGAAAAGAGGATTTTAATCACACTTGCATAAACAAAAATTAATCTAGGAAAATAGGGAATTGTGATTCTTTTTTATGCAACACTAAGTGAGAAATTGTGCAAGAGTTAGGGCCTTTTATATCAAAGGTAGTGGATGGTACTCTCGATCCTTTTCTTAACTTATCAATTAGATTTTATTCATAAGAAACAACTATTCTATGATAATTTGTTCATGAACAACACAAAGGTATAAGAAATGATATCACATAAAATAAAGAAGAGCATACACAATGAAATAAAATGCTACCGGGATCTATTTTGGAGTGAGCTCAATTCTGCTAAGAACAAAGTAACAAACTATTCCATAACATCATACACTAAATTAAATCATTCTATATCTAAAACTAGAGAATGGAAATTTATGTGAAAATAAGATTTATTCTATTCCATCATAAGTTGGACACATGCTCCAAGAGTCCGCCTCTTGGAATGGAGGAGGCACTCCTATTTATGAAAAAAACTAAAATAACTAATAATGAATTTGGATCCACAAATATCTCCTAGATCCACACATGTCTCATGTGGTTACAACAATGTGCTAACACCTAGCAATTAATATCTCTACACAAATATTTCTAACCAATCTTTCATGATTCTTCTCCATCCAAGATACTTGAGTGAATATCCAAGTATCCATCAAATCTTCAAGGTGTTGAAGAGGAAATTATAATTTGAGGCATTGTGGTCAAATATGACTTTGTTGGATTCTTCAAATACACCTACAAACATCATAAAACTCATCCAAATTTGGCATATAAGTGAAACCATGTTATTTTTCTAATATTTAATTATAAATTCACTCAAACTAATAAAATAAATGATTTGGAAAATACAAAGTCTAAACCTATATGTAATCATGAAATTGGTCTTAATGTAAGGTTACGAGAAAGCAGAATATGGTTAAAAGTGAAGGCAAAGGTGTGTAGAAATTTGGTATTTTGGTGACCTAAAACGATCATGAAGACCCCCCTCTAATCCTCCATGCCATAAATTATGATAAGAATTATGGAGGGAATGCAACATTCTTCATTACATTGGGGATAAATGATCTCCTCCTTCATAGTTTCATGCTTGATTCAGGTTCCTATAATAATTCCATGTCTTTAAAGTTTAATAATAAAATCAACTTAAAGATTACAAGGACCTATAAAACGTATGTGGTATTGAATCGAGGGAAATACTTTTTTGTGGTCTCATCAAAAACCTTAAGGTTATCTTATCCACTTACCCAGATACATTCCTTTTTATGGATGTTATAGTGATTGATGTTCTTGATTCTTAGGGAATGTTCTTTTCTAGATAATGGGATGCAACCTTCGAGGGTAGTCTCCAAATGGATAACTCCTGTGCTACTATCCCAAACCCTGAAGGAGGTTTTGTCACCCTCTATAGAGAACTTATTATAAGGTTTGAAGCTAAGGGTACCCAAAGTATTATGAATGAGATAATGTATTTAGATGACATGATGGGTAACTTTCATACCATTAATCATACAACTCAAGAAGAAAAATGTCAAAGTGCTAGTAATATTTGGACTCTAGAATTTGATGGTGCTCACTCTAGATAAAGATTTTGTGTTGGCATTATTCTTATAGCTACTTTGTATGTAGCTAACTTGTTCTCCTATAGGATTGAATTTGATTTCACTAATAACATTGATAAATATGAAGCCCTAATTATAGGATTCGATTCATCCCTTGACATGAAAATCAAGTGTCTAAGAGTCATAAGAAATTTTGATCTAATTGTGTCCCAAATAAAGAGGAAAATTTCACTAAAAATGAGAAGATAAGAATATATAGGAATTAAATTTGGGATCCCATAGAAAATTTGGATACCTTTTCAATCAATTTTCTCCGAAGAGAAAATAATCATATTATCAAAGAATTAGCTATCTCTGGATCCACATTACAACATTGCGAAGAAATTCTTTGTGACTTATGCAAAATGGAAGTTGTATTTAGACCATTTGTTCTTGATAACCTTGAACATTGGAAAATTTTCAATAATGATTCCCAAATCCTTCGTTTCTTGCAAAGTAGCAAGGATTTTTTAGATAGTCAAGTTAATTTCTTAGATGAGTCTGTCAACTTGAAAGTTGGATACCTTCCAAATTAAATTCTTCCCAAGGGAGTTATGCCTTTAGAGAGGATTTTTTATACATATTGTTAGGATATTTAGACACTTAGGAGTTAGATAAGACCAACTTGTTCTAATGTGTCATTAGGTAAATGTGTGATTCTTAGTGTGATTCTTTAGTATGTATTAGTATGCATTTGAAGTCAGGTAATATGATGGTCACAATATGTTCCCAACATAGAGTGATCTGATGGATCATATTTTCGTCCATATTAATGGATACATTGATATGTGGCTTGGAACCTGATTGGTCCATGATCTCTATTTAAATATAATGGAGGATAATTTTTTATGATTGATTGTGAGAAACTCTCTTGTAAATCTATCTGTAATATGTTTCTTTTGCATTAATAAATTTCTCCTAGTGCCCACATTGGTTGGGGTTGTGTATGTTTCCCCGTAGGGGTTTTACCATGTAAAAACATCGGTGTGTTGATATTTGATCTATTTATGTGAGTGGTTACTGAAGGTGTTCTTCCTTTATTGTAATACTTGTGTTTTCCAACATGGTATTAGAGTGCAATTGAAGACCCACTACTATTGTAGATCGAGATCCTGAAGCCCTGTTACTGCATCTCTATTTTCTTCGATTTATAAACATTTTTGGGCTTATAGGACTATTCCATTGTGTCTTAATTTCTCATTTCAGTTGGTAATTATTTTTTCTTCACTCAAAAATGTTCTTTTTTTCTCAATATATGACCATTTCAGTCAAATCTTGAGGTATAAAGCCGAAATACACCCTTTTTAAAGTTTTTCAGAGATAAATTTCATTTTTATTTGGGTTTTCAGTTTTTATTTCTTGGATACTAATCTTTTCAATCTGTTTATTCTCTTTTCCCCGTGACCTATGAGATCTCGAGAATTTAGAAATGGAGTGGAAAGGGTTTTCTTTTTTGCATATTCTCTTTGTCATATGCTCTATGCAATATTGATAAATAAAAAACATAAGAAAAAGTTGCATTTTCCAAGTAAGCTAACAAAGATCTAACCCCCGTTCTTGTCAAGAAGAGAAGTTTTTTGTTTTGTGAATTTTTTTTTATAAGCACACTCTCCAATGCCAACAAAAACACCAACAACGATCCTCCTAAACAATACAATATTTTTTGCACTAGCTCACTTGGTTAAAACTTTATTTATTAAGTAAGAGATCTTGAGTTCAAGTCTCTTTTTTGTCACTTTTTTTTTGAACAATTCCATGCATCCATTGTAAACTCTATTTCACTTAAATTATAAAAGTGAATCACTATAAGTAGCTTTAGTATTTTAAGTTATTTATTTTGCATGCAAATTTAATTTATAAAGTAACTTCATTGTAAAAGTGATGCCTTCTTATTCTATAAAAGTGGGTCACTTCATAAGAAACTCATTTGTAAAAGAGATGTTATTAGGAGGGTTATCACCACGTGGACCAACTTCTACTTTCCAAATGGCTCTCTGCTTACTGTTTATGCTTTTTTCCAAATGTCATAAATTTCACATCCGAATTCCGTTTTCAATGTTGTTTTTTTTAAACAACCTATTTTTCAAGATCTTTCCAACCAAACCATTTTTTTTGTCATTATACAACACATTTTAATATGGAATATCTCAGTGATCATTTTCTTAATAGTACCAACAACTTCTCATGGAAATCCCATATGGAGGATGTTAGGGACTAACCTCCCTAACCCCTCACGTAGGTAGAATTTACTATGTAATAGGGGTCAACATTAGTTTATAAGTCCTATTGAATAACATGAACAAGTATAATGTAAGAATACTTAATAGAAGATTTTGATTCTAGAAATATCTTCCTTTAGAATGTTCTTTAGTAGATAGAATTAGTATAAATAAGAGTACAAGGCACGGGAAAGTCTTGTATTGAGAATTATTGTAATAGAGATATGTGTTGATGTAGGTTTCTTCCTCGAAGAGGTAAGTGAACATTTCTTTCATCAATAAAGGTATTATTATTGGTGTAGTTATTATCATTATTTTGTTGTTCCACTGGTATTTGCTGCAATATTTCTATTTCTTCTTATTATAATACATCCAGTACCTTACAAATGGTATCCAAGCTCTTTCATCTATGGAAACTGTGGGAATTTCTTTTTAGGGTAGAGATGTGTACTATCAACATGTTTAAAGCACTCAGATTTGTTGATAAGTTGGTAAAATTGCAGTTGGGGAAGAATACATGCATGAAATATAAACAGTTTCATGGGGTTACTCAAAACAAATGTTTCACCTTGTTGGAAACCTCTAAACCTTGTTGACACCTCTTCGAGTAGTACCACACAAGACATAATATGTACATGGCCATCACTCCCATGTACCATTAGATATTTCGATACTCCCCTAGATTTTTTGAAACGAGCTCTAGATCATCCGATCATGTACCTGACTATTATAGTGACACCGAGAATACCACTCAAGAAAATACTCTCTAGATCTTGGGTAATCACGTTGTACAGTTAAGGGTACAATCGAGCCTCCTTAGATGGTTCCCTAATATATTAGGTCGAGTACTACTTCTCAACCCTAGACGTATATCAGAGAGCTATAACACAGGGAAAACCCTTGTGTGTAGGAAACTTGAAAACCATAAACCTTGGGAAAGGAACAAAAGAGATATATTTTCATGCAACCCTTCCTCCTACATTATTGTTACAAAACACATACACAATTTTTCCTATTTACAATTTGGGCAAGTTGTCACTACAATATTCTTCAAGATTGAGTACAACTCTGCAACAGTTTAAAAAAAATAGTGGTCCCACCAACACCTTTATTTGGGACCTATCCCCTCATATTCCTCTATTTTCCTCAATCACCATGGTACATATAATTTTTAATCCATTTTTTCAGTAGACCTGACCCCTCTTCCTGACACCCTAATTTGGGACCTCTCCTATTGGATTTCTCTTTTCTCCCTGATCGTTGTGGTACCTATCACTTATAACCCCTTTTTTCATTGAACCACCCACCCTTCCTGACACCCTTATTTTCCACCTATCCCATTTCTTTCCTCTTTTCTTCCTGATCGTAGTGACTATATCATTTATCCATCTTTTTTCTATGGACCCACTTCCCCTCCCTGACACCTCTCATTCCCAAATGAAAACTATCCACAACCAAGAACTCCTTCACCTATAAGACGAATAAAAACATCATACATAACATATAGATAATGACTTCATAACTTGCTTCTTACAATTCATAGTTTGAAACCTTCAAGGCCGAAGTTAAGGGAGAATTTTCCTCCATCAACTTCTCTCTCAACCAATTGTTGAAATAGTCCCAGGGATCTCCCTCCTATGAACAACCTTCAGACTATGAATGTGAGGAATATTCTCCTAATATGGCCTTTAACTCCAACTCCCTTCATCGTGACCACCATCTTCCTGTAGTTGAGGTGATCAAATTTGATGGCTCATATCCCACGGACTAGATCGCTCAAATGGAACATTATTTCTCCTTGCATGGCATTACTGATGAGTTGGATAAACTTCATTATGGTGTCCTCTATCTAGATCCTGAACACTAGAAATGGTGACAATGGCATAGAAAGGAATGCCAAGGGTATTTTTCTTGGACACAATTTGTTGCAGAGATTTATGAACACTTTGACCTTGACACCCACTATTTAGGTCGGTTGACCAAGTTGAAATAATTTGGCATGGTGGAATACTTTATATCCTCCTTTGAGAACTTGGATTTCAGAACAGAGGGCATGTTAGATGCCTTCTTTAGGGAATTCTTCATCAGTAGC
>JZKD02S1798184.1:38506-50355 GCA_000966675.3 Picea glauca
ATGTACACTAGTATGTATGAGTTTCTTGGCTTACTTACTAATAATGTCGGTTATTTGTTAGGAATGTGTGAACCATGTTTCTTTTCCCTTGTATCATAAAATACTTTAACTTTGGAACAAAGTTTCTAGAAGGGTGGGTGTATGTAACAACCCTAGTTAAATAGTTGCTTAAGGTTTATCAACTATAGTTAATTAAATAATTAACTATCCTAATGTGTATTAGTTAAATAATTATTATTTATTAATAATATTATTTATTTATTTATTGTTTAATATATGTTTATTAATTAAGTAATTGATTAATTAACACATTTAATGTTTGGGTAACGAATTAAAGGCTTAACAACTTTTAATTTATTATTAGAAAACTTTACATATGAAGGGATAAGGCATTGAATGGAGGGATAAGGTATTGAATGGAGGGATAAGGTATTAAATGGAGAGATAAGGTGGGTGGCATTAAATGAAGGTAGGAGGTGGTGAATAGGGAGGAGAATATGAAGGGGCAGAGGCATTCAGGAAAAGGAATTTTTTGGGGGGAAACTTTGGGGAGAGGAAGCTTTTTCTGAGATTAGGGACTATTTTTTTATGGCTTGGAGTTTGGGTGGACTGTTATAGGGGTGCATCGGTTGCTAGGATTTTTGGGCTCGGGGGCTAGGAATCCTCACAGAATCTTGGAGCTAGGGAGTTGGATAGGCTCTGTTCCTAGCTGGCAGGGAGGAAAGATTCAGTTTTGGGCAAAGTTTGAGCAGAGAAGCAGAGAGGACAGCCGGAGATTGGAGAAATAGCATCAAACAAAGTTATGTATTTTCATGATTACGTTGTGTTAGGCGGTTATCATTAAGATGTTGAATATGTTGTGTTATGTGGTTGTTATGTAATTTATTTTCATACTGTTAATAAATTCAATTTATGTTGAATATTAAATGGTTATATGTTGATGATTAAATTGTACAGGATAACATTTATCTATCCTCTATTTTAACTTGTGTTTTATAATGCTCTGGGGTAGAGACCTTACATATCCCTAGGTCATAATGGATCACCCTCAAACTTGTTTGGAAGATACTAAAAAATCCAATGGATCTCAATAGATTGTATCTTCCCAAAACCAAAAACCCTCCTTTATTCCTCAGACTTGACCCACCAATCCTACCCCTCCTACTACTCATCTCAAGACCCAGAAATTAATGTAGGAAAGAATGGTTGAACACCAACTCAAGGGAGTTTCTATAATTGTTATGAAAAATATTTTTTGGGGAACAAGTGTAAGGAGAAAAATATTTTCAAGGACATTTATAAGGATGTTATAGATGAGGAGACCAAATTTTCCCCAGTGAAATACCTACCCCTAATCGATGATCCTACTTTTCTCTTTGATCTACTATAATTTGAACTATTGATTTCATTGCATGCCCTCATTAGTTTCTCTACTCCCCAAACCCTCAAGATCATTAGCCTCACTAAGCATAGGAAGGTCATAATCCTCATTGACAGTGGCAGCACCCATAATTTTATGCATCATCACATTGCCGAGGAAATCAATTTTTATATATGTGTAGTCAAACATTTTCAAATCATGACTGCTAATGGAACTTCCATGAAATGTGGTGGGCATTAAGAAAATGTGCACTTACAAATTGGTTAGTACCACATGAAATCTCATATGTTTTTTATAGACATGGGTGGTTGTGACATTGAGCTTGGCGTTGAATGGTTATGCACTCTCGGCCCCATCCTCATGGAATTTAAGGACCCAAACATGAAATTCCAACAAGAGGGATAAAAATATAAATTCCAAGGCATCACAAGAAGCTCATGTGAGATCATCAATTCCCACCAAATGGAAAATATACTAAAGAAATGTCTCTGGCATTATTTCCTAATTCCATTCCATTCACAACATTAAGAAACCCTCTGTGCACACTGACCTCCAATATATTCTCTCCCAACACCAACCTATCCTTAAAAATCCCCATGGACTTCCCCATTCCCATAGCGTGTATGATCATTCCCTTCCTCTAGTACCCAACAAAATTCCTTCCAATGTTCACCTTTATCATCATCCATTTTCCTAGAAAATTGAAATTGAGAAATTTGTTCAAGAATTGCTAGAATTAGGTGTTATTTTTCCTAGTACCAACCCCTATTCATCTCTACTAGTCATGGTAATCAATAAAGAAGTAACTTGGCACATGTGTAATTATTTTCATGCTCCCAACAAACTCAATATCAAAGAAAAATTTCCCATTCCTATCATTGAAGACCTTTTCGATGAATTGAGTGGTGCCAAATACTTTACAAAACTTGATCTTCATTATGGCTACCACCAAATATGCATGAAAGAGGAGGACATACCCAATTATTCCTTTAGAACTCATGAGGGTCACTATGAGTTCTTGGTCATTCCCTTTGGCCTATGTAATTCCCCCTCCAATTTTCAAAGTCTCATGAATCATGTCTTCTACCCTTTCCTGCATCAGTTTGTCTTAGTTTTCTTTGATGATATCCTCATATACAGTAAAACTTGGAAATCCCATCTCACCCATGTGGATCAAGTTCTACATATGTTGTCTCACCATAGAATTTTTCTCAAACAATCCAAGTGTGATTTTGGCACCTCTCAAGTTGAGTATTTCAGTCATATTATTGGAAAGGATGGTGTATGGGTGGATCCTAAAAATATTAAATCTACGAAGCATTGGCCTTTCCCTTAAACTCTTAAAATATTGTGTGGGTTCTTGGTTTTAAAAGGATATTATCACAATGTTTTTAGAATTATGGAAAATTTTTAACTCCTATCACTGCTTTCCTTAAAAATAATGCTTTCAATTGGAATCTAGCAATTGGCCATTCCTTCCATGCTTTGAAAGAAGATATGTGCACTACTCTTGTCCTATAATTACTTGACTTTAGCAAGACTTGTGTCTTGGAATTTGATGTGTTAGGAAAAGGAATTAGGGTAGTCTTCATTCAAGGTGATCGACCTTAGGATTTTACTAGAAAACAACTCTCAGAGAGACATTTGGGACAATCAGCCTATGAAAAGGATATGTTGGGTATTATACATGTAGTGGATATTTTGCATACTTATCTCTTGGGGAAAGACCTCCTAATTAAAATTGATCATCGTAGCCTCAAGTATTTTCTGGTACAAAGAATTTTCTCCCCGGAACAACACAAATGGGTGGCCAAGATTGTTTTCTATGATTATGAGATAATATATAGGAAGGGAACACAAAATGTGTTTTCTAATGATTTTTCAAGGAAATATTAAGAAGAATGGTTCCTCTTTTCCATCTCATTCATTGTAGTAGACTGGATTCAATTTGTTCGCTGGGACTATATTTACTATGTAATAAAGGATCCTGTTGTGATTTCTGGATCATGCTAGTTAGGTAGAATAATATATTTACTATGTAATAAAGGATGACATTAGTTTATAGGGACTATTGAATAATGTGAACATGTATACTGTAAGAATAATTAATATAATCTTTTACTTATAGAAATATCTTCCTCTAGAATGTTCTTTAGAAGATAGAATTTGTATAACTAGGAGTAGAATGCATGAGAAAGTCTTGTCTTGATAATTATTGTAATAGATATCTTCTCTACTAGAGGTTTCTCCATTGAAGAGGAAAGTGAACATTTCTTTCATCTATAAAAGTATTATTGTTTGTGTTGTTATTCTTAGTATTTTTTTCTTCCACTGGTATTTGCTGCAATATTTATATTTTTTTTATTATAATACATGTGGTACCTTACAGAGGATGTATTAAGAAGTAAAGGATTGTACCAAATTGCCTTGGGGAAATAACTAGAACCCATTGATGATGAAAATATAGTCAAATGGAAAAATAATAATGATGATGAACGTCAACTGATTGAAATGTCCATCTCTCCTAATTTAAGGTTTCACCTTCAAGAAATTGATGACCCTAATGAGTCTTGGGAAAAGCTTGAAACAATGCTTGGGAAACACAATATTATTTGAGCCCACCAATTGGAGACTCAATTAATGACCTTAAGTCCAAATTATTTTCATCTCATTGAAGATTACTTATCTAGGTTCAAAACACTTAGACTTTTATGTATAGAATGAAAAATAGTTATGTCAGAAGACTAATGCATAAATGTTATTCTTGACAAGATTGGTAGTGCATATTCTATTTTTGTATTGTTAGACAATTGGCTTAGGTTGTTGAATAATTGGTTTAGAGAGTTGGTTGACATTGATGTCAACCATTAGATATTGATGTCAATCCATAGAGATTTATTTCAAACCTTAGACAAGTATCATAGACGTGGTTGAAAGTGTTCAACATTTGATTATCATCTGTATTATTATTATTGTGGTTATGTGAGTTTTCATTGATGTTGGTTGAAGTAAACCGTTGAGATGGATACACTTTATGAATTTTGATAGCGAATTATGGTAATAGAGAGGTAAGAGAGGTTTGATCATGGAATAAATATATGAAGATAATTTTATATGAAAGTAATGTGTGGACAGATGGAAATTATACGACATGCCATTTCTGGAGATATTTGGTACATCACACAGTTCCTAACGGTTTGGGAGATACGACATTGAGAAGTTAGAGGACCCTCATAGAATATTCTATAAGTCAATAGAAGGTCAAAGAGGAAGTCAAGTATTCTAGAATATCCTAGAAGGTCATGGAGAAGTTGGATATTAAAAGTGGTTGCATTACAAAAATAAATTAAAGGTAAATTATTTACACCAAATAATGGTTAAGTGGACAAAGTTTCATTAGTCAAAATGGGTTAACTAAGTTTTGGTAAAGTAGTTTCACAAATAATTATGGATTGGTTATTTAATGAAAGTGGTTAAGATAAGTGGAAAAAGTTTTATTAGTCAAAGTGGAAAAAGTGGTTAAGTGGACAAAAGTGAGTTAATGGGTTAATCGTAGAATATGGAGATAGGGGTAAAGTTGTTTCAAGGAAACTTCTAGAGGAACACATGAAGATTATAAAGGAAAGGAAAATCCTCTCTCATTTGTCACTATTGAACTTAATTGAATATCATTTGTGGAATATTATTTGCAGGTTTTTATTGTCACATATGGAGCTATGAAAATCTAAGGAAGAAAAGCAAAGCGACGACAAATATTTCAGAGGTATCAAAATTGCGGAAGAAAAATTGCGGCAATAAATTGTGGTAGAAAAATCACAGCAACAAAATCGCAATAGAAAAACCACGGAAGAAAAACCATGAAAACATAATTGTGACAACATAACTGCGATAGTAGAATCGTGGCAGCAAAACCACAGTGGTAGAATCGCGACAACAAAACCGTGACATCAAAATCGCGACAAAAAAATCATGGCAATAGAATCACAGCTACATAAACAGATCTGTAATAGGTCTGTAGCTATAGAAAAGTAAAAGGTTATTGGTATAGGTTGATTACAGGTTATTGGTACAGGTTGAATACATGTTATTGGTATATTTTGGTTACAATTTGTTGTCACACATTGGTACAGGTTTAGAGTGGTATATTTCATAGTGACAGTGTGGCAGTGTTTTCATTAGTTATTTGATATTTATATTTTAGGGCAGCGGGACGGGGAAAGGAAAAGGGATTGTAGCCTCCTTCTCATTGGTATCAGAGAATCAAGGAGTTGGATTTTCCTTTAGGTTGAAGCCTGTGAAATAGGTGGTTGTAGCCACATTTTGGTTTTAGCCGGAGAACTTAGGGAGTTGGAACTTCCTTCAGTTTGGAGCTTGAGAAACTAGGGGCTTGGAGGCTCCTTTTAGTTGGAGCTGGAGAATTGGAATTTTGTGCTTCCTTGAATGTAATTCGTGACATATAAGAAAATATTTTTGTGGTTTTCTCCCACATTGGGTTTCCACATAAATATTGGTGTACTGTTCATTGTGTGGATGTGTTTGTTATTGGTTATTATGCACTAATGAATGTTAATGTTTATGATACAGTAGTATATTGATGATGACCATATTAATATGGTTGAATAATTTAAAGGAATATACATTTTGGTTTAAAGGATTAATAAGATATATAATTTCTCATTACTGATTCTCTACCCCCTCTTAGTAATCCAACAATTGGTATAATAGAAGGTCCCTTCAGGAATAAATTTAACCATTGGAAATTAGATCATGGAGAGAAACAATATGTATACAAATGGAATACCATAGCTTGATGGACAAAAATATGCATTTTGGATCATAAGGATGAAAGCATATGTATACGCACATGAATTTGATGTTTGGCGATCAATGCTCCTTGGATACAAAGCACCAACCATTCCTCCAATAGATAAATATGGAAAGAAACTTGAATAACATAATTTGAAATCCAAAAATGACATCTCGAATGGTTTGGTTGATTCAATATATGTCAGAGTTATGCAATTCAACTCCACAAAGGATATTTGGGACAAACTTTAGAATGTGTATGAAGAATATTCCAAATTCAAGGAAACAAATATTAAAACTTACAGAGGTCAATTTGAACAGCTGAAGATGAAGGAATATGAAAATATTACAACTTATTTTTAATGAGTTGATGAAACCGTGAATGCAATGATAGGATTGGTAGAAGAATTTGATGAATCTATAATTGTTTAAAAATTACTAAGATCTCTTAGAATAATATTTCATCCTAAGATCTCAACACTAGAAGAAAGAACAGATCTGGATTTGATAAGCATGGATGAGATACATGGAATATTCACTACTTATGAAATGAGAATAGAACATGAGAACCCAGTTACAAAGGAAGAAACATTCAAATCATCCAAGAATACAAATAAAAAGAGCAATAAAAATCCAAATTTATAATGTAGTTGCAGCGATGATTCAGAAGAAGATGAAGAAATGACAAACTTCGTAAGAAAGTTGCAAAAGGGAACATGTAAATATAAAGGTAAGATTTCGTTGAAATGTTTTAATTGCGGTAAAATTGGTCATTTTATAAATATGTGTCCTTGTGCCATAAATTCAGATAGTGATGAAGAGGAAGAGCCCAAGAAAGAAAAGTGATATTAAAAGGGAAACTGGAAAAACAAAAAACAATGCCTTCAAGAAAAATCTATACTCAAGAAAAGGCAACTCCTCAACTAGTGAAGTTGATCAAACTGACAGTGATTTAGAAAAGGCACTATTTATGGATTAGGAAAATCAAATAAGAAACTCTTATAGTTTAGAAGAAGAAGGAAAAGTCAATATCAGAGAGAAATTAATTAGTTCCTTAGAAGAACTAAGGAAAGAAAGAAAGAAAAACAAGTTACTCAAGAAGGAACTAAACAAAAATCAAAATCTCAACTTAGAGGAAGTCAACCAGTTAATTGCCAAGTTGAAAGTACAAGTAGAAGAAGATAGAAGGATTAATGAAATACTCAGAAGTCGGCTACAAGAGAAGGAGAAGATGATTGAAAGGTTAGAAGCAGAAGCAAATACTCTAATAAAATATATTCAAAAGAAGTATATGCATCAAGATAGCACCAAGACATTGGATAAGATCATCAACAAACAAAGGCCATACTATGACAAGTCTGGACTAGGATACAACCAAATGCAGACTGAGAAAGGTTCAATTTACATGAAGAAAGCAATAGAACAAAAGAATTATGCAGAAGTTATAAAAGGAAGGAACCATGTTCAACATGAATAAAAAAGAAATCAATATAGAATACCCTCTACATTCAACCAACAAGAAATCTTCAATCATTGTGAAAGAAATAGCCAAAGTGAGGATCTTGAGAGGACAAAGCCGAATTAAAAAAGGACTACACCACAAGGAAAATCATTCACTTCCAGGTATGAAAATTTATTTTATGGTCATTGTTTTTATTGCACTAACTTTAGAAATAAGGTTGCATATTGCAGGGCTTATGAAAGAAATAATCAGGCAAAAAATGCTTATGTGGCCACACAAAATATTTAATTTTACAAATGCCACAACTATGGACACATAGCTCGAAATTGCAGAAGCATGATTATGCCTCCCATGAAATAAAATATTGATGAGAGACACAAGAAGGTTTGGAGAAGAAGTTAAAAACAATAGGAGGAGGTAAATGAAGAACATGCCCAATGAAATGTACTTTCAGGAATTGCAGTAGCAAAATTCCATGTTGAATTTATAGGCAAAGAGGAAAGTGTCGGAATTCAAGTAGAAGACAAAGAATATGTCAAAACTCAAGATGGTGAAAAAATTAAGGAAGAGGATGAAAAGGGAGATGTATTCACAAATGAAGAAGAATATTACACTGCATCAGAGCATGTATTGTTCTGATCCATTCATATTGGAGACTCCAAGATAATATGAATGTTAGACAGGGGTAGTCTATGCAGTAGCTGAGATAGATGGGTCAAGATTGTGGATAGTTTAGTAGTAGAGTCTTGGATAATATGGGCATAGATGGATTCATATATTGGTTCAAAGATCGGTTCAGAGATTGATTCATAGATTGGTTCAAATAATTTTGGATGATTATTTGAATGCTTAAATTTTGAATGCTTAATCTTGAATTTTTTTTATATATGTCAATTGATTACTCAAGGAAGCACCAATGGACAATAAATCCAATAGGTTTAGGTACAGTTTGATGCATGTATGATGCATGGACAGGTCCAATGATCATCATAGGAATATCATATCATGGTATTCTTGATGCAGTATTGTTGAGAAGTTGATCATTGTTCTGGTAGAGAAGAAACATCCAGGACAAAAGAAAATTGCAATGATAAAAAAATGTTCACAGTGATTACACAAAATATTCCAGAGAAGATAGGGGGATTCATACCCACAGGGGGACTTATTTTATTAAACATTATTGGTTACTTCATGTACAATATCATAACTACAAGGAGATTTAATCCTTGTCAAAGGGAGAGAGAAATATCAAAGGAATTTAGACAGGGAGAGCATCCCCAAGGAGGGTTCAGTCAGGGGGAGCATCCCCAAAGGGAGATACCATTTTCCATTAATGTCAAAGGGGGAGAGATAGAAACATTGATAAGGAGTATAATCATGAATTTTATCATTACTAAGTGTTTCCATCAATGTTGGTATTTCCATCAATGCCAAAGGGGGATATTGCCAGACAATTGGCTTAGGTTGTTGGACAATTGGTTAAGAGAGTTGGTTGTCATTGATGTCAGCCATTAGAAATTGATGTCAACCCATAGAGATTGATTTAAAACCTTATAAAAGTTCCAAATACGTGGTTGAAAGTGTTCAAAATTTTATTATCATCTATACGATTGTTATTGTGGTTATGTTAGTTGTCATTGATGTTGGGTTGATGTAAAGAATTGACATGGATATACTTGATGAATTTTGGTAGAGAATTCTAGTAGCGTAAAGGAAAGAGAGGTTTGATAATGGAATAAATATATGAATATCAATTTATATGTAACTAATGTGTGGATATATGGAAATTACACATAATTTCATTTCCGATGATACACGGTATGCCACACAATTACTCACGGTTTGGGAGATATGACCTTGAGAATTTAGAGAACCCTCATAGAATATTATAGAAGTCACTAGAAGGTCAAAGAGGAAGTCAAGTATTCTATAATATCCTAGAAATTCATGGAGAAGTTGGAGATTAAAATTGGTTGCATTAAATAAATATACTAAAGGTAAATTACTTACACCAAATAATGGTTAAGTGGACAAAGTTTGATTAGTCAAAATGGGTTAAGAAGGTTTTAGTAAAGTAGTTGCAAAAGTAATTATGGATTGATTATTTAAGGAAAGTAGTTAATATAAGTGGATAAGAGTTGATTAGTCAAAGTGGACAAAGTGGTTAAGTGGAAAAAAGTGTGTTAATGGGTTAAATCTAGAAGATGGACAATGGGGTAGAGTTCTTGCAAGGAAAAGTCTAGAGGAATACATGAAGAGTATAAAGGAAAGAAAAATACTCTCACATTTGTGTCTATTGACCTTCATTGAATATCATTTTTGAAATCTTGTTTGCAGGTTTTAATTGTCATATCTGAAGCTACCCAAATGTGAGGAAGTGAAGAAAAGCGACGAAAAATATTTCAGAGGTATAAAAATTGCAACAGAAAAGTCACGGCAACAAAATCGCGGAAGAAAAATCACAGAAGAAAAACCATGAAAAAAAAATCACATCAACATAACTGTGGTAGCAGAATCACGACAGAAAAACTGCGACAAAAAAATCATGGAAGAAAAACTGTGACAACAAAATCGCGGCAACAAAATCACAACTACAGAAATAGATATGTAATAGATATGCGGCTACACAAAATTAAGAATTTATTGGTACAGGTTGATTACATGTTATTGGTATAGGTTTACAACGGGTTATTGGTACATGTTTGTTACAGTTTGTTGGTGCATATTGGTAGAGGTTTACAGTGGTGTATTTCACAGTCATATTGTGGTAGTAGTGTTGTAGGTGAATCTCCCTGCGGACAAGTGGATTCCCTCTTGGTCTCTAGAATCCTAAGGCCAAGAAAGAAAGTGCTTAACATGGACACTAACTTCCTTTTAGATCTAATCAAGATAAAAAATGAAAGAGAAGGAGAAATATATGTACCTCATTAACGACGTTTGTCCCTGCAAATTCCAGGCTGAGCTTCGATCTTGAGCTCCCCGATAGGTCCTGCAAAACAAAAAAAGATACAATGGACCTCCTACTCTACTGAGATTAGTTCAATCATAGATCCTTCTATTGCATACAAACTCATATGGAACAAGCACAAGTTTGAAAGAAACATGCCAAACATTGATTATATTAATGAGAACAAGTAAAATTACTTACAATCCTTTGAATGAAGGTGCAGAAACTTCTTCCATTTCTCCCTTTCCAACCCCTTTTCTCAATCAATATCCATTGATTGCCTTGATGACATCTCACTCATGAGATCATAAGTTTGATGTAATTCTCAAACTCCATTGTACCTTTCACCATGATAAGGCCTCCTTATATAACCTTGGAGAGGTCCAACCACTTCAGATATCTTTGGCATAAGTTGAGGAATCCTCTCCTTCAGTTGAGGATCTCCCCTAATATCATGCCTTGACCATCTATTCGAATCCAACTACCTTTAGGAAGTGAGGGGTTCTTTCCTTATTTTCCTCAACAAACCCAGAATTTGCTAAAAAGAGGGTAGTGCTCCCCCAAAAGGGTGCACAGGGCACTCAAGCACTCCCCCAAAGAGGCTCAGGGAGCGCCAACACTCCCTGACAGTGGGTAGGGGAGAGATCCTCTCCAAAATTCACTTTTTGACTGGTTTTTCCATGGAAAAAGGTTTCTACTCCCTATCAAGTGAATTCTCTTCTTCAAAACTAGTCTTTGGGGTGTCTTAAGTGTCTTTGTGATGTCATTAGAGGCACAACATAGGAAATCTGGAAGTATAATATTTGTGACACTTGAAACACTTGTAGTTAAGATGCGAGACTTGTGGACAAGATGCGACACTTACAAAACTTTTAATGACGACACTTGCGACACTATTGAAGTGAGTAAGTTTGAGGTGTAACAAGTAGTTTCATAAGTTATTGTAGGATAGGGAAATGAAATGGGGTTGTAGCATCCTTCTGGTTGGTGTCGAAGAATCAAGGGTTTGGATCTTACTTCAAGTTGAAGCCTGAGAACTAGGTGGTTGTAGCGACCTTCTAGTTGTAGCCAGAGAACCCAGGTATTTGTACCTTCCTTCAGGTTAGAGCCTGAGAAACTAGGGGGTTGGAGCCTCCTTCTAGTTGGAGCTAGAGAATTGGAAGTTTATTCTTCCTTGAATGAAATTCTTGACATATAAGAAAATAATTCTTTGGTTTTATTTTGCATTGGGTTTCCATGTAAATATTAGTGTG
>JZKD02S1798184.1:71060-84568 GCA_000966675.3 Picea glauca
GGGTCCAGATCACTTGCGAGCAAGTGTCCTCAAATAATAAGTGTTCTCAGTGCGCCAGAGCGGGATGTTACACATGTATCCAAAATGAATTCCATCCACCTTACTCTAGTCCTTCCAGCCTCACATAAATGGGAGGTCCATCAAATGGATGTCAAATCCTCCTTCTTTTATGGGGATTCACAAGAATAAATATACATGGAAAAAATTATTAGCTATCTCTAGAATGACTACAACTTTGTTTGTTTCCTTAAGAAATCTCTTTATGGTCTTAAGAAATATTCTCGATCTTGGTATGAAAAAATGGACAACTTTTTTCTTGATATTAGATTTTCTAGATGTCATTTTAACCCTAATGTATATACCAAGAAAGTAGGAAGTCATCTCATAATGTTTGTTATTTATGTTGGTGACCTTCTCCTCACTGGTAATGACCCAAAACTTTTGAACCATGTGAAATCCATCCTTAAAAGGAAATTTGAAATGACCAAGTTAGGCTATTTGCACTATTTTCTTGGCCTCCAAGTATTGAAAACAAAAGAAGGAATCTTCTTTCCCAATCTAATTATTTTTGTGACCTTTCTCCCTTCCGATATGGAGTCAAACTTGTTTCCACTTGTACTTCTCTTGAATTTGATGCCACCTTGTATCATCAGTTAGTTGGTGGCCCCTTATATTTGAATCATACTCATCCTAATATTTCCTTTGTTGTTGGTATTGGTGCCCGATATATATAAACAACCCATGAAATCCATTGGAAATAATCCAAAAGGGTACATGGGTATGTCCAGGGTACAACTCAGTTCGAGATACATTACAACTCAGATGGGACTCCTTCATTGGTTGGTTTTACCAATTCATATTGGGTTGATGACCCTGACGATCAAAATTATACTATAGGTTATGTTTTCATCCTTTGTTCAAGACCTGTCACTTGGGACTATAAAAAACAATAGGCTATTTCTCTTTCTTCCAAAAAAGTAGAGTATTGAGTAGTGGTTAATTAAAGTCAAGGATCCTTGTGGATTTGACAAATCTTTTAAGAATTTGGATTCCAGCAACAAAATTTGACCAACCTCTGGTAGAAAAATTAGAGTTCCATTAAGCGCTCAAGGATCCAATTCAACATCAGCGCAACAAACACATCGAGCTTCAAATGCACTTCATTAGAAAACTCATTCATGATCTAGTTATTGAAGTGTTATTTTTCCCTACAGAATATTAATTTGTGGACATTTTCAGAAACTCTCTTACAAAAAATATGTTTTCCAAACTTTGATCTATGTTAGGAGTTTAGAAAGTTGTCATTAAGGGTGGATAGGTTCTAATTACTCATTCCTTATCCTATTGTGTCACCTTTGTAAATCCTTCAATCCTATCCCAAATTGTTCTTAAGGGGTATATTAGGATATTTAGACACTTAGGATTTAGTTAATATCAACTCAGTCTAATATGTCATTAGGTAAAAGTGTGCTTCTTAATGTGATTCTTTAGTATGCATTTGTATTTGGGTAATTTCAAGGTCATGACATGTTCCCGACATAGAGTGATCAGATGAATCTTATTCTCCTCAATCTTTATAGCTACATTGATCCATGTCTTAATGCCAAATTGTTCCATAATATCTATTTAAACAGAATGGAGGGTCATTTTCCAATATTCTATTGTGATAAACTCTCTTGTAAATCTATTTGTAATATTTTTATTTTTTATTAATAAGTTGCTCCAAGTGGCCATGTTGGTTGGGCCCATGGATGTTTCTCTGTAGGGGGTTTACGACCTCAAAACATTGGTTTGTTGATCTTTGATCTATTTTTGTGAGTGGTTACTGAAGGTGTTCATCCTCTGGGAAACATGTAATTGATCAATATAATTAAGCCTTTCAGTTCAACTTAGGTTCAAATAATGATCCAAGAATGATCAAGATGGGAAAAAGAACCACTCATGCTGAAAGGGAAAGCATAATAAACCTTATCAGAGAATACAAATACATATTTTCTTGGATATATGATGATATAAATGCCTATAAGGGAGATATTATCCAAGACACCATTCCTCTCAAGCAGGGAGTACAAAAATTTAGAAAAACATTAAGGCATATTAACTCTAAGTTGTCTCCTCAAATACAAAAAGAACACTAGAAAATGGTTCATGCAAAGAGAATATACCCCATCAAATATATTCTTGGATCAATAACTTAGTTGTTGTATGAAAGAAGAGTGGATAACTTGAATTGTGTGTGGACTTTAAGAACCTTAATTAATTATGCATTAAATAAAATTGTAACATCCCCGCTACAATGTCCAATTTAATTAATGTGTAATGTAGATATAAATGTGGCTATGGCCAATCAATGTAATATGCGAAAAGTGTTTTCTGAATTTTAATAAATATAATGTGATTCTAAACTTTGGGGGTATGGACAGAGATGTGGGATGAGTTAGTGACGCAGGATCATTGTCAGCAAGAAAACATGGAGAGACAACTCAACGCCTTGGTGCACCATTGAATCATTTCAGAATCTTAACCGTTGGCGTCCCCTGTAAATTGTTTTTTTGAAATGATCGAAAAATGAAGAAGATCAAACGATTGGGAGTTGAATGATCTAGGAGTTTCACTCCTAGACTTTAATGTAACAAAAATTAAGTACCAGTTAGTTTTTTTTTTCTCTGGAGTAGACGAGTACTCGAGGGGGACCCTAAGAACCCTATGAGATAAATAGAGCCTTTGTATTCATGAATGGGGATGCTACAAGTTAGTAGGAGATTGTTGTGATTAAGTTGTTTATGAGTTTTTAGTTGTTGTTTTATCATAGATGTAGCCATTTTTATTTGAATGAATATAACATAGTAAAATTGATCAAATGCATGGTGTTGTTACTGTTTAGAATTCCTTGTTATTTCTCTTTCAAGAATGAATGAGTTATGTTGTTGAGTATATGAAACTGTGAAGAGTTTGGATAAGTTTCAATTGTTTTCTCTTCAATTGAGTTCATTCAAGGTGTCCATATAGTCCACAAGGAGTACATTGACATAGTCTGTTTCAACTCAGAAGCTCAGAAGAGATAGCGTGAAACTTCCATTTGCAACGAGTGAAAAGGGACTACTGCAAGGCATGCACAGTTGCCGCAAGAAACTAAGCCTTGCACGAGAATCTACTGCATGGAGTGACAGAGTCTGTTTCAAATAAGAATCTTATAAGAGGTAGTGTGAACTATCCATTTGCAAGGAGTGAAAAGGGAACACTGCAAGGCGTGCACAGTCTTCTATAAGAAGATAAGTCTTGCATGAGAATATGTTGCAAGGATTGCATAGATTTGAAGTTTGACTAAGTGTCGAAGTAGCCTCTAAGGAGTCAAAGAGTTCTAGAAGTGAAGCTTGGAAGAGATAACGAGAATCTTAGGCCGAGTGTTTCAAGGAGTGCACAGGTCCAAGAACTTACTAAGTGTCGAGAACGAGACTGCAAAGCGCAAGGAATGCATAAAGAAATTTATTTTAAAGAAATCACTAAGTCTGGATGTTGAAAGAGATTCTGAGTTCACAAGGAGTGCGTCGGAATCAAGCTCAGGAGAGATAGTGACCAAGAATCAATAGGAAGCAAAAAATATGTTAAAATTTGTGAAGTGATGGTTGAGATATGTTCAGAGGAAGTGAGACTGTCCCAGGTCGTCGGATGTGGGAAAAAGTATGTGGTTGTTAGATGTGGTTTCTTTCGAGGATTCATGGATCGGAGGATTCAGAGTATTGAGTAGTCAAGAATCTCGAAGTCATGAAGCACTAAGAGATCTCCACCATGGGTTATCAGAGGGGGCGTGAACCATAGATCTAATTCTTAGTAACTTTGTCAGTTCAAATTTTGTGTAGAAAGAAACTAGTTGCATGCAAGGTAGCCAAAACCTGAAGTAACGAAGCATGAAGAGATTGCCACCATTGGTTATTAAAGGGGGCGTGAACTGTAGATATGGTTCTCAGTAAATCCGTCGGTTCATAGTTCACATAGAAGGAAACCGGTTTCACGCAAGGTAGCTAAAACCTGAAGTCGCAAAGTGCGAAGAGATTGCCATCGTTGGTTATCGGAGGGGGCGTGAACCATAGATCTGGTTCTAAGTAACTCCATCAGTTCAAAGATCACATAGAAAGAGACCAGTTGTATGCAAGGAAGTTGAAACCCAAAGTTGTGAAGAGCCAGAAGGATTAGCCCTAGACCATATCCCAAGGTTGTGTAAAGGAGAGGGATGAGTGGAAAGGAGCTAGTGCCCATAAACTCGGAGTTTGTAAAAGAGATAAGGAATGGGCCCACAGGTTCCATAGGACATGTAGATAAAGAGAAAAAGGGACCTGTGTAAAGAATTCTAGGGCCATTGGAAGCCTGAAAGAGATAATCCATCTCAGGAGATTAAGATCCTTGATCAAGAGGTCACCGACTCTTTAGGAGAGGAGGGGGTTCTGCATGAAGTGGAATTAGAGCATAAATTTGTTTTCAAGTAGTGAAAACAATCTCAAAGTTGTACTTTGTGTGATAGAAACAGATAACTCAATGCCACCAAGGAGACGTGTGGAGGCACATTTAACCAATCGCATTGTAGAAAGAGAAATGAGAGAGCTTCATGCAAGAATAGAGGCGATGGAGGCAACATAGAGGAGATCACCTAATGCTGGGGACATCACTGAGGTAGAAAGTGAAAAAATAGAAGTTGAAGAAGTTGCAGGGGAAAATGTTACCAAAGAACGCTTGTTGAGAGCAGTTGTTAAATTGGAAGCTAGAGAAAAGATAAAGATTCCAATGTATGAAGGCAACTTGGATGTTGAAGAATTGTTGGATTGGATAATATCCGTGGAAAAATATTTCGACTATGAATATTTCGATGAGGAGAAGAAGGTGAGACATGTTTTCATCGGGCTAAAAGGACATGCAATGCTATGGTGGGATGAACTACAGGCTGAGAAGAGAAGCAAAGGAAAACAAAAAATAAAGAATTGGGACAGAATGGTAGCCAAGTTGAAGGATAAATTCATGCTCAAATATTATCATATCAATCTATGTAGGAAGTTGCAGAACCTGAGACAGAAGGGTATGACAGTGAAAGAGAACACAGAGGAGTTCTACAAGATAAATATCAGGAATGGACAATGAGAAAAGGATGAAGAAAAGGTTTCCAGATATATAAATGGATTGAGATATGAAATCCAAGATGAGATCAACATGATGTTAGTGAGGACAATAGAGGATGCTTATCAAATTTCTCTAAAGGAAGAGGAGAAGTTGGCCAGGAAATAGATTCAATGGAACAGAGGCAGAAGCCCAAGAAAAGGTAAGGGAGTTTCCAATGATAAGGCACATAAAACTAAAGACAAGACAGAGAAACCACATAGTCATTCAGAAAAAGGAGGAAGTTCATGAGGAAGAAAAGGTGGTGGAATAAGTTCTTCTAGAGGAAGAGGAAGAAGCATAGGAGGATAATTAAGGTGTTATGTATGTGGAAAGATAGGACACGTGTCTTGGGAATGTCCCAAGAAAAATAAATAAGGAGGATTTGAAGCTCACATTTCATAAGCATGTAAAAGGAATGTTGAAGTGGAAGGTGCAGAGGATGGAACATCCCTGATGTTGAGGAAGGTTCTCTTAAAAATAAAGCTAGAAATTGAAAAGCCGATGCAGAGGAACAGTCTATTCAGGAAAACTTGCAAGACTAAATACAAAGTATGCAAGGTGATAATTGATAGTGGGATCACTGATAACTTAGTATCCATAGAGATGGTGGAGAAATTAGAGTTGGAACAACCACACATCCAAATCCATATAAAGTCTCATGGTTGCAGAAAGGACACCAGGTAATGGTCACTAAACAATGCCTCATTGAATTTAAAATAGGAGGATATTGAGATAAAATTCTATGTGATGTGATTCTCACAGATGTATGTCATGTTTTGTTGTGAATACCATGGAAGTTTGACAGAAATGTCATTCATGATAGGAGAAAAAACAGTTACACCTTGGAGAAGAATGGTAGGAAATGCATGTTGTTCCCAATAGAGGAGAAGAAAGTAAAAGAGGAAGCCAACACAAGCATAATTCTCATGTCTGGGAAGGAACCTATGAGTGAATTCAAGAAGGGACATGAGATGTCATTTGTTGTGGTGAGGAAACCCAGATTTTTCCTTACAAGTACTTCGATAGATGATTTTCCTGAAGAAGTTCATGAGTTGTTGGAGAATTTTGCTGACATAGTAGTGGGTGAGTTTCCTAACTCATTTCCACCCATTAGAAGCATCAACCATCATATTGTTTTGATACTAGGAGCAATTCTTCCAAACAAAGAAACAAAGAGATTGACACCTCAAGAGAATGATGAGGTAAAGAACCAAATCTAGGAATTGTTAGACAAGGGTTTAGTTAGAGAAAGCTTGATTCCATACACAGTACCAACTGTGTTGAGTCCAAAGAAGGATGGAGGATGGAGAATGTGTACAAATTCGAGATCCATTAACAAGATCACCATCAGGTATAGATTTCCTTTACCAAGAATGAATGACTTAATGGATTGTTTAATTGGAGAAAATTTATTTTCTAAGATAAATTTGAAAAGTGGATATCACCAGATAAGGATGAGAGAAAGTGATGAGTGGAAAACATCCTTTAAGACAAATGAAGGGTTGTATGAGTGGCCTGTTATGCCATCTGGCATAACAAATGAACCAAGTAGTTTTATGAGGTTGATGAATGAAATACTGAAATATTTCATTGGAAAGTTTGTGGTTGTATATCTGGATGATATACTGGTCTTTAGCAGGACTAAAGAGGAGAATTTCAGACATCTAACCTTAGTAATGAGGATATTATAGTAGGAGAAGTTGTTAATAAATCTGAATAAGTCCTCTTTTATGAAGATAGAACTCATTTACTTGGGTTTTGTGATCACTTCAAATGAATTAAAGATGGATCCAGAGAAGGTGAAAGAAATCAAAGAATGGCCATCACCAAGGAGTATGTTTGAAGTGAGAATATTCCATGGATTAGCAAGTTTCTATAAGAAGTTGATCAGAAATTTCAGAGGAATTTGTGCACCAATGACGGATACAATGAAGAAGAGGCCGAGAGGAGCTTTGATATATTGAAGGAGAAGATAACAGAACGACCAATTTTGGTCTTGACAAATTTTGGGAAGGCATTTCAAGTGAGATGTGATGCAAGTGGAGTTGCAATTGGAGCAGTCTTGAGCCAGGAGAATAAACCAGTTGCATATTTTAGTGATAAGATGAATGAGACTAAGAGAAACTACTCCACATATGATAAAACAAATTATTCCATAATTCAAGCTATAAAGAAATGGAGGCACTACCTTGTTCCAAAGGAATTTGTCTTGTATAGTGATAACCAGGATTTACAATTCAGAACTAGACAAGAAAAATTGAATCAGAGACATGCAAAGTGGATTGAGTTTATGAGTAATTTTAATTTTGTCATAAAACATATTTCTAGAAATGCTAACAAAGTTGTTGATGCATTAAGTAGGATATGTTTGATTCTGCAGGAGTTTCAGGTCAAGACCTCGAGGTTTGAACACCTTAAGGATATGTATTGTGATGATCCATATTTCAAGGAAGCATACGAAGCATGTGCAAATCATGTGCTGAGAGACAAGAGCTAGTGGACAAAGTATATGATTAAAGAGGGATTGTTGTTCAAGGGAAATCAGTTGTGCATACCAAAATGCTCAATGAGGGATAACCTTTTGAAGGAAAATCATAGTGGAGGATTGGCTAGACATTTCGTCCATGATAAAATATTTGCACAGTTGAGCAGTTCATATTATTGGCCAAGTATGAGGAAAAAAGTGATAAAGTTTGTAAACAGATGTAGAATCTGCCAACATGAAAAAGGAAAAATACAGAACATTGGATTGTATCAACCATTGCCAATACTAGAGAGGAAATGGGATGCAATAAGCAGGGATTTTTTGTTGGGACTACCAAGAACTCAAAGGGGATGTGATTCCATATTTTTGTTGGTGGATATATTTTTAAATATGGCACACTTTATCCCATGCTAGGAGACTAGTGATGCAAAACATGTTGCAAATTTATTTTTCAAGGAAGTTGTTCGACTTCATGGATTACCCAAAAGTATTGTCTCAGACAAAGATACCAAATTCCTTGGTCATTTCTGGAGAACATTGTGGACGAATTTGGGGACATAATTGTCCTTCAACTCATATTATCATCCTCAAATAGAGGGATAGACTGAAGTGGTGAACATAATTTTGGGAAACTTATTGAGGAGTCTGGTCACTAAGCATCACAGTCAGTGGGATTAGATTCTACCACAAATAGAATTTGAACAATGAATCACCAAACACGAGCACTGGAAATATCCAATTACAACTATTGTATGGAATGCATCCAAGAGTAGTTGAGTTGAGAGACTTGGAACAAAGTGAGATCAGAAGCATTGGAGTAGAAGATTTTTCTCCAGAAATGCAAAAGATCCATAGCCAGATCAGAGAGAAGTTGCATAACTCTAGCCAAGAGTACAACGCAGAGGTGATCAACATCACAGAGAGATTCAATTTGAAGTAGGAGATCAGGTTCTGGAACATCTCAAGAAAGAAAGGTTCCCAAGGGGAACATATAAGAAGCTGAAAATGAAGAAGATAGGACCATGTAAAATCTTAAGGAAGTTTGATGCAAATGCCTATGAGATCGAGTTGCCAGATGATGTGGGCATATCACCCATATTCCACATATCAAACCTGTATCCTTATAGGGGAGATGAAGAAGGAGAAACAAAAGATCGGAAAGAGATTAAATGGGAAAAAAAAATTGTAGCAGAGAAGCCACAGATGGAGAAGATCATTGATGGAGAAGACCAGGAGGAAGACCTATTTTGAATATTTGGTCAAGTGGAAGGGAAACCCAATAGAACATGCTAGTTGGTAAAATGAAGTTGATATCCAGAAGCATGGAAATTCAGTGAGGGAGCTCATGGAAAAGAGTCCATGAATTTTTGGCCAGGGGAGTATGATGCAGGATCATCATCAACAAGCACACATGGAGAGACAAATCAGCGCCTTGGTGTGACTTTGAATCATTTCGGAATCTTAACCTATGGCATCCCCTGTAAATCATTTTTTTAAATGATAAAAAATTGAAGAAGATCAAACGCTTGGGAGCTGAATGATCTGGGATTTTCACTCCTAGACTTTAATGTAATGAAAATTAAGTAGCAATTACTTTATTTTTTTCTTTCAAATAGACGAGTAGTCGAGAGAAACCCTAAGAACCCTTTGAGATAAATAGAGGCTTTGTATGCCCGAATGGGGCTGCTACAAGTTAGTAGGATATTGTTGTGATTAAGTTGTTGCTGAGTTTTTAGTTGTTGTTTTATCATAGTTGTAGAAATTTTTATTTAAATGAATATAATAGAAGAAAATTGATCCACTGCATGGTGTTTTTATTGTTTACAATTCCTTGTTATTTCTCTTTTTGGAACAAATGAGTTATATTGTTGAGTATATGAAACTGTGAAGAGTTTGGAGAAGGTTCAATTGTTTTCTCTTCGATTGAGTTCATGCAAGGTGTGCATAAAGTCCGCAAGGAGTGCATTGACAAAGTCTATTTTGACTCAAAAGATCAGAAGAGATAGCTTGAAACTTCCATTTGCAAGGAGTGAAAAGGAACTGCTACAAGGCATGCACAGTCGCCGCAAGAAACTAAGCCTTGTGCGAGAATATACTACGAGGATTTACATAGTATATTTCAACTCAGAAGCTTAGAAGAGATAGTGTGAACTATCCATTTGCAAGGAGTGCAAAGGGACTACTACAAGGCATGCACAGTTGCCCACAAGAAGCTAAGTATTGCATGAGAATCTGCTGCAAGGAGTGCATAGATTCAAAGTTTGACTAAGTGTCAAAGTAGCCTCTGAGGAGTCAAAGAGTTCACGAAGTGAAGCTCAGAAGAGATAATGGGAATCTTAGGTCAAGTGTTGCAAGGGGTGCATAGGGCCAAGAATCAACTAAGTGTCAAGAATGAGACTGCGAAGTGCAAGGAGTACGTAAAGAAATTTCTTTTGAAGAAATCACTAAGTTCGCAAGGAGTGCATCAGAATCAAGATGAGGAGAGACAATGACCAAGAATCAATAGGAAGGGATAAATATGTTGAAATTTTTGAATTGACAGTTGAGATTCATTCAAAGGAAGTGAGACCATCCTAGGCTATCGGATCTGGGAAACGTTACATGGTTGTTAGCCATGGGTTTTTTCGAGGATTCACAGATCAGAGGATTCAGAGTATCGAGGAGTCAATAATCCTGAAGTCGCGAAGTGCAAACATATCACCACCATTGGTTATCAGAGGAGGCATGTATTGTAGATCTGGTTCTGAGTAACTCCACCAGTTCAGAGTTCATGTAGAAATAAACCAATAGCACGCAAAGCAGTCAAAACCCAAAGTCGTGAAGCGTGAAGAGATCACCATTGTTGGTTATTGGAGGGGGCATGAATCGTTGATCTAGTTCTGAGTAACTTCGTTGGTTCAAATTTCACATAGAAGGAAACCATCTGCATGCAAGGCAGCCGAAACCTAAAGCGCAAAGAGATCGCCATCATTAGTTATCGAAGGGGGCGTGAACTATAGATCTGGTTCTGAGTAACTCCGTCGGTTCAGAGCTCGTGTAGAAAGAGACCAGTTGCATGCAAGGTAGATGAAACCTGAAGTTGTGAAGCTCTAGGAAGCTTAGCCCCAGACCATATATCGAGGTCGCGTGAAGGATAGGGATGAGAGGAAAGGAGATAGTGCCCATAAACGCGGAGTATGTAAAAGTGCTAAGCAAGGGGCCCATATATAAAGAGAAAAAGGGACCTATGTATATTATTCTAGAGCCATTGGAGGCCTGAAAGAGCTAATCCAGCTATTGTCACAAGGGCAGACCCAGGGTTCAATGCTTCAACAATGCATGGACAAAACCCTAACTACCAGCCCTTTTGGCAACACCTGTGAAGAAGGCGAAGTCTCCCCTGAGGTATAATCAGGGGGGGTTACAAGACACATGTTTCTGTAACCAAGTTGGGACACATATATGTGATAATAACACTTCGAAGAGTAATCTATTAACACTTAGAATATGATAAGAATCAATTCATTAGCTTTATTAACATCACATAGCAAGCCCTAATAGAGATCGGTGTAGTAACAACAAAGATTAAGCATTTTCACCCCTTAGCACATCACATTGGGTTAGATCTAACATTCATTCGTCCTTAACACATGAAAAGTACTAAGAATCAATAGATCTATCTATCATACATAACATTCAAGGCACGAGAAGATTCATAACATAACCAACATAGCACAAAGAAAACTAAATACATAAGATATACTTGGTTCACCCCTGTGTGGGGCTATGTCCACCAACTGTTTCATCTTCTTTATTATTATTCAATCTCTTACATTGATCCGATCCCATGCACTAAGACACAGATACGATCTTTGCATACGATAGGATATCTACACACCGAGCATGAGATCATCCTTCCAAAACTAGGTTAGGGCACAGAGCGAACTTTTCTATCAAGCATAGAGCATTACATACACATTATGTTGTACAAAGCAACTCAGAACCGCTTGCAATTAGCTACTACCACTATCCACTTCTTTGCTACTTCTACCATACATTCTTACTAATTTATACTTTTACAATCCCTTACAAAATGTACTAGACATGGGAGAACCCATGGGCTGACATCCCATAACCCATTACAAAAACCCTAAGGAACCCCTTGTTGGGTCCACATAGTCTGCAAAAATTGGTGAGATCCATGATCTCAACTTTTCCTGGGCACTCCATATTCCACCAGTCTATTGAAGTCCAAAAGGTGGTCCAAACCTGACCAAGGTTTCCTCAAAACTTGGTCGAGAGCCAACAGGCCCCCAACACTCACTTGTGACTCATCTCGAGTCACTCAGGTTTATGCAACACTTCTTTGAAGGCCTCATGCTTCACTCAAGCTGTCTCAAATTGTTGATTCACCTAAGCCTCTTACTCAGTGAGCTCCTAGATCGTCTTCTCTATAACAAGCCATTCCAGGTGTTTTTCCACTATTGCAACTGCTTGGTCTAGTTGCGAGCCCTGTCCTTCAAATTATTCAAACACCTTGCAGGATTCATCCTGCACAGGTTGTAGCTTCTATGCAACTTACATTTCCCTTCCCTGAAGGGAATTAATCTATTGTTTCACTGTGCGTTGTTTTTGAGATATCTTCATTCATTCAACTGCAGTGAGTAGCTTCATCTGTGCCTGCACGGAGAATTCCTGTTGTTGTGCCTCCTATAACTGTACTTCTAGTGTCCTTAGCCCTAGATCTTCTACAAGGCGTTCATATGTCTGTGCACTTCTATCACTCAGCTATTTACATTCTAAGGCGAGGGCTATGATCCTTCCTATTGCATTCTTGGTGGCTTCCTCCCTCTAGTCACGCACCTCCTATGGGGTGCTTGGTACTGCTTGGATCTCCAACTCTGTTATCCTCTCTTTAAGATTATGGATGGTCTCAGTGAGTTTCTCCACTTGAACCTTGAACGGCTCTTGTTCCTCCTTTTCCAAGCCTGGCATAGAGCGACATGCTTTATTCACTGTGTCTCTGACCGTAGCTCGTTCTACGAGCAATTGCTCCTTTTCTCTCTATAGCTGGGATTTCTCCTCCTCGATCATTGCCTGAAACTCTTCTTTCTCATTTTCATAGGTGGTTACACAATACCACGCTACTCGTAAATGCTCTAAGACTTCCTCTTTCTCTTGTTTCAAGGCTTTTCTAGGCTTATCCTTCTGTTCTTGGACTTTCTAAATTCGAACCTCTATCACATCTGCATGTCTTCTCAATTGGGTTGGCTCATCCGCTGATTCTACAATCTGTAACGCAGTAGGTACTGCATAGACCAAACAAATAACTTGTTGTAATTCGTTCAATTTCTTTTCGATCCTGCCATATAGTTTGTCCTCCTTCACTCCATATACCGGCAAGATGTTCATGGAATCATCCTCCATAGCTCCATGGACTAAACCGATGTCATATTCCATGAGCGTGTCCTCTAACTGGGGCTTACTAGCATGCATCTTCTTTCTTGTTGAAGGTTTCTGTGAAGAAGCCTTCCTTTTCTGCGGTGTTAATATTTCCACAAGGGGATCTTTTGAAGGTGTAGCTTCACTTTCTCCTTTATTTTCTCCTTCATCCCCTCCTCCTTTCCATTTTCTCCGTCTCCTCCTCCTAGCAAGCCATATCCATTTTCTTCATAGGCATTGTCCTCCTCATCGATCTCTATCTCCTCGAATTCCTCTTTTTTCTTCTTCTTCTTTGTCCCACTAGACTGTCGACATGCTCGACTCGAGTGACCATGGGGCTTCCTATGGTGTTGGTGTTGGAGAGTTATGCATCAACAACATGTACAAGGAACTCCTCCGTCCACTCCTTTTTTATCTAATCCATGTCTTCATTTGTTAGCTTATAGTACAACTG
>JZKD02S1798195.1:0-21356 GCA_000966675.3 Picea glauca
GAAAAAGAGAGGCAGGAAACTGAAACACCAACTCATTCTATACATCGGTAATTTCCTCGTCAACTCATGTCAAATTTAGTTGATCTCAGACAACTTCCCTCCCCTTCAACCCCCACCATCCTCATGAAGATACTATCTTGGAACATAAGGGGCCTTAATGCAAAGAGAAAACAAGTTTTGCTCAAAAAAAGAATCAAGAAGGAACAACTAGACATATGCCTCCTACAGGAAACAAAATGTGCGGAAGTAGAAGCTCATACCACTCTTCAAAGATGCTAGCCACGGGCCCAACATGTGGAAATGGATGCGAGAGGGGAAACTGGAGGTCTTGCAATGCTCTGGAATCCAACCACAGTTGTACTTGACAACTTTTTTACCTCCAAATGGACTGTCACAACCTCCTTTCGCCTCATTGGCTCGAACAAACAAGGCTACATCACAAACGTTTATGGACCCCCAGAACAGGGGACAAGGAAGCCTTCCTACAACACCTGGAACGGGTTGCAGAACACTTAGGCTCCCAAAGGTGGATCCTCGGGGGAGACTTCAATATGATCATAGGGTTGGAGGAAAAAAATGGGGGCCATTTCTCTCTGGGAAATGACAAGATGCTCTTCAACCGTACCATAGGCATACTGAACTTCATTGACGTCGAAATAGACAATGGGTTGTTCACTTGGTCCATCAAACGCTTGGGGGCCCAACACATTTCCAGCAGACTAGATCGCTTCCTAATTTCATAAGCCATTATGATGGATGGTCTATCTTGGAATGCCACATTCATAGACACCCCGAGATCAGATCACTAGCCATTACTTCTAACTCTCAACATCATTGACACCCCTGGTAGAAAACCTTTATGCCTTGAAAAATTATGGTTGACAAACCCATATTTCCAAACAAACATCAAGACATGGTGGGAGGAGGCAGCTATCCAAATAGGGATCCGGATGTATCGGTTCCAACAAAGGCTAAAAAACCTCAAACAACACCTAAAATCCTAGAATAAGTCCACCTTTGGTGATATCTTCCAAGCATAGGAGCATCTAAAACAACAAATGCAGACACTCCAACAACATATCCGAACACAGGGCCTAACTGAAGTCCTAAAAACACAGGAAACACTCCTAAACAACCAGATTGTAGAAAGAAGAGCATAGAAATAAGTACTATGGAGACAAAAATCTCGCATCCAATGGATGAAAGAGGGGGAAAATAACACAAAATTCTTCCACATATCCATGGTCCAGCAACGCCAAACTAATCGAATCACCCACCTAGTCTCGGTGCAAGGTACATAAATTCAACAACATGCTGATATGGAAAAGGAATTTCTTTCATACTACCAAACTCTTCTTACGGAACCCCCAACAGACCGTTCACGGGCCATCGAGTCCATCCTAAAAAACATTCCCAAGGAGGTCACCAAAGAGAAAAATGAAGCCCTTATGAGACCAATAACTCAGGAGGAGGTCGATCAATATCTTAAGGCTACCTCGTTAGGAAAAGCTTTTGGGCTAGACAACTTCACTTCAAGTTTTTTTTACTATTGTTGGGGCATCATCTGTGAGGACGTCTAGGAAATCATCAAGGAATCCAAAAAATCCAGGAAGGTCCTCCAGGATCTCAATGCAACCTTTCTCACCCTCATACCTAAAGAAAACAACACCACTTCTCCCTCATACTTTAGGCCCATATCCCTCTGCAATGTCATTTACAAACTCTTAACAAAGATCATTGCAACCCTCCTTAATCCCATTCTACTGTACTTAATCTCCCCAGAACAATCCGGCTATGTGGAAAGAAGACAAATCTTGGCTCATGAAGTTATCCATTCCCTTCAATCTACCAAAACTCAAGGTATGATCCTAAAACTAGATCTCTCTAAATATTTTGATAAATTGAGCTGGAGCTACTTAAGATCTTCTGTCCTATCCTTTGGCCTTGATCCCACTTGGGTATCTTGGATAGTCAGTCTCACCTCTTCAACACTGTTTTCCATAGTCATCAATGGTGTCCCCTCCAAACCTTTCTCCCCCTCAAGAGGCATAATACAAGGGGACCCACTCTCGCCCTTCCTCTTCATTCTGATGGCAGAAGGGCTCAGCCGCACTCTCAAAGAAACCATCAGGGACCACTCTCTCTCTAGCCTCACCCACCATCTCACGCAACCAATTTGTAGATGATATACTTCTTATGAGACTGTCCACATCCAAAGAATCCCTACGATTCAGATCTATCATTGACCTCTTCTGCGAAGCATCGAGCATGGAGGTGAATCTAACCAAATCCGAAGTCTTCTTCTTCAACACACCTATGGAAATCCAACACCATATCACTCTCATCCTGGGATTCACCCACATCGTCCTCCCCTCCGTCTACCTGGGCATCGCCCTCATTGATAACCCACTCAGAAATTCATCCGAGGACTCCTTATTGTCCATATTCAAGAAGAGACTCTCCCTTTGGACCTTTCAATCCCTCAATCTGCCTGGGTGCCTCATCCTCCTTAAATCAAGTCTCCAAGCTCTCTCGGTCTACATATTCTCAGCCTTGGTGGCCCTGAATTTTATCCTTAACACCTTAAAAATGATTCAATGAATCTTTTTGTGGCAAGGCAATAAAGAAGAGCGCAAAATATCCCTAGTAAGCTGGAAAAAAGTCTGCAATCCAAAAAACGTAGGAGGCCTCGGTCTCCGAAACCCAGGCATTCTCAATAAGATCCTCAGTGCTAAAATCTGGTGGAGATGGTTAAAAAGACCCCAAGATATTTGGGCATGAATGTGGAGGAATAAATACACCCCCACAATCCCCGAAAGAGAGCTCATCAGATGGAATGGTCAAAGCTCAAGGTTGCTTATCTGGAATGTGGCCAGGAATAATTGTAGACTTATCATGGACCATTCGTTCTAGGAACTACAAAGTGGATCCTCGACATACTTCTAGATATATTCATGGCAACAAATCCCAGCCTTGAACATAGACCCAAATCTCAACAACCTCATCCCTCTCACAACCATCGTTGGACTCCACAAAGTGATCAACTTTTGGAAGCCTTTCGACCCAAGGGAAATCTGGCGTAGTTGGAAAAAATCCAACGAGAACCTGCACATTCCCCCAGAGTTCAACCTCCGTCCCTTGCAGGAGCATCTTGCCTCAAAGAAAATTTTAAGTCAAAAAGGGGAGGACATACTTAGATGGGGACAGTCCACCACATGTGCCTTCAACATCCCAGAAGCTTACTACATAAAAGCGGGTCACAAAACCTTACCTCAAGAGGAGGTTTGGGGGAAAATTTGGGACATGAAATCATGGCCAAAGATCGATACCTTCCTTTGTTTAGTGGCACACAATAACATCCTTACCTGTGATAATTTAAGAAAAAGGGGTTTCATTGGCCCCTCTTGTTGTCAGCTATGTGGCCAAGAGGAAGAAACTCAAAATCATATTCTCAGTATATGGCCCTATAATTCGTGCATATGGGATCATAGCACAAACAGTATGAGAACAACGGACAAGAACCACACTGGTCTAAGAGAAACTATTAAAGACTAGAGAAGCTTGAACTTTCACTCACCCATTCTCAATAGAATCTGGCAGTTGCTCCGAGGCTTCATTCTCTAGCTAATTTGGAAAGAGAGGAACAAACAAATTTTTAATTCGTTCACCAGGAACTGGCAAGACGTGTGGACCACAATACACACTAATATCAATGAAACAATCTCGCTGCATCCATGGACAGAGAAGGACCTCAAAACCCCACAAAATGAAACTAACATTCTTAGCGACTGGCGACTCAATATCAATCTTACCCCTGAAAGGCCTTTTGCAGCTGCAGGATGCAAGACCAACCACACTCATTGGGAAGCTCCTCCCATAGACTATTTTAAAATCAACCTCGATGGAGCCTCCAAAGGGAATCTGGGACCAACAGGCTATGGTGCGGTCATCCAAAACAATAAAGGGGAAATGCTCTATATCTTGGCATGTAATATGGGGCACAATACCAACAACGTTGTGGAATTTGGAGCCTCCTTTGCGGTCTACAAGTAGCCTCAGAGAATGCACTTTTCCCCCTCATTGCGGAAGGTGACTCGCAAATTGTTATAAATCTCCTCTTGCATCTGCTCAATGGGGCAGACCTAGAGAAAATCTCTCCAAGTTGGAGACTCATGAATGAGCTTTGCAGAATAAAATCAACTCTCTAGCCTCAACAGGTAATCCTCCCATCCCATGTAATAAGAATAGCCAATCAAGTTTCTCACTGGTTAGAAAATCTAGGTGTCGATTTGGAGCTAGGTGTCTTCTCTTGCTCCCCTTCCACCAATCCCTCTCACCCCATAGTCATCGCTTGCAGGAACATAACTCACACCAAATACCAACCCCTGGATGGGGTGCCTGTGTGATATGATGCGTGTTATTTGGGATGAGGCCACATGGCTAGGCCAGTTGCCACTTAGCACCCATCCTTGATCAACTCCCCTCTCTAGTCACCTCTAGAATTTAAATAGCCCGCTGCCACCCTCCATTTCTCGTTTGCGCTCTGCAGCTCACACGAATTGGAATCTTTGTGTCTTGTGCATCCTCATGGCACCATGCATAGAGCCTTTCTAGTCACTTCAGCTCCAGCCTATTCAGCCTACTCCTAAAGACGAGATGTGGGTTCTTTCTCCTCATTCGCTCAATCATAATTCACAGAGCCTAACCTCTCAGGTTCACTCCCTCCTTCATTCTGAGACCAAGCTCTTGTGAGACTTCTCCTTGTTTGCAATTTTGTTGTGGGGATTCTTCCTTCCAAGCTTGTCATTCTTCAGAGGTATCCTCCCTCGAAGGCNCTAGTCACTTCAGCTCTAGCCTATTCATCCTACTCCTAAAGACAAGATGTGGGTTCTTTCTCCTCATTCGCTCAATCATAATTCACAGAGCCTAACCTCTCAGGTTCACTCCCTCCTTCATTCTGAGACCAAGCTCTTGTGCAACTTCTCCTTGTTTGCAATTTTGTTGTGGGGATTCTCCCTTCCAAGCTTGTCATTCTTCAGAGGTATCCTCCCTCGAAGGCATCCACCTATCATGATTCCTTAACCCCAAGGAAAACCAAAGCGAGGAGGAGCTTGGTACGAAGCTCTGGGAAGGAAACCGCCCACCTTTGACCCTCTGTGTGAATCCATGAACCTCCCTCAAGAAGTTGGCCTTCACCTCCCTGAAGTGGTCTTGCCCCCTTTGTTGGCTCCCTTGGTTGACCACCCTCTTGAAGCGGTCTTTCCCCCTCCTTTGGCTCCTCTAGTTGTGCTCACTCTTTCCCAGCCACCTTGCGACCCCGCCCCTGACCTCTCCCCCCTCTCAAACCCCTATGCCTGTAGGGTCAAGTGGTTTGATCTCCTTGGAAATTTGATAGGATATGCACCACCTCCCCCCTCTCCCCCTCAACGTCCTTCCTTTCCACCCTCCCCCTCACATCCCCCCCCGCCACCTTCCCTCCCTCCTCCCTTCTGCGATCCTCCTCCTCTTCTTCATTGTACACCCACCCCAATCCTTTCTGTGACAAGTGAGAAGATCGAACCGAGCTCCTGCATACTCTAAGTAACATTAAAAAAATACCTGGAGGACATCAAATTGGCTATGCGCGACACACAGAACAGGGAAGCTGACCATTGGCGTAGAGTGGACACCCTGATGGCTTTTCTCCAAGATCTTCAACAGGCCATGTCTGACCGCGACAAAGGAAAAGAAAAAGCAACACAGGGTTACGTAGGGCCGTGACTAGGACCAGGTTTCTAATGTTTTCTAATGTTTTCTATTTCTTGGTTCAACACTGTTTGTATTTCGGCCCTGCATGGCCTCATAACATAACTTACCTCCTTTTGCATGACACTTGGCTCTGTGAGTATTTCAGCCCTGTGTGGCCTCGTAGCATAGCTCACCTCTTTTTACATGACACTTGGCAATAGTGGTTTCGCATATGGGCACCATTGCCACCTTTTAACTTGGACACTTGGCATCGGTGGTTTCCCACAAGGGCACCACTACCACATATGTTGTTACATCACAAACAACTGCATTTTTTGATAGGAATTAATACAAACTCTAATTTACAAAAAACAACTAACTAGTATATTTGAAAGACTAATAATAATAATTTTAATCATTTAATTAAAAAGTTTAAATTTAAACTCAAAATAAAATTAATGAAATTTATTTAAATTCATTTTTTCTTATATTGAACATTTAATTTAAAATAAAGCTAAAATATAAATATTTAAGCTTGCTAAGATCTATCTCAAGGATAGTTTATAATAATAATAAACTATTTTTAAATTCAAGTTAGATATTTAAAATAAAGTTAAAACATAAATATTCGAGTTTGGGAAGATCTATCTCAAGTATAATTTATAATAATAATAAAAAACTATTTTTAAGGTCAAGGCTAAGCCAGACACTAAATTGGTGTCTAAGACCCCTCTTGATAAAGTCCATAGAGATATACATACCCTATCCCCTCTGGAAGAGATATGCATACCCTATCCTCTCTGGATTTGAACCTGTAACCTCCATGCAACCTAATACAATGTAATTTGGTACATATTTTTTTCACAAACGTGGGATCGATTTGGAAATGGCACCTTAATATTGAAACTCAAACCAATATAAATGTGAAACAAATGTAGATAATGGAGCCATACTTATACGGCAAACACTATCCACCATGCACTAAGCGAATGATTGGCTAGTGCATGTGGATAAGTGCAATACTACTTGTAACACCCCATTTAGGTTAATTTATGATTTGATTAAGGTAAATTTAGTTATTAAGCTATTAAAAGTTAATTAATTGATTAAACCATTAATTTATCCAAGTGAGTTAATTATTAAACTAATTATATTTTATCATTTATTTATTTATTCCTTTTGAATTAAGAAATTTAACATTTAATAAATTAAGTATTTTATGTGTTATGGATAGGTGTAAATTTATGACAAAGGATAAGGTAGATGAGAAATTGATGATGGGGATATTCTAGAGGAAGAGGATAAGAAGGAAGAAGTGAGACTTTGGAAGGGAATTTTTTTTATGTAGATGAGAAATTGATGATGGGGGCAATTCCAGAGGAAGAGGATAAGAAGGAAGGAGTGGGACTTTGGAAGGACAATTTTTTGGTGGAGGAAGAGGAAGGAAGGAGAAATCTGCGTGAGGAGAAAAAATTTCTTGGGGGAATTTGTGGGGTTACAAGTGGACTGGTGTTGCTAGGTTTTTGGGATGAGGGGCTAGAAAATATGATTTCGTGGAACTAGGGAGATGGAGAGGCTTTGTTCCTATATGGATGGGAGGAAAACACTCATTTTTCAGGCAGTTTCAAGATTTTGGTATCAAATAGTCAATGTTTTGGTAGCAGATAGATTCAAACAACTCAAAGGACAACATCTTCAAGAGGTATTTTACTATTTTACTTTTTTTCTTTGAATCAAGTTATGAATATTGAAATTATGTGGTAAATGTGAAATCTTATAATTTAAATGCTATAAATTACTGTGATGAAATACTATTAAAGCTTTACACTTGGTATAAAATTACAAATTTACTTTTTAGCTCTGAAGCCCATAGTAGGGAATTACATATGGTATAGAGCCCAGTTTCAAAACTGAAACCTAGGGCTTGACCACCCACATAACTGTGAAAATTGTGTAACATCCCTGACCCTCTAGAGACCAGGTAATTCTACCATGCAGAATATACACTTATATGATATATATACATTTTAATGAATTTTAAAACACTTAATCACGATAACACAAAATTATTGCTACTAGTTCAGATTCAAACAAGATTAACAGTAAATCCACATGCAATAGAATAAATGATAACATTCAAGCATCACAAAACATGCATAAAATACATAATTAAGCACAAAAATGATACTTATCTTTTGGATGGAGTAAATCCACCAACTGCGTGTAGACCTTCCACGAACCTCCTAGCCTTAGACTGCGCTTCTCATCACTCTCAGCAGTAGGTCACCCCCGAGATGGGATTAAACTCCATCGATAAAGGGAATTCTAGGCTTGGAAAGGACAACAAGAAAGTTTCAAAAAGAAACAGGAAGGATATTTTATCCCAGGAGCCACTTACACCCACAACCCATAGACCCTTTTCCAGTCCAGCATACGCATCGGATGCACCTGGAAGATGCCTTCTTGCTCCACTTGAATCACATTCCAATCGATTACATGATTAGCATCAGGTATATATTTCTTAAGCAATGAAATATCAAACACATTATGTACAGTCATGGATGCAGGCAATGAAAGCATATATGCAATTGGTCCAATCCTTTCTAGGATTTCAAACTATCCACAAAATCAGGCTGCCAACTTTGAATAGTTTCCCAGCTTCAGGGAACTTTGGTTGGCTTTCACTTTCAAGAAAACATGATCACCCTGTTAATATTATGGTATCTTCGGGAGGTATGAACCTCTATTGTGACCTATGACGAGACTAGAATCCTCCGGAAGGAAGAAAAGAATTAAAGGAAATCCTAGACAAGTTGTCTGCTGAACATATATATTTAAATTGAATTTATTGATGCCCAGAAGGAGAAGTCGGCCCCAATTAGACTAGCTAGTCCACTATAAATACAGGGCACCAGTTTCATTATTTCACATCTCAGCAGTTGCAGTGAGAGCTAAATCTGTGCAGGCAGTTGCAGGCAACAACAGTTTTGTGTGCAAGTTTTCTGGGAGAGTTGGAAGCTGGTGCGCTAGCTTCTGGGTGGGATCATCTGTTCAGTTTAGTTTCTATTTTATTGCTTGGTGAATTTAGCCTCTCTTGGCTATTGATTGCTACCAGGATTCTCTTCTCGATCAAGGTCAAGGTGCTCAAAGGGTGGCTTCAGCCCGTGGTTGGGTGACGAGGGTATCGTCAATGGTTAAACGAGCACAATCCTCTATATTCTAACAGGTTATGGGCCCACACCCCTTCAGTCAGCCTAAAACGCTGGAAGGAAACATAACCTCTATGTATTGAGCTCATTGAGGAACTTCCACTAGGGTTACTAGCAGGAGCAACTTCCAAAGAAGTGCAACTAGGGTTACTAGCAGTAGCAGTTACAGAAACCCTAATTCTTAGATTCAGCACCTTTTGATGGAGCATCTTGCTCAAGGAGAAGATATTCAGATGCGCCCTAACTCAGCGCACCTATTGCCTTTCTCAAAAGAAAGAAATGATGAAGTTGAAGTTTTGGATCAAGGCATGACCAGTTATCAGTCAACTGAAGACATGTGCGAAACAATCAGTCTCTTACATTACTCAGCACTTGCCAGGAAAATTGAAGATGATATGTGGATAATCGACAGTGGAGCTTTTAGGCACATGATGAGAGATCAAGCTAGACTCTTAGATCTAAATGAGAGGAAGACATCGTACAAAGTGGAGCTTGGAGACAAAAACACCTACCCCATCGAAGGATTCAGAAAAGCCTCCATCACATTGGAATCAGGTAATCATGTTCACTTAAGCAATGTTCTATATGTACCTAGTTTAGAAAAGAATCTTGTATCAATATCATGTTTAGAAGACAAAGGAAACAGAATAGCCTTCATAGATGAAAAAGTGTTATCATGGCATAAGGATTCCAACATAGAAGATGCTAGGGTTATTGGAAGATGTGAAGGGAATCTATATAGACTACTAGAACGAAATGAAGAATCCCTAGTACATGACAAAGTCAACCCTAATGAGCTTTGGCATAGAAGGTACACTCATATCAATTATCAAGCACTAACTTTCCTCAAAAAGATGGTTGAAGGGATACCAGAATTGAAGTCTACACACGAAGGAATTTACAAAGGATGTGCCCTTGGGAAGAACATCAAGAAACCATTCCCAAGAAGCAACAACAGATCTAAGGAAACCCTAGATCTAATACACTCAGATGTTTGCGGTCCAATGCCAGTCAAATCTTTAGGAGGATCTCTCTACTACGTAACATTCATACATGACTATTTAAGGAAGATGTGGCTATACCTACTGAAGTCAAAAGATGAAATATTCAACAAGTTCCAAGAATTCAAGGCAGAAATAGAAAACCTTACAAACAATAAGATCAAGACATTAAGAACGAATAATGGAGGAGAATACACCTTGAAGGAGTCTGTTGCATTCTACAAATCAACAAGGATTAGGAGGGAGATAACTGTTCCTCATAATCCTCAACAAAACGGTGTAGTAGAAAGAAAGAACAAATCCATCGAAGAAACAGTAAAATCCCTATTGAACGATCAAGATCTATCTATGTTTCTATGGGGAGAAGCAACAATGACGACAATATACGTATAGAACAGAAGCCCTCATCGCATATTGAAAGACATGGCACCAGAAGAAGCATTCTCAGGTAAGAAACCTAACGTAGAAAACTTAAGAATATTTGGATGTCAAGTTTATTCTCATACTCCCAAAGATAAAAGAAATAAACTAGAACCCTCAGGAAAGAAAGAGATATTCATGGGATATAGTGATTCATCCAAAGCCTACAGAATATATATTCCAGATCAACACAAGATAGAAGTAAGCAGAGACATAACATTCAATGAAAGAAAGGCCTTCAGAAAATCTATTGAAGAAACTATAGAAGAAGAAGAAATTGAAGAACCAAATGAAGAAAACACAGAAGGTGAAAATAACGAAAAGGATCAACCTGATCATCCTATGGAGATATGTGAGAACGTTGATCCAGATAATATACCAAAGAACAAGAAACAAATAGCTTGGCTTGAAGCCACCTTACAAGACGTAGAAAGAAACAAGGTTCCAGAAGGAAGATCCAAGAAGACTAAAAGACCGAAAAGATTCTCAAGTTATGCAGCATACATGATAAAACTTCTAGATGAAGAACCGACTACATTTGAAGAAGCAGTTAAAAAGGGACAATGGAAAGAATCTATGGCGGAAGAACATCAGTCCATTATGAAAAATGAAGTATGGGAAATTGTACCCAGACCCAAAGAGAAATTAGTTGTAACTTCAAAATGGGTATACAAGATCAAACATGCAACAGACAGAAGCATGGATAAATACAAGGCAAGATTCGTGGCCAGAGAGTTCTCCCAGAAGGAGGGAGAAGACTACGACGAAACCTTTTCTCTGGTGGCAAGGTATACCTCCATCAGAGCTATCATATCTCTTGCTACTTCCATGGGATGGAATCTACACCAGATGGATGTAAAGACAACCTTTCTCAACAGAGCTATTGAAGAAGAAGTATATATTGAACAACCTCAAGGATTCGAGGTACATTCTAGAGACACTCATGTTTGCAGATTGAAGAAAGATCTATATGGACTTAAGCAAGCCCCAAGGGCTTGTTACACCAGAATGGACAGCTATCTAACTAGACTTGGCTTCTCTAAGAGTCATACAAATCCAAACCTTTACTACAAAGTCGTGAACAATGCACCTGTAATTCTACTACTATATGTTGATGATATATTCATAACAGGTGAAGAATCTCTAATCATCCAGTGCAAGAAGGATTTAGCTTTTGAATTTGATATGAAAGATCTAGGTCTCATGCACTATTACTTGGGACTAGAAGTATGGCAGAAGCGTGGTGGAGTATTCCTTGGACAAGGAAAATATGCAATAAAGATCCTTCAGAAGTTTGGAATGATAGATTGTAAATCCATGGACACTCCTATGAATATGGATATAAGAAAAGTGAAAGTCCCAGATTCCGATCCAGTAGATCCATCTCTATATCGCCAGCTAATTGGATCATTGATGTATTTGGTAAATACTCGACGAGATATTTGCTTTGCTGTTAATACATTAAGTCAGTTCCAGGTGGAACCTAGACAAGAGCATTTGATAATTGCAAAGCATGTTCTAAGATATATTTCGTGGGACAATAAACTATGGATTAAGATATACCGCATCCAGTGATGTCCAACTTCATGGATTCACAGACTTTGATTAGGCAAGAAGTGTAGAAGATAGAAAGAGTACTTTAGGTATGTGTTTCATCTTGGGCTCCGCTATGATATCTTGGAGCAACAGGAAGTAGAAGTATGTCGCACTCAGTACAATAGAAGCAGAGTATATGGCAACTTTTGAAGCATGCACAGAAGCAGTATGGCTAAGGAAATTAATATCCGATTTATTTGATCAGACTCCAGAATTGACCACAATATATTGTGATAATCAGAGTTGTATAAGATTATTCGAGCATCCAGTGTTTCAAAAAAGTTCGAAGCACATTGAGATCACGAAAGGTCAAAGAACATTGAGATCAAATACTACTTTATCTGAGATAAAGTTCAGGAAGGAGAGGTAAAGCTTGAGTATGTCCCCACTGATGAGCAGACAACAGACATCTTGACAAAACCTCTTTCCATAATCAAGTTTTCATATTTCCGAGAGAAGATGGGGATCGTGGAAATAACTCCCTTAGCTGAAAGGGAATATTCTCCAGGATAGAGAATGTATGCAAAAATATTCTTGGAAAACATTTATTTTGTGATTGAAATAACTCTCCAGTTAGGAGGGAGCATTGAAAATATTATTTATCTTTGTAATTGAAAAATAGTCCAGATTGGACAGATACCTTCCTGTTTGGAAAGTGGATTGAGATTTCTGATGGACAGTGACTTCTCATTGTAGTTAACATGGGAGGCAAATTGATTGTTGATGTATCATAGACAGCTACTTCCCATTATGGGGAGTGGTCTAGGACAATCATTCTTCTTGGCAGTCACTTTGAGTAGTGGTCAAGTAGAATGGTCCGCCTCGCTGGGAAATCATTCTTTCGAAGTTCACAGTTGTGAGTAGTTTCAAAGAATCATCCGTTTTGGAGGTTGAAACAGGAAAAACATTCCTCGAGGGTTATACATTCTCTCCAGGTTACACTTTAGTGTCGGAGGAATGGCCCAGGGTGGGGAATGGTCCAGATAGTTATTCCTCGAGGGAAGACTCATTCTCTCCAGGTTACACTTTGTTTAGTGTCGGAAGAATGGCCCAGGGTGGAGAGTAGTCTAGGCTCAACAATCAGGGACAGTTATTCCTCGAGGGAAGACTCATTCTCTCCAGGTTACACTTTGTTTAGTGTTGGGAGAATGGCCCAAGGTGGGGAGTAGTCCAGGCTCAACAATCAGGGACATTTATTCCTCGAGGGCATACTCATTCTCTCCAGGTTACACTTTGTTTAGTGTCGGAAGAATGGCCCAGGGTGGGGAATAGTCCAGGACAGTCAGTCCTTAGGGTAGACTCATTCCCTCCAGGTTACACTTTGTTTAGTGTCAGAGGAATGGCCCAGGGTAAGGAATGGTCCAAACATTTTTCGAGGGAAGACTCATTCTCTCCAGGTTACACTTTGTTTAGTGTCGAAAGAATGGCCTAGGGTGGGAAATGGTCCAGTTTCAGAAATCATAAACAATCCTTCTTCCTTGGTTGAGAAGAATGGGGTAGATAGCCCATTATTGATATTCTATATTGAGGGTAGACATTATTTCATATCTCATGGACGTGAGTGAAAGATTGGTCCAGATGATTCAGTTCTTGTCATGACATTGTTTCCATGCAGGTTGCTATCAGATATTTGTTATGAAGAATGAATGATAGTAGATATGCTATTGTTTGTGATTTTGTTTCACAAGTTTGAGTAGTTGTGTACTATTGGAATAGACACAGGTGTGTTCTATTAATTGATATTGTACCAGTTGTCATAGGAAATTATCCAGTTGGATAATAATGACAGGTGCTCGTGGTGCTACCATTTGAATGGTCTGTTGTGCTCAAGACCATACCTCCCTAGCTAGGAGGGAGTGTTAATATTATGGTATCTTTGGGAGGTATGAACCTCTATTGTGACCTATGACGAGACTAGAATCCTCCGGAAGGAAGCAAAGAATTAAAGGAAACCCTAGACAAGTTGTCGGCTGAACAAATATATTTAAGTTGAATTTATTGATGCCCAGAAGGAGAAGTCGGCCCCAGTTAGAATGGACAGTCCACTATAAATACAGGGTGCCAGTTTCATTATTTCACATCTCAACAGTTACAGTGAGAGCTAAATCTACGTAGGCAGCAATAGTTTTGTGCGCAAGTTTTCTGGGAGAGCTGGAAAGTGGTGCGCTAGCTTCTGGGTGGGATCATCTGTTCAGTTTAGTTTCTATTTTCTTGCTTGGTGCATTTAGCCTCTCTTGGATATTGATTGCTACCAGGATTCTCTTCTCAGTCAAGGTCAAGGTGCTCGGAGGGTGGCTTCGGCCTGTGGTTGGGTGAAAAGGGTATCGACAATGGTTAAACGAGCACAATCCTTTATATTCTAACACACCCACTTTAAACTCCTTGTGGGTCCTGTTCTTATCAACATAACTCTTATGTATGTCTTGGGCAACTTTCAAATTCTTCTTAATATTCAACATTTATTCTTCCATTTCCTTGAGCAACTCTGGTCCAACTACTTCTTTATCAGTTGGGTTATCCCAACTTACTAGACTGTTTCACTTTCTGTTGTAAAGTGCTTCAAATGGGCTCATCTTCAATGATGCTTGATAACCATTGTTGTAGGAAAATTCTACAAAGTGTAGGTAGTCTTCCCATTTAGATGGTCTGTCCATCACATACATTCTTAGCATGTCTTCTATCACTTAGTTCACCCTCTCTGCCTGCCCATCGGACTCAGGATGATAAGCAGTGCCAATGTTTAGATTCGTTCCGAACCCTTTGAATAACCCTTTCCAGAATTTTGAGGTGAATTTCGGGTCTCTGTCAGACACAATTATCTTGGGAAAACCGTGCAATTGTTCTATTTCCCTCATAAAGATATCAGAAACATTAGCTGCATTGTGAGTAGTATTTAATGGAATAAAATGGGCATCTTTCGTAAGCTTGTCCACCACCACCATGATCGAATCACGCGCTGCTTGCCTATTCTGGGCAATCGTGTGATGAAATCCATTGTCACCACTTCCCACTTCCACTCAGGAATGGGTAAAGTTTGTAGCAACCCTCTTGGGTGTTTGTGCTCATCTTTAACCTTCTTACACTCCATACATATGGTGATGTATTCAACAATTTATTTCTTCATACCCAGCCAAAATTAATGGCTCTTTCCTGTTGCCATAGTTTTCTGATATCCAGGGTGCCCAACATAACGCACATTATGCATTTCTTTTAGAATCATAAGTTTCGATTCCTAGACATTAGGTACATAAAATCTATTTTTGTGCAGTAGTGTTCCATCAGCTCCTAACTTATAATCTTCCACTTTATGTGGCATCTTTCCTTATTGTAGCTTTGCTACCAACTCCATGTACTACAAATCTGCATTTGCAGCTTCCAAAATTCTGCCTTTAATGTCAGTTTGGTACATGTTAATGGTTGTAGCATGTAGTTCATGCACTCTCCTGCTGAGTGCATCAACCACTTTGTTCTCTTTTCCTTTGATATGCTTGATATAAAATTCATACTTACAAAGGAATTCGAACCATCTACTCTACCTAGCATTCAAGGTTGTCTGATCAAACAAATACTTCAGACTGTTATGGTCTATTCTCAGTTCAAAACTCTTTCCCATGAGGTAATCCCTCCATTTATTTAGATTTTGAACAATAGCTACCAACTCCAAATCATGAGTTTCATAGTTCTTTTCATGCTCTTTCAATTTGCTGGACTCATAACATATTAAAAATCCATTTTGGATGAGGACTCCTCCTAGTCCTTCTTTGCATGCGTCTGTACATACTACAAAATATTCACTCGAGTCTGCAATCCTTAGGATTGGAGAACTGGTTAATAGTTGCTTCAATCGCTAGAATATTCTCTCACATTCTTCTGTCCACTGAAATTTCTTCTCCTTCCTCTACAAGGAAGTGATGGGGTGAGCTATCCTTGAGAATCCTGCAATGAATCTTCGGTAATATCTAGCTAGACCTACAAAGGATCTGACTTCTGTCACATTATTAGGTACTGACCATTCTCTGTTGGCCTCTATCTTCTCAGTATCCATGGATATCCGATCCTTTGAAATGATATGTCCCAAGTAATGGATTTTCTTTAGATTAAATTAGCAGTTTCTCAGTTTGGCATACAATTGGTTCTTTTTTATCACCTACAACACCATCTTCATATAATGTTCGTGCTCTTCCTCCAACTTGGAATACACCAAGATGTCATCCAAAAATACTATGACAAACTTGTCTATATATTCCCTAAATATCCCATTCATTAGGCACATAAAGACAAGGGGGCGCATTCGACAACCCAAATGGCACCACTGTGAATTCATAATGACCATACCTTGTTCTGAAGGCAGTCTTGATTTTGTTGTCATCCTTTATTCTTACCTAGTGATGTCTTGACCTGAGATCTATATTTGAAAATATCTTAGCATCCTTCAACTAATCAAAGAGATCATCGATACTTGGTAGAGGATACTTGTTATTAACAGTCACTTTGTTCAATTGTCTGAAATCGATAAACAATATCAATGTCCCATCCTTCTTCTTCACGAATAGGACCAGGGCTCCCCAAGGTGACACACTTGGGCGTATATACCCCTTCTTCATAATCTATTCAAGATGTAATTGCATTTCTTTCATCTCTGGTGTACTCATTTTGTAAGGATATTTTGATACTGGAGCTGCTCCATGCATCAAGTTTACAGAAAAGTCAATATCTCTCTTCGGGGGTAGTCCTGGTACCTCCTGGAATACATCCTCAAAATATTTTAATACTGCATGGTCTTCAATACTTGACACCTTATCCTTAGGTGCTTCCTCCATGTGGGCTACAAATAATCGACAACCTTTCTGGTAGCACTTATTCAACTGCATTGCTGAGATTTCTCTAACAGTAACTTCCCTGGGAATTCCTTGGATTGTTCTCCGATTCCTTTCCTCATCCAGAAAAGTGAATGCATTTTTATGAAAATCTAATATGGCGTGGTGTCGGTCCAACCAATCCATCCCAATTAGACAGTCATAGGAACCTGAAGGTAAAATTTTCAATTCATCGCTTGTGATCAGTTCGTTCATGTCGATTGGACATGACTTAACCAATTCCGTAACCTTTCTCTTGGTTCTTGTAGCCAACTGCACTAACCAATATTTTCCATGTTTTCTTCTTGACAATTGAAAACTTTCCACCACTCTAGGATCTACATAACTATGACTATCCATTGAATCAATTAAAATAGTAAAGGCATGGTTGTTGATCATACCTTCCACTTCAATCACGCGTGACTGATATTCTTCTTGCTTGTTGTCTAGGGTTGCGTAGATCCTTGGTACTCTACTGCCCATGTCCTCCACTGTTTCTACCTACTGAACATTGTGGAAAAATCTCACTTTGTCATTTCTGTGGGGGCAATCTTTGTACCTATGATTTCCTTTACAGTCCCAACATTCCATAGTTGGTTGTCTTGGCATTTGTCCACCTACTTCAGCCTTCTTGTGGTCTATAAAACCCGACTATCCTTGAGGGATATTCCTGAAAAAAGGTGGTTTGATTCCCTTTTTCCTATGCTTCCTCTTAAACTTCTTCTTGTCTTCCCAATCTTTTTTGAAAGTAGGCTTTTATTTTTGTTGATCATATAAGCATTTTTCTCTCCTTATAGTTTCTTCCATTGTTTTTGGGTCATCATACTGGATCTTGTCACTGATGGAAGATGGTAGTCCAGTCAGATACTTTTGAATCTTTACAGTCTCATCTTTGATGAACGAGGCATACTTCAACAATTCCAAAAACCTTTGTTCATATTCATCAATGGTCATGCTACCGAGCTTGAGTTCAAAGAACTCTTTCATCTTTCTATCATATTATCTCTTAGTTAAGTACTTCTTTTCAAAATGTCTCTTGAACTCCTTCCATGTAACACTCTTCTCTCTGATGTGTTGTACTTGCACATGTTGCTCCCACCATATAAATGCCTTTCCTTTAAGTTAGTAGATGGCAATTCTTCCCGCTGCATTAGAATAATAGTCCTACAGTTGGAAACATTTCCTCATGCCCAGTAATGAAGTATTGACATCTTCATATTTCTTGTGTTCTCCGTCAAAAGTAGGAGGTTTAATCTTGTTCATTTCACCCTTCAGTTCATCCACTCCATATCTCCTATGCTTTCTGGTAGGATATGGGCTTGAACTACTGTGTGCCTCCACATTGGAATGTTTTGGGGAGTGACAATGATTCCTCTTAACGCTTCTTGATCTTCTTTTCTTCTCAGGGTTCTTGCGACTCCCTGTTTTGCTTGAGTCACTCTCCTTATCCAACTTCTTTTCGATTCTTTCCATACTCTGCATCAACTTTAAGTTGAATTTTCCTTGTTGATCCCTATATTTCATGAGCTTTCTGTTATCTTCTCAGTGAGCCTTGGCATCTTTCTGCAATCGTTCAATGATTTTCATCATATTCCCTTCCTTTTCCATCTCTCCTCTGTGCCCATTGGAGTTTGAATCTTCCACTCCTAAATGGACATCCATTCATTTTACTTCATTCTCTGAACTGGAATCATTCTGTGCCTCTTCCATTTTTCTGCACTCAATGGAAATTCATTGCGGTCTTGACACTTGTTGAACTCTGTAAACACAACGTCCAGTCAACCAGAATTTCTCAGACCATCAGTCCTTAACAATTCCCACAACATTCACAAATCAATTTGAAAGAAAAATGTTTAGATTTCATTTTCTTTCTGATCTTTTCTCTGCTTTGTAATAATTTTCGGGCACTAGCCCCTTCTTCTCAGTCCCCAACCCATGTGATTGTTAAAATATTGTGTAACTGCAAAGAATGTTCTTATCCCCCTTTGTGGATAAAGATAAAATATATTTATTATTGATTAGATCAATCCCCTTTTGTGGATTGATCATGTCGGTCATTGTAATTGACCAAATCCCCTTTTGTGGATTGGTCAAACCCTAATTGTAATAGGCTAAATAAGAAGTTGGCCCCAGAATACATTAAAGATGCCCCATAATATATTAAAGGTGGTTATAACCACCCAGAAGAAGAAGTCGGCCCTCCCAGTGAAGAGACACTTCCACACGTGCCAGAATTGTATAAATAAGAGAGACCAATGCCTCATTTAGACACACACTCAACTCACTCATCTAGTGCGCAAGTTTTGAAGGAAGCTGCAGTTGTCGATTGTCGGAAGAAGGAAGAGAGAGATGTGTGTTGCTCAGTGTTGAATATTCTCTGTTGTCTGGTTCATTATCTTGGCTATCTATATTAAGGAAGTTTTGTTGGGTTTTCTTCCCCTTGAGTGTTTCCCAGGATAAATGCTTGTGTACTCTTGNGGGATATTCCTGAAAAATGGTGGTTTGATTCCCTTTTTCCTATGCTTCCTCTTAAACTTCTTCTTGTCTTCCCAATCTTTTTGGAAAGTAGGCTTTTATTTTTGTTGATCATATACACATTTTTCTCTCCTTATAGTTTCTTCCATTGTTTTTGGGTCATCATACTGGATATTGTCACTGATGGAAGATGGTAGTCCATTCAGATACTTTTGAATCTTTACAGTCTCATCTTTGATGAACGAGGCATACTTCAACAATTCCAAAAACCTTTGTTCATATTCATCAATGGTCATGCTACCGAGCTTGAGTTCAAAGAACTCTTTCATCTTTCTATCATATTATCTCTTAGTTAAGTACTTCTTTTCAAAATGTCTCTTGAACTCCTTCCATGTAACACTCTTCTCTCTGATGTGTTGTACTTGCACACGTTGCTCCCACCATATGAATGCCTTTCCTTTAAGTTAGTAGATGGCAATTCTTCCCGCTGCATGAGAAGAATAGTCCTGCAGTTGGAAATATTTCCTCATGCCCAGTAATGAAGTATCGACATCTTCATCTTTCTTGTGTTCTCCATCAAAAGTAGGAGGTTTAATCTTGTTCATTTCACCCTTCAGTTCATCCACTCCATATCTCCTATGCTTTCTGGTAGGAGATGGGCTTGAACTACTGTGTGCCTCCACATTGGAATGTTTTGGGGAGTGACAATGATTCCTCCTAACGCTTCTTGATCTTCTTTTCTTCTCAGGGTTCTTGCGACTCCCTGTTTTGCTTGAGTCACTCTCCTTATCCAACTTCTTTTCGATTCTTTCCATACTCTGCATCAACTGTAAGTTGAATTTTCCTTGTTGATCCCTATATTTCATGAGCTTTCTGTTATCTTCTCAGTGAGCCTGGGCATCTTTCTGCAATCGTTCAATGATTTTCATCATATTCCCTTCCTTTTCCATCTCTCCTCCGTGCCCATTGGAGTTTGAATCTTCCACTCCTAAATGGACATCCATTCCTTTTACTTCATTCTCTGAACTGGAATCATTCTGTGCCTCTTCCATTTTTCTGCACTCAATGGAAATTCATTGCGGTCTTGACACTTTTTGAACTCTGTAAACACAACGTCCAGTCAACCAGAATTTCTCAGACCATCAGTCCTTAACAATTCCCACAACATTCACAAATCAATTTGAAAGAAAAACGTTCAGATTTCATTTTCTTTCTGATCTTTTCTCTGCTTTGTAATAATTTTCGGGCACTAGCCCCTTCCTCTCAGTCCCCAACCCATGTGATTGTTAAAATATTGTGTAACTGCAAAGAATGTTCTTATCCCCCTTTGTGGATAAAGATAAAATATATTTATTATTGATTAGATCAATCCCCTTTTGTGGATTGATCATGTCGGTCATTGTAATTGACCAAATCCCCTTTTGTGGATTGGTCAAACCCTAATTGTAATAGGCTAAATAAGAAGTTGGCCCTAGAATACATTAAAGATGCCCCATAATATATTAAAGGTGGTTATAACCACCCAGAAGAAGAAGTCGGACCTCCCAGTGAAGAGACACTTCCATACGTGCCAGAATTGTATAAATAAGAGAGGCCAATGCCTCATTTAGACACACACTCAACTCACTCATCTAGTGCGCAAGTTTTGAAGGAAGTTGCAGTTGTCGATTGTCGGAAGAAGGAAGAGAGAGATGTGTGTTGCTTAGTGTTGAATATTCTCTGTTGTCTGGTTCATTATCTTGGCTATCTATATTAAGGAAGTTTTGTTGGGTTTTCTTCCCCTTGAGTGTTTCCCAGGATAAATGCTTGTGTACTCTTGTGATTGTGTTTCTCTCAGTGATCCTGTCTATGCTGTTGTTATCTAGTAAATTGAAAGTAACCTAATAATAGCATAAACTTTAACATGGTATCAGAGCTAAGCTGAAGAGAGAATCTTTCATAGGAAAAAGAAAAACGACACTGTTGTCGTACATGAAAATTAGGGCTTTTTATTGAAGAAGGTTTTCAGCCCCAAATCCATCTAGAAAGGTGTGCCCTACCTCAAGGAACATTTTGGCATCTTCAACGCACAT
>JZKD02S1798195.1:118334-133545 GCA_000966675.3 Picea glauca
CATTCTCCCAAAAACTATTTGTGACTCTATTCATCTTATTCTATTTTTTTTTTTGTATATGTACATAGTAGTTGCCTTTTTATTAACATCTGAACTTATGTTCATATCCCTTTTGTTTTGTACTTTTGTTGATAGAAACAAATAGGAAAACTAGACGACGCAAATAACTCCTACCCAGAGATGTAGACGAATCCATGGAAAGGTGCATTCTTTTTCTGCACGTGTTCCATTGTAAACAATTTTTCGTTTACTTTCTCTGTATTTGTCAAACTTGTTTGCAGCTATGTTTTTTTTTTTTTTCACCTAGAGGCCGCTACCTTTCACTTCCTCCATCCATCAGAAATTCAATGTTGAGCCAGCCAGCCCGCAAGTCCACTTGTCAATTTGTATATCGCCCAACTATGAGTGCTATTTGCAGGACACAGAACATTACAGGCATAATGTATAGGCCACAAGTGCGCGATCCAAATAAGTGGCTAAGTATGAAATAAGGGATCTGTGCATATTTGGTATGTAGTGCTCATTTTTGGGAGCCCGCCAGCCTTGGAGTCTGTCAATTTGTATATCACGAAAATTAGTAGAAGTAGAATGTTCAACCGACCAGCTCCCAAATCTGCTTGTCAATTGACAAATGTTGAGCCGACCAACCCGCAAATCTGCTTGTCAATTGACAAATGTTGAGCCGACCAACCCGCAAATCTGCTTGTCAATTTATTATCATAAGTTATTTGTAAGGCATCGAACAATAGAGGCTCGTTTTTAACTCCGCCAGCCCGAGAATCCGCGATCGAGAAACTGTACATGGTCTATAAAATCTCAGCCACCCCGCAAGTCCGCTTGTCAATTTGTATATCACGGAATTGTATGTGCTATTTGTAGAACACAGAACAATAGAGGCCTATTTTTGACCCCTCCCGCCCGATAACCTGCAAGTATGGAATGCGATATCGGTACATGGTCTATAAAATCTCATGTCCATACTTTATAAAGGTACATATTTAGTTTTGCCTCATTTCTACAGACACTGATATGGTAACCACAGAGTTGGTGTTGCACATGAATTATGAAATATGCAATGGGAGTCAGATGGATCCCTTTGCTTTGCTTAGGCAATTTTGAGCCCGCCAGCCCAAGAACCCAATTTCTATATGGCGGAAATCAACCCAATGTACAGTCCGCAAGTTCGTGATCCAAATAAGTGCCTAAGTATGGAATAAGGGATCTGTGCATATTTGGTATGTATTGCTCGTTTCTGGGAGCCCGCCAACCATGGAGTAGAATGTTGAGTCGGCCAACCTGCAAATCCGCTTGTCAGTTTATTATCATAAGCTATTTGTAAGTCACCGAGCAATAGAGCCCCATTTTTTACCCCGCCAGCTCGAGAACCCGCGATCCAGAAACTATGAATGGTCTATAAAATGTCAGCCAACTTGAAAGTCCACTTGTGTATTTGCATATCATGGAATAGTGTGTGCTATTTGTAGAACATCGAACAATAGAGGAATTTTTTTGAGCCCGCCCGCCCAAGAACCTGCGATCCCGAAAGTGGAAAAGCATGGAATGGCATATCCGTACATGCTCTATAAAATCTCATGTTTATACTTTATGAAGGTACTTTTTTAATTTTTCCTTGTTTCTACACATACTGATCTGGTAACCGCAGAGTTGGTGTTGCACATGAATTATGAAATATGCACTGGGAGTTGGAATAAGCCCTTTGGTTTGCTTAGCTGAACAATTACGACTCTTGCAGTTTCAACATTGAACACTCAGTAGTTTCACCATGCACTTTCTGACTTTGCCATTCCTTCCTTGCTTGCTCTTCCTCATGCTCGTCACCTTCGCATGTGTGGATAATAAGAAATAGTGTTTATATATGTGTCTGTGCGTGTGTGTGTGTGTGTGTGTCTTCTTTCTAAATATTTAATGCTAATAGGTCATCATGTAGACATCGTCTAAGCTGTCATTGATGCGCGGAAGGCTCGAGAAGTTCTTCCATCAATGCAATTTTTGTGAGGGATTTTCTTATCCCTTCCCAGTCTTAATTTCAAATGCCATGGAATGTCATTCACATGCCACCAGTTTTCTTCCTTCACAAAACCTTGAATCTCTTCCTAGTCTTAATTTCAAATACCATGGAATGTCATTCGCATGTTGCCATCTTGGTTCATTCATGAAACCTCCAATCCTTAAATGTTCTTCGTCGTAACTGCCACCTTTGCACTTCTAAGCATGCAATCATTAATCTTTACTTCTAACAAGTCATCATACATCACACATAGATATTGTCATTAATGAGGAGATTTTTCATTTGCACGAATTGAAGCAATGTTTCTGGGGGTTTATATCGTCCCCTCCATTTCTTCATTTCAAGTAGCGTCTGGAGAAAACCAACGTTTCCATAAAGTACTAGCACTAGCTTTATAACATTTTTGTAGAGATACAGTGAACATCTTCCTCAAGAGCTTCCCGTGAAGAAATTTATAGTGAAAACATGGATCTTGATGCTAATTTGGAAATCATATTCTACAACCTTGATCAGTTTGGAGACACAGTTCAACATACCTACTCAATGGACATGGTTGATACCCTAATTTTTTATGAAGATGAATCCTTTGTATTCCAGAGTGTTGTTTTTTAATCCAAATAAAAAAAATTAATCATTGAAAAAAGAGATGTAAAAAATAAGAAAAGAAAACATCGTTCAGAACTTGACCTTGCCAATATGCAGGCATCCAAAATCTCTCAACTTCACATGGAAACCAAAGATGCTCTTCATGATTCCGTTGGAGTCATTGAAGCCAAAAATGTCAGGATAAATAACCGGATTAAGGAATTAGAGGAAGATTTTTTTCCTATTCCATTGCTTCATAGTTCTTTGGGAATAGCCATGCCTGCTATTACATGCATCCCTACAACAAATCTAAAAGGCTCCTCCAACTTCCTTTCATCCTATAGAGAATATGTCGAGAAAAATATCAACAAAAGAATGGAACTGATTACTAAGGCCTGGGAAACATCACAAAATATGGATTCCTTGGGGAGAAGGGCACATAATTTACTCCTACTTCTACAGACATATTTAAAAAATGAAGAAACTTTCTATGTGCACACAATCATCCATTTTTCCTTTCATGTCAACAACATGCCATAGACGAGAGCAAGACAACATGATCTCCCTTCCAATAAATGACTCACTCAATTAGAAGCATGCTGGAAAGAGAAAGTGAAGAACCTGTATCTCATCATCCAATCATGTGAGAAAGCAATATCAAAGAAAGAAGCTTTATTCACAAAGCTTACCAAAATAGACTTAGCAGGAAAGATAAACGGCTTCCAGGACCTCAGCTTAATCCTCAACTCACTGGCCTCAACCAAGCAAGCTTTCGATAAACAAGTTGATAATTTGAAGGCCTTGTCTTTAGAAAATTTTTACAAGATTCTTGAATATCATGAAGAAGAGGTGGACAACTGGCTAGTCCAATATTCGGTACAGAATGAAGACATTGATGAAGCTCCGTCTAAACTTTCAATTGATCTAAGCGAATTATAGCATGAAGTTTTCAGCATTAAAATCCGCAATGACATCAACGTCGCCCCCTTGAGAAGCTATATTGAAGAGAACTTGAACTAGGTCACCGACAAAATCCAATAGGGAAATGCATAATTCTTTCTTTATCAATCCAGTTATTCCAACTTTTCTGAGTAGAAATATATAACCAAAAAATGATCTTCCCATTTCTACTTTTTAGGTATTACATTGTACTGTGTCCAACTTCTTTCCACAATCCTATTTCTTGTACATATTTCTGTTATGGTCCGTGGGAGCCCCAATCCCGGTCTATATGACAAACGCATTTAAATTTCCAGGGATATGTAACAAACTATTATTTTTTTTTTATATTTCAAATAAAACTATTCTTTTGTCTCCTTATATATTTACGCGTTCCTAGATTTTTATCTTCAACTATGATGAATGTGAAGTCATTCTGTTTATTTTATCTCAGTTCTCTTTTTTTCCTATGCATATTTTCTCTGGCCTGATCATTTTCAAAATAAAGAATGAAATAAATCACTGACTCAAATTTGAGATATCATATTTTAGATATATATGTGTGTGTGTGTGTGTGTGTGTGTTTCTTTCAATTTCCAGGAATATGTAACATGTTTCATTATTTTTTATATAAATGTCATAAAATTGTATTTACTACTTTTTTTTTACTTAAACGTGTAGAGAGTATGTCATTTCTTGCATCTTGACCACCTGTCCTTCATACTTTTGTCACAAAGGCCCTTAAAATTAAAATAGTCTGCAAGTCTACTTGCCAATTTGTATATCATGGAATTGTCGGTGCTCTTTGTAGGCCATGGAACAACAGACGCCCAATTTTCAGTCCGCCAGCTCCACAACCCGCGATCCAAAAACTGAAACTGGCTAAGTATCGAATGAGGGTTCCGTCCATGCTCTTATTCGGGAATGGTCTCCAGGAACCTATAATTTCATAAATTTTAATTTCTTGTGTCAATGAGTCCCTATTTTAAAGAATATTTTATGCTCTCCAGGAACCTATAATTTGATACATTTCAATTTTGTGTATCCACGAGCCCCTGTTTTAAAGAAAACTAATTCGGGAATGCTATTTATTTGGTCATTTTATCCACTGCCCTATGTAACAAACATTGGCACTATATTTTTTGTCCTTTTTTCCACCACCGTATGTAAAACCTATGTAAAAACTAATTTGCGAATGCTAAATTTTTGGGACACGAGCCCCTTAAAATTCAAATAGTAAGCAGGTCTCATTGTCAAGTTGTATATCACAGAACTCTCGGTGCTATTTGCATGACATGGAACAAAAGAAGCCCGATTTTCAAGTCCCCAGCCCAAGAACCTGCGATCAAAAAACTGGCCAAGTATCGAATGAGGCTTTTGTCCATGCTCTAATTCAGAAATGCTAGTTTTTTTCTGCTTTTATGTGTTCCTAGATTTTTATAGACAATATTTATAGATAGTTATGTATTTGTTATGTATTTTCTATGTATAGTTTATGGTCTTAAAGAAAACTAGTTCAAGAATGCTATTTATTTGGTCCTTTTGTCGACCGCCCTATGTAATAGACACTGGTACTATACTTTTTGTCCTTTTCTCCACCAACATATGTAAAACCTATGTAAAGAAAACTTATTCGCAAATGCTACATTTTTTGAACATGAGCCCCTTAAAATTCAAATAGTCCACAAGTTCAATTGTCAATTTGTATATCGCAGAACTGTCGGTGCTATTTGTAGGACACATAACAACAAAAGGCCGCTTTTTTAGGTCCCCATCCCGAGAAACTGCGATCCAACAACTGGCTAAGTCAAGAACCCACTGTTTTAAAGAAAACTAATTCGGGAATGCTATTTTTTCATAATTATGTTCACCAGCCTATATAACAGACGTCAGTACTATTTTTTTTTCTTTTTTTGTCCACCAGCATATGTAAAAAGGAAAACTAATTCGGGAATGCTAAACTTGTTTTAATTAATAATAAATGATTTTATTGATAGAAAAAATAAGTTATTGAGTTTATTATTTCAATTTGGTTATTCGACACGAGCCCCTTCAAATTCAAATACTCTGCAAGTCCGATTATCAATATGTATATCGCAAAACTCTAGGTGCTACTTGTAATACATAGAACAACAAAAGCTCACTTTCTAGGTCCCCAGCCCGAGAACCCGCGATCCAAAAACTAGCTAAGTCAAGAATCCGCTCTTTTAAAGAAAACTAATTCGGGAACGCTATTTTTTTCATACTTATGTTCACCAAAGTATGTAACAGACCTCAATACTATTTTTTTTCCTTTTTTTGTCCACCAACATATGTAAAAAGGAAAACTAATTTTGATAGAAAAATAAGTTTTTGAGTTTATTATTTCAATTTGGTTATTCGACACGAGGCCCTTCAAATTCAAATACTCCGCAAGTCCGATTGTTAATATGTATATCGCGGAACTCTAGGTGCTATTTGTAGACCACAGAATATCAGAAGCCCAATTTTCAGCCTGCCAGTCCGAGAAACTACGATCCAAACATTCAAATAGTCCGCAAAATAGCTTATTAATTTGTATATCGCAGAACTCTCTGTGCTATTTGTAGGTCACGAAACAAAAGAATCCCAATTCTCAGCCTGCAACCCCGACAACCTGGAATGAAGCTTCCATACATGCTCTATATATCTACTTAATCAAATTACATATTTGATTTTTGTAGGCCACGGAACAACAGAAGCTCGATTTTCAGCCCGCTAGCCCGAGAACCTACGATCCAAAAACTCAAATAGTCTGCAAGACCGCTTGTCAATTTGTATATCGCGGAAGTCTCGGTTCTATTTGTAGGCCACACAACAACATAAGCCCAATTTTCATCCTAGCACCCTGCCAACCCGAAATCAAGCTTTCGTCCATGTACTTTATAAAATTACAGATTTCATATCTATAATTTATGTTGTCTAGGAACCTATAACTTGATGAATTTCAATTTTTTTTGTATCCACCAGCCCTTGTTTTAAAGAAAACTAATTCGCGAATTAGTATGTCAATTTGTATGTCAGGTAGCATTCACGAACCTATGTCAATTTTGCACCAAAGACTTCTCCATGAACCTATGTAACAAACATTACTACTATTTTTTTGTTCTTTTTTCCTTGGGGATTTAAAATTATAATAGTCCGCAAGTCCAATTTTTAGTTTGTATATTGCAGAACTATTGGTGCTTTTTGTAGGGCATAGAAGAACAAAAGCCCAATTTTGAGCTCGACATCCCGAGAACCTACCATCCAAAAACTGGCTAAGTATTGAATGAGGGCTCTGCTTTGTAAAATTACATATTTTGTGTATAAATTATGTTGTCCAAGAACCTTTCATTTCATAAATTTCAATTTCTATTGTGTCCATGATCCCTTCTTTTAAACAAAATAAGCCAGGAATGCTAATTGTTTTTGTGTTTTTTTCAATAAACCTATGTAATAGACATTACCACTATTTTTTTCATCTTTTTCCCACGTACCCATGTACTTCAACTTCCTACCCACGTGTCTCATGATTTTAACTTTAGCTCGCTCGAGGTAGGGCGCCATTACTCTTAGTGAGCCCTGCTTTGTCTTCACATCCTTTTGACGAACCTCACTGGGCCTTTACTCTGCGTGTGCGGCCATTTATAGAACCTCACCAGCTCCCTAGCCTATTTCAATTTCTCCAGTGGCTCCAGATGGCTTATTCTTTCTTGTGTTTTCTTCTTAGAGCTCGGCTTCCTACCTAGCCTTTCCCTGCTCTGCTTTTGTCCTCTCCTGCTCTGTTCCTGGTGCATTTTGTCTCTCCCACAATCTACATCATCAAAACTTTTTTTTCTTTTCCATGATTTTGGGAGTTTGGGAATGGATACAAAAAATCCTCAGTTTAGAAACTTGGGAGCTTCAATGTCAAGGATAACTATAATAATGGTTCAAATTTACAAAGATGTTTAAAGTTTATATATGTAAAGATTAATTTTAAAAAGATATTAAAATTTTATGTGTATTTTGTTTCTTATTTTCTAGTTAAATTTTTATGGATATTAAAAGTTTCAATATTGTCTTAAATATATTCATATAATTACTAACACAAATTCAATTAGTAATTTTGATATTATGCTTGTTCAGTGAGCAAAATTATCTTGAATTAATCTCCAATTTTATTGAAATACAATTTAAAGGTATCATTATGTAGATACATTGTAATTTACAATATTTTTTTAATATAATATATTATAACTCTTTCCTGTAAATTTGAGTGAAATAAACGTAATTCAATTCATAATTATATTAATATTTTAAACTATAAAAATAATTTATTTCATTGAATGTTATTTTTAACTATTATTAGATAAACTTTATATTGATTATAAAAATTAATAAGTACAAGTTATACTTATTCACGCAATTTAGAAACTTGTGGTGATGAACGAAGGTATTATTGGGAAACCCCCAAAGTTTACACAAATTATTAATATTCGTCAAATTTTTATTTTAACAATTTAATAATTATCTTGTATGTAAAGAAACACTTAAAAAATATAATTATATTTTTTTAATTTTAATATAATTAATAATTAATATAAATTTGAAAGTTAATTAAAAATCTTTAACTTAAATTTAAAAATTTTAATGCAATTAATAATTAGTAAAAAATGGAAAGAAAATTAATAATAATTTTAGTTATTTAATTAAAAATAATTAATGAATTTCCTTTAAATTTATTTTTCTTTATATTTTATTGTAATACTCATGTTTCCTCAAGCTTGTAATTAATCATTAATCATGATTACCATGTTGTGACATGGGAACAATGTAAATGTATTATGGGTTAAATTGTTAATGCCTAACTATAGGGGTGAAGCTTTGAAGAACTCGCCATGATATCACTAGAGGAAAGAATGAGAAAAACTATGGAGAGGGTGGATTATGTCAAATGACCCCAAATTTTCCTTTGTTGGGGGATAATAAGCCTCCTCTAGTTCCCAAGGAGGAATCAATTAATGGAGAAATGAATGGTGGTTAAAACATCAAGCACCCCCATGAATGGAAGTATGGTCTTGCCGAATAATGTCAGCCCAAAGTACCACATGGTTTGGCAGACCCAGGCTGACCCGAGTTTCCTTCTGACAGAAGGAACAAGACAGAAAAAAGAACCTTCACAAGGAGGGACGTGTGCAAGGAGAGAAGGGCATGTAGATAGATTTGGGAAAAGAAGAGGGCATGCACGGCTTTCCAGTGGAGAAATGGAAGAGAATAGAATCTGAGCAAAAGGTCATGAGCTTGATGTTGAAGAAGCATCTAATAAACCTCACAAAGGTTGTGATAGAGAAAGGATCTGTGAGAATTTGTTATAAATTTCCTAGTGATATCATGGCTTGGCAAGGGGTGTCTAGAGTGCTAAGAGGAATGCCTCTGAGCCTATGGTTGGGTGGAAATGCAAACACCCACAGTCAGTTAGTTGGTTGCGACTTGTAATAGATAAGTATTCTTATACCCTGTTTAATTGAGTTGTAACTGTAAAATAAAATTGGATATCCTGTGAGTGTTTCAGGGATGTGCATGTGTGCTTGATGGATCTGTTGTGTTCCTTTATTTTTGCTTGATTATGTACTTAGGCAAGTAATAAACTATATGGTTTGGACATGATTTGTACACACAAATGCTTGAGCCCTGTAGTGGCTCAAGTTAGAGCAATTGAGTTGTGAGTGCGTCGAACTTGGGCATAGTTTCACATGTGCATATTTACACTTCCAATTATTCTAGGCCTCCTATATAAGGGAGATCGTTAATCTCAAGAGAGGTAGAGAGAAGGTGCACATAGCCTACACAAGTTATGTAGGAGTGGAGAACTCTCTAAGTTCTAAACTATAGAAGAAACACAAGGAGCGTCCTCTCAATTCATTTGAGGTACTAGTAAGATCAAGAGGTATAATGCTCTTAGAGTGCAGACAAGGGGGCGCATCCTCCAAACCTTTAATTTGTCTGACTGAGGGTTCATGATCATAACCTTAGCGAATTCCCGACCAAGATCTAAGTGTATAGCCCACGAGAAATTTGGGATTAAATCTTGGTCGTTACCACCAGTGACATGTGGCACTAGATCTTGTGGCCCAAAGGCTTGACACTCCTGAGGAATTTGGATGAGATTATTCACTGTGTAAAGACTCCTGAAGCCGTGAACGATGGAGTAAATCTCATTCGTCGATATACAAGGGACGCGTGGCATTAGATCCCATAGTTCGGAGACTTGGTACTCCGGGGAACTTGAGGTGTGGCCTGTCGATAAGCTCCGAAGCCCGAAGTAACAATGGTCATGGATTTGTGGATCCACGTGGATGAAGCCTGACCATTGGATCTAAGTTCTAGTGAGCCTAGTGTTGACCAACTACGGGAGTCATGAGGAGTTTTCACCGCAAAACTCCCAAAGGGAAAATTCTTGAAGCCATGAGAGCTGTAGATCTGCGAGTATACGTGGACAGAGCATGATCATTAGATCTAGGCTATGGTCAGCCCAATGTTTCCCAACTTTGGGGGTAAGGAGGAAGTCACATCATGGATCCCCTGAACTCTGAAATTATGAAGTAATGTAGGTTGTCAATCCAGGGGTTATGTGGACACACCATAACCATGATATTGAAGGGCTTGGAAGGTTATCGGTCTGGAGTAATGTCTCACGGTAATGTTATCTAAAGTGACATGGACCCACGATCAATATGTCACTTGTCACCTGGATTCATGCATTTTGCAGACCCTATAGGCCTATTAAAATGTGATACATGTCACTCACTGAAAGGGTTACGTGTCATCTCTACCTTGCCGCGTATCACACTTGACACTTACCATTTGGTCCATTTGGCAGGAGAAGTAGGCGGGACCCACCTGTATTTGCCTTCACATCTAGTACATCACCTCGTGCGAGGGTGGACCCTTTGGGAGTCCGGGACTCTAGAGGTTTGGAGTGTAGTGTCGATGATAAGCCAAAAGGTATGAAGGTCGGAGCCATGTGGCAAGCTCACGGGGCTTCGGGAGATAGGTAATCCGGGAGACTTGGGTCATTAGACCGCATACTCCCAAAATGGATGAAGCATCGAACGTTGAACCTTTCCCATAGGCGTAGGCATTAACATAGAGGAAGATTCGTCATCGGATTAATGGCGGATGGATCTCTGCCATAGATTTAGGAGCATTGGGAGCTTCATGACATTGGGGAACTCGGGATGACAAGTATGAGAAGGACCATGTGAATGCCATGTGGCCCTTGACCAATAAGCATTTGAAGAACTTGAGAAGGACATATCTTCCAGTCTGGAGCTCGGTTTTGAGCATGGAGACAATGGTTGGAGAGCTTTGCATGACCATAACATGATAGAGACCCTGGAAGGAGGGTTTGATTAATTAAAGGAAAATGAAATTATGATGCCCCACCCCTTAAAAGAGTATTTAGGGGTCAGCTGTGTTACAAATTGGTATTAGAGCATGGAAACAACACTTGGCCTGTTTAGGCTCATGAAAGAGTCAAGTGATTTTCTTTCTTAGAAAAATTTAAGGGAGATGGCACCTTGCCCTACCCTGTCTAGTAAAGCATGATTCAGACATAGGTATGGATGGAGCAGAGACCAGTCATAGGACTGGTATATCAAGGCTAAGGTGAGCCCGTTGAAAAATGTTTCGACCTTTAAAATAATTGTTCATTATGTGCATTGACTGCTTGAGGAAAAGGACTATCGATTGGAACTCTTTTGTTGTTTCAAATTTTTACAGCATAAATCTCAACATGATGACAACAACAAAAGGATTAGAATTGTTGACTTGTTGGATTAATGATTGTCCTTATAGAAGTAGGAATGTGCTGATAAGAACTTAGGATGATACCTGAATGTGAATGGTTGATAATGGAAGGGTCTTGTCAAGGGTATCTTAAGCCCGAAGGATGGATAAAATGGTGTTTGTAATACTTCCTCTAAGCATGGGCAATTGTAGCCTATGACATTTAATATGGTTGATTATACAAAGGTTAGGACCTTAATAGAAAATTACTTGTACTTAAAGGAATTTGGTATGGATTGATAAATTTCTTAGCAATAATAATTATTTCTCTTATAAAAGGATTAAACCCTGTATATGAATCTCCTCATGATCAGAGAACTGATGAAAATGAGTAAGGTCAATTTACTTGACCTATAATGGCTGAAACCTGCAACATAGATAATCTATTTAAGCAAGATAAAGAGGAGTCCTTTGGGACTATTGCTAATTCCCAGAAAAGGGAAGCGTGACCCTGGTTGGTTATTTCCATGAAGAGAGGGAAACATCAATATGAATTATGACTATGAGACTAGTCATATAAGTGACTCTAATCTCTCACTGAAGAACACTAATGCTGAAAATAAAATATCAATGTGAATGGATGAAGTAAAATGGTTCAAGAGGTGCACCTACATATATACAAATATGTGTATATATGCTTACAAGAATAATATGATGGCAAGCTCTCAACAGAGAGAGAAACTCAGTGATGAGTATCTCTATGAGACTTATCATAAGAATGATTAGAAGATCCTTGGGAGAAGGATCTGGAATTTTGACATGTCCATGTGTGTGGATGACATGGAAAAGGTGCAAGCAATAAGCTTGCATGATGAATGCTTAGTTGTGTTTAATTATGCCTAAGTGCATGGATTTAATGCATTGTAAAGCTTCTTGATATGAAGCATGATACTAATACCAAATAGGTATGAATGATATTAAATGTGCAAGTGATGCACATGTACGATGTAAAAATACATGTAAACTAAAGGAACAATATGGCTACCTTGATGACTGATATGTAAGACAAGAATTGCACTTGCCAAGATTAAATAAATACCATGGATGCATGCCCGACTCTATTCTGGAGAGTCATGAAAGTTCTATTTGAAATAAATTGAGGGGAATGTATCCCATTCCCTCAAGAAATACTAATATAAATAGATGAAAGAGTAAATGAGCAAAGATGTTTTGTTGTCATGATAAGAGGCAAATGATTATGCCTTTGAGGATCACATGAAAAGGATTGTGAACAATCTTGAGTTTATTGATTTTAAATTAGAGATGTATGTGGGCTATTAAATATACCTATGGAAGTTACACATAGGATTATGATTATGCATATGGTTAAGTATATCATGGGTGTAAGTTAACAAAGACCAGAATAGGTGTGGATAAAGCTGGATGCATGATAGAATTGCATGTTTATATTCCTTAGAGAATTCTTGGTAACAAGTTGAAGCTAACTCAAGGTTGAGGGAGTCATAGATAGTGATGGATATGTTGATATTATGGTAGCTGCAGGAGGTATTTACCTCCATGTGTAAACCTGGCAAGGAAAGAATACTCTGGGAAGCAATAAGAAACCCTAATGAGTTGGCTAATAACCCTATAAGACTTGTCGGCTCAAGAAGATAATTTATATTAGGTTATTAGCCTCCAAGAGAAGAAGTCAGTTAGAAATAATAATATATATTAAATAGACAGATACCCAGAATGAGAAGTTAGCCCAGGCAGTTAGCCAGAATTAGTATAAATACAAGAGGCTAGTTCGCATTCTAGAAGGTAGTCTCAGAATTGCAGAGCAACACTTGTGCACACTGCAGTTGCCAGGTTTCTGCGCAAGTTTGGAGGAGAGCTGTCGTTGCAGCTGCTGCAGCTAGTAGTTATGCTTGGACTATCTCTTGGCTAGGGTTTGAACTATCTGATCAGCTCTTGTTGGTGCACTATCCTTGGGGAAAGGTGCGCTACCATTTGTTTGGCTATCTAGCCTAGGGTTTGCTTCCGGAGTGATTCTCAGTCAAGGTTAACGTGCTCGGAGGGTGGCTTCGGCCAATGGTTGGGTGACAATAGAGATATTGTCAATTGTAAAACGAGAACATCCATTAGATTCTAATAGGATATGTAACAAGGAAAATTGCATGTTGAAGAAGTTCCCTGTGGAGAAACTGTGTTAAGACTTTGTTAGGAGAACAAAGTCACAATGTTAATGACTGTTGAGAATTGAGCAGTGGGATACAAGATGATATATATACATATAAGAATCTTGGATTACATTAAAAAAAAAATGATTGAATGGAAGACAAATGAATGAAGGTTGATCATTCTGACTAACTGAAAATATAATGTGCAGGATGCACATTTTCATGATCCATTATGAAAAAAAAATCTTTCTATGAAAGAATGTTGTTGTATCCAAAAAGGTTAGGGTGAATCCTAACCAAGGATACTCAAGGAAAAGAGTAGAAAAAACCCAACAGGAAGTAAATTGCAAAAGCAAAGAAAGGGAAAAAGGAGGAGCACCTTTCCAACCCTAAGAACTCTTAACTGTTTAAAATAATTATAATTCTTAGATGAGCAACTGTGAGAACCGGTACAACTGGAAAAGGGAAGAATCCCTTCACTCCTTTCTTGTTGTCTAATGTGGTTCTTTGTGATAAGAGAAAATTGAAATAATGGTATGTGAAAATGTTTAAGACATGAGAATATAGTTGGCTATAGAATATTGAAACAATTGAAAGTATGATTGAGGTCTCACTCACAAAACCATTGAGGACAACGTGACAAGTGCATAAAGATATGTTAGGACATATCTAAAATTGTTTATTGATTTAAATGCTATGGTACTTGCATTCTTTTATTTTACATGGCAACTAATATATTTATGATGTATGTCATGTGTAGAAAGAAATTGGAGTTGTAGAGGAAGACAGTTGCCAATGATGAAAAACCTCAAGAAGAGGATGACTATGAGAAGGTTTCTATTGAAATATTGTTGAAGGGGCTGTAAAAGTCCCCATAAAGCACTATCGATGAGGGAAAAATCAGAAAGAGGGTGATATCATCCAAGAACATGTATAAAAGTGTTCATACCTATGTGGCACAAGGTATGAAGGGATTAGGTAAGAATCCCTTCTGAAATGTTTTATTGTTATGCACAAAATTTGAAAGGCTGTTGTATGCCATTGATACCCAAGTAGGGTATGATTCATGAAGGAGAACCTGAATGATGGAGGTGTGAACCTCTCGCAGTAAAGACTAATTGAAATCCTTAGAATAATTCATGAACTAATATGTCATGAATACTTTGACCAATCATGGTATGATTGGGAACAAAAGTTCTCATAGACAACACATTGATTTAATACATTGAGGAGACTGCATGTTTTCACAAAAAGGGTAGACATTGGATTGCCCATTGAGGAAGGAGGACCTTCCAATACTCTACTTGAATTGTATAGGTGTTAAATAAAAGAGAAAATTTGGGTGGCCACAAGTGTCGGAACCCTGGTTACTAATGAAGGAAGAACTCTTGGGTGCATTCAAAAGAAACTTCTAATTTCATATGTGTTGATCTGGGATCACGATCATCTTGTAGCAGGAAGCATAATCCTATTGTAAGAATGAATGAGGATGAATAAGCCACATGGTGAAGAGGTTGGTTGAACTCCAACACACAATGGCAAGATGCTTGTCATTAGTATGGTAAACCTGAAATCAATGAAAGGGTACATGGTTGTTGATACTGAGAGGGGGGTGAATCAGTATCAAGTACAATTTAAAACATTTTTCAACTTATACTTGAACCATTCAATTATATCCAATTATAAATGAACAATAGTATAAGAG
>JZKD02S1798195.1:137077-147722 GCA_000966675.3 Picea glauca
GGGTGTTGTATCTACATGTGCATTTTCCTTCATGTCCAAATAACTTCATCAATCTTGTGGTCCAAAACCCATGACTAGGATTGACATCAATGACAACAACCAATCTTCCAACAATGGTAAGTGAATGTGGCCATGGATATTGGCCCCTTGGATTAAATTAACTTAATGTTGAACTAAATTTTGAAAGGTTTGGTATGCTGAAATGATGCATAGGTAAGGAATGAGGTTTCCTTTCATGTTTTTATAGATGTGATTTGAATGTTAGCATGCACAATTTAAGAATTTCTTGTGATGTCATTGTAAAGGTGCAATGAAAATATATGTGCATGGGAAACTAAGAATTTGTTTAGATGATTGAAGTTGAAAGCGTAGGAAGAAAAGAGTCTTGGATATGGAAATGTTGTAAGTCCATAAGGAAGACCAAATTTCTTGCTGAACCAAACTATGAGGAATGGTATTTTCATTTTTGAAAAAATGAATTTGATTGTTAGTAGGCAAGGTTCCAAAATTGTTTTTGAACCACTGCAAGCATGCAATGAAAATATAATGTGCATGGGAACTAACAATTTGTTGGGTTGGGGAATGTTGAAATGGAAGGAAGAGAAGGCTCTTGGATATGGCAGTATTGTAAGCCCATAAGGAAGATTAATTACCTGTTGAGCCAAACTACTATGGGAAGGAAAGACCCATGATTGTGAATCTATTTCTTGTGCAGAACATATCTTAAACTAGATGTGGAATGGGGAAAATCTGTGGGTGACAAATTTGCAATAAAATTCTGAAATTAAACTTTATGATGATATTTCATAAATTTATGTATACATGTGATACAGGTGAGAAGAAAAGGATATGTCCAGGGAGGACAAATGAAAGTTTTCAAACCTAGAAAGCATGAAAGATGGCTACTGTTGAGACATGAAAACCTTGTGGAAAGTCACGATCGCCATAGAACATGTTGTTTTGTGGAAACACAATCCGAAGGGATGCCTTGACAGAGAAGGTCTGAGGGACACCTCGATTGTAAGGATCAATGAAGTCTCTGGAATTCTTCATTTGTGAGAAATCCTTGGTAAGGAAAGAAGGATCTCCCGAGGAACTATATAGAAAAGAAGGAGATGCCTGAGCTTGGGCCTGTAGGGTGAGTGACTGTAAGGAATAGGAGACTTTGATCATACTTGTAAACTATTGATTGGGATCATGGACACAATGGGTATGTCCAAGAAAAATAGTAAGACAAAATAACAAGACATCCATGTGGATGGAAATCCACAAACTTCACAAATAAATATTGTGCTATATTATTAAATTTTCCTCTTGAATTTTGCACAACAAGAAATGTTTTCGCATGAAAATTGTGATTAATATGATCACTTTCCCATAATTTTGAAGGCAGGTAATGAAGGCTAAGAGTCTGGAAAGAACCTGACCAAGGAAGAGGATCAATATTTTTGAAGAATTTGAATGAGAAAATGCATGACAGGTGTTACTAAGAAAGAACACCGAGGACGATGTTCCTTCAAGGGGGAGGGGATTGTAACACCCCTATTTCCCCCAGCTTGTAATTAATCATTAATCATGAATACCATGATGTGACATGGGAACAATGTAAATGTATTATGGTTTAAACCACCAATGGATGAATGTGGAGGTAAAGCCTTGAAGTACTGGCCATGATATCACTAGAGGAAAGAATGGGGAAAACTATAGAGATGGTGCATTATGTCAAATGACCCCAAATTTCCCTTTGTTGGGGGATAATAAACCTCCTCCGGTTCCCAAGGAGGAATAAATTGATGAAGAAGGGACTGGTGGTTGAACCATCAACCACCCCCATGAATGGAAGCATGGTCTGGCCAAAGAATGTCATCCTGAAGTACCACAAGGTATGGCAGACCCAGGTTGACCTGAGTTTCCTTCTGACAGGAGGAACAAGATAGAAAGGAGAACCTTCCCAAGGAGGGATGTGTGCAAGGAGAGAAGAGTGTGTATACATATCAAGGAAAAGAAGAGGGAGAACGAGGATCTCTAGTGGATAAATGGCAGAGAATAGAATCTGAACAGAAGGTCACGAGCTTGATGTTGAGGAAGCATCTGATAAACCTCGCAGAGGCTGTGATAAAGAAAGTATCTTTGAAAATTTGGCATAAATTCCCTATTGATATCATGTCTTGGCATGGGAGTGGCCATAGTGGTAAGAGTGAATGCATTTGAGCCTATGTATGGGTGGAAAGGAAAACACCCACAATCAGTTAGTTGGTTGCGACCTGTAATAGATAAGTATTCTTATACCCTGTGTAATTGAGTTGTAACTGTAAAATAAAGTTGGATATCCCGTGAATGTTTCAGGGATGTGCATGTGTGCTTTATGTATATGTTGTGTTCCTTTATTTTTTCTTTATTGTGTACTTAGGAAAGTAAGGAACTATATGGTTTGTACATGGTTTGTACACGCAAATGCGTGAGCCTTATAGTGGCTCAAGTTAGAGAAATTGAACTGTGAGTGCGTCGACCTTGGGCACAATTTCACGTGTGCATGTTTACATTTCCATTTATTCTGGGCCTCCTTTATAAGGGAGCTCGTTAAGATCAAGAGAGGTAGCATGAAGTTGCACAGAGCCTATACAATCTACGTAGGAGTGGAGAACTCTCTAAGTTCTAAACTTCATAAGAAACACAAGGAGCATCTCCTCAATTCATTTGAGGTACTAGTAAGCTCAGGAGGTATAGCGCTCTTAGAGTGCAGACAAGGGGGAACATCCTTCAGACCTTTCATCTGTGTGACCAAGGTTTTAGGTTCATGGCCTTAGTTAATTCTCTACCAAGAGCTAAATGTATATCATATGAGAAATTTGGGAGTAAATTTTGGCCGTTGTCGCCAGTGACACATGGCGCTAGATCTCGTGGTATGGAGACTTGACACTCCGGAGGAATTTGGATGAGAATATTCAAGGTTTGAAGACTCCCAAATCCACAAATGATGGATTAAATGTTAGGCGTAAATATACATGGGAGGCATGGCACTAGATCCTATAGTCCATAGACTTGAGGTGTGGCATGTCCATAAGCTCCAAATCCTGAAGTAACAATCGGATCTAAGTTGTGGTCAACCCGATGCTGACCAACTCCAAGAGTCTCGAGGATTTTTCACCGCAAAACTGTTGAAGGGAGAAGTCCCAAAGCCATGAGAGCTATAGATATGTGAGTATACATGGACAAAGCTTGATTGTTAGATCTAGGATGTGGTAAGCTCGACGCTAACCAACTTTGGGGGTAAGGAGGAAGTCACATCAGGGATCCTCTAAACATCAGAATTATGAATTAATGAAGGTCATCGATCCAGAGGTTACGTTGACACACCTTGATCATGAGATTGAAGGGCTTGGAAGGCTATCAATTTGAAGTGATGTGGCATAGTGACATCATCTAGGGTGACGTGGACCCACGATCAAAATTCCACTTGTTACCTGGATTCGTGCGTTTTGTAGAACTTATAGGCCTATTAAAAAGTGACACGTGTCACCCACTGAAGAGGTCATGTGTCATATATTCCTTGCCACGTATCACACCTGGAACTTACCATTTGGTCCATTTGGCGAGAGAAGTAGGCGAGACCCACTTGTATTTTCCTTCGAATCTAGTACGTCACCCAGTGCGAGGGTGGACCCTTCAGGATTCTGGGTCTCTGGAGGTTTGGAGTGTAGTGTCGAGGATAAGTCAAAAGATCCGAAGGCCAAAGCCACATGGAAATCTCATGGGGATTTGGGAGATAGGTACTCCGGGAGACTTGGGTCATTAGACCACATACTCCCAAAAGGGTCAAAGCATCGAATCTTGAACCTTTCCCTTAGGCGTAAGCATTAACGTGGAGGAAGATCCTCCATCATATTAATGGTGGATAGATCTCCACCATAGATTTAGGAGCATTGGGAGCTTCGTGACTTCAAGGAACTCAGGATGACATGTATGAGAAGGACCACGTGAATGCCATTTGGCCCTTGACCAATAAGCTCTTGAGTAACTTGGGAAGGACATTTCTTCCAGTCTAGAGCTCAGTTTTGAGCATGGAGACTGTGGTTGGATAGCTCTGGACGAGCAGAACATGATAGAGACCTCAGAAAGAGGGTTTGATTAAGTAAGGAAAAATGAAAGTATGATGCCCCACTCCTTAAAAGAGTATTTAAGGGTCGAGTGTGTTACATTCATTTGGTTCAAAATAGAATTAAAACAAATATAATATATTAAAATATAATTATATTTTCTAAATTTTAATATAATTAATAACTAGTATATTTTTGCAAGAGTTGCATGTAGGGTTCACCGCTGAAACCTGTCACCATCTCTTCCATTTTTGTGGCCATGGAGGCTGAGGGAGGGGGACCCCCAGCCCCCTCCTACAATTCAGTTACAGGAAAGGATCATGGCTCCACTCACTTCAAACACCCGACCTTCGAACTCCCGGATGGCATGCAACAATTAATTTGGGAGGATGAAATGTCGAAGGAAAAACCGATGGACATTGACTCGGAAAGCCAGTCAACCAAGAACTAAACGCACTTGAGAACCCATAAAATTCATCCCACAAATTCTAATAGCTCCCAAATATACCATCAACTCTCCAAGAATAGAGGATCATAAACAATATATGAGAGATTTTGCCTTGATAGGAAAATTCATGGGGCTATGGCCTTTCGAAAAGGACCTGGTCAAATGGATTGAACATTGGTGGAAACCCAAGGGGAACTATGACCTCCAACTAGGATCAAAAGGATTTTTTACGATAATATTTCATAACTTGGAGGAAACAAATCGAATCTTTGAAATGGGGACGTACTTCTATAACTCTGCAGGCCTTTTTCTCTAATTCTGGATGGAGAGATTCAACCTGGAAAAGGAAGACTTCACCCATGCCCCAGTTCAGTTGTGGTTATATTCACTCCCACAGGAATTTTGGCTGGAGGAGATCCTCACAGGAATTAGAAACACCATCGACAGCTATGTCAAATCCTCGGAGGCAACCAAGCAACGAAGGTACACTGCTTATGCTCGCATTTGTGTCTATTTAAATATTTTGAAACCCCTTCCTGGAGCCATCATCCTAGATTACCAAGATGATGAATGGTCCCAAACCGTAGATTATGAGCACATCCCCTTTTGTTATCGCAAGTGTCATGAGCATGGACATATATTCCACGAATGCCCTCTAAGTAACCCCCCCAAGCCAGCTAAGGAATATTCTGACAAGTCCAAGGAAAACTTCACCCAAGTCACAGATCGTTGAAAGAACCAAGCCAAGAAGGCACCTCCCCAACCCCCCCAGACCTCCTACAAAGAAATCCTTTGATGCCCTTTAAACCCCATTGGATACCCCCTCTCCTTCTACCAACCCTCTGACAACCCCTACAACCGGTCAAACCCTTGCTATCCATGATCCCCCTGCCCAATCTTCCTCTCAACCAATAGTCACGATGCCCACTCTTCCAACCACTCTTTGCCTGGAAATGAGAGATCCAGACACACAATTGAAGGATCAAGAGCTGAAAGGCATCAATATGGTGCATCTGGAGCAAGCTTATCATAAGAAGCAACTATACACCATACCACCCGACCAACTGCGTAAGGTGTACAAAGTCTTTCTCAATTCTTCGGCAGGAGGTTTAGCCCAAGCCAACACAAACCTGGGAATACAAAAAGAAACTTCAAAGGAACAATGCAAGCCTACAAAAGAAGAGAAAAAGAGAGGCAGGAAACCGAAACACCAACTCATTCTATACATCCGTAATTTCCTCGTCAACTCATGTCAAATTCAGTTGATCTCAAACAGCTTCCCTCCCCTTCAACCCCCATAATCCTCATGAAGATACTACCCTGGAACATAAGGGGCCTTAATGCAAAGAGAAAACAAGTTTTGCTCAAATAAAGAATCAAGAAGGAACAACTAGACATATGCCTCCTACAGGAAACGAAATGTGCAGAAGTAGAAGCTCATACCACTCTTCAAAGATGCTAGCCACGGGCCCAACATGTGGAAATGGATGCGAGAGGGGAAACTGGAGGTCTTGCAATGCTCTAGAATCCAACCACAGTTGTACTTTACAACTTTTTTACCTCCAAATGGACCGTCACAACCTCCTTTCGCCTCATTGAATCGAACAAACAAGGCTACATCACAAACGTTTATGGACCCCCAGACCAGGGGACAAGGAAGCCTTCCTACAACACCTAGAATGGGTTGCAAAACACTTAGGCCCCCAAAGGTGGATCCTCGGGGGAGACTTCAATATGATCATAGGGTTGGAGGAAAAAAATGGGGGCCATTTCTCTCTGGGAAATGACAGGATGCTCTTCAACCGTACCATAGGCATATTGAACTTCATTGACGTCGAAATAGACAATGGGTTGTTCACTTGGTCCAACAGACGCTTGGGCTCCCAACACATTTCCAGCAAACTAGATCGCTTCCTAATTTCATAATCCATTATGATGGATGGTCTAGCTTGGAATGCCACATTCATAGACACCCCGAGATCAGATCACTAGCCATTACTACTAACTCTCAACATCATTGACACCCCTGGTAGAAAACCTTTCTTCCTTGAAAAATTGTGGTTGACAAACCCAGATTTCCAAACAAACATCAAGACATGGTGGGAGGAGGCAGCTATCCAAATAGGGATCCCGATGTATCGGTTCCAACAAAGGCTAAAAAACCTCAAACAACACCTAAAATCCTAGAATAAGTCCACCTTTGGTGATATCTTCCAAGCATAGGAGCATCTAAAACAAAAAATGTAGACACTCCAACAACATATCCAAACACAGGGCTTAACTGAAGTCCTAAAAACACAGGAAACACTCCTAAACAACCAGATTGTAGAAAGAATTGCACAGGAAGAAGTACTCTTGAGACAAAAATCGCGCATCCAATGGATGAAAGAGGGGGAAAATAACACAAAATTCTTCCACATATCCATGGTCCAGCGACGCCAAACTAATCGAATCACCCACCTAGTCTCAGCGCAAGGTACATAAATTCAACAACATGTTGATATGGAAAAGGAATTTCTTTCATAATACCAAACTCTTCTTATGGAACCCCCAGTAGACCGCTGATGGGCCATCGAGTCCATCCTAAAAAACATTCCCAAGGAGGTCACCAAAGAGAAAAATGAAGCCCTTATGAGACCAATCACTCAGGAGGAGGTCAATCAATCTCTTAAGTCTACCTTGTTAGGCAAAGCTCCTGGGCCAGACAACTTCACTTCAGATTTTTTTTACTATTGTTGGGGCCTCATCTGTGAGGACGTCTAGGAAATCATCGAGGAATCCAAAAAATCCAGGAAGGTCATCCAGGCTCTCAATGCAACCTTTCTCACCCTCATACCTAAAGAAAACAACACCACTTCTCCCTCATACTTTAGGCCCATAGCCCTCTACAATGTCATTTACAAACTCTTAACAAAGATCATTGCAACCCTCCTTAAGCCCATTCTACTGTACTTAATCTCCCCAGAACAATCTGGCTATGTGGAAGGCAGACAAATCCTGGCTCATGAAGTTATCCATTCCCTTCAATCTACCAAAACTCAAGGTATGATCCTAAAACTAGATCTCTCTAAATATTTTGATAAATTGAGTTGGAGCTACTTAAGATCTTCTCTCATATCCTTTGGCTTTGATCCCACTTGGGTATCTTGGATATTCAGTCTCACCTCTTCAACACTATTTTCCATACTCATCAATGGTGTCCCCTCCAAACCTTTCTCCCCCTCAAGAGGCATAAGACAAGGAGACCCACTATCGCCCTTCCTCTTCATTCTGATGGAAGAAGGGCTCAGCCGCACTCTCAAAGAAACCATCAGGGGCCACTCTCTCTCTGGCCTCACCCACCATCTTGCGCAACCAATTTGTAGATGATATACTTCTTATGAGACTGTCCACATCCAGAGAATCCCTACGATTCAGATCTATCATTGACCTCTTCTGCGAAGCATCGGGCATGGAGGTGAATCTAACCAAATCCCAAGTCTTCTTCTTCAACACACCTATGGAAATCCAACACCATATCACTCTCATCCTGGGATTCACTCACATCGTCCTCCCCTCCGTCTACCTGGGCATCCCCCTAATTGATAACCCACTCATAAATTCATCCGAGGACTCCTTATTGTCCATATTCAGGAAGAGACTCTCCCTTTGGACCTTTCACTCCCTCAATCTACTTGGGCACCTAATCCTCCTTAAATCAGTCCTCCAACCTCTCTCGGTCTACATATTCTCAGCCTTGGTGGCCCTGAATTTTATCCTTAACGCCTTAAAAATGATTCAATGAAGCTTTTTGTGGCAAGGCAATAAATAAGAGCACAAAATATCCCTAGTAAGCTGGAAAAAGGTCTGCAATCCAAAAAATGCAGGAGGCCTCGGTCTCCGAAACCTAGGCATTCTCAATAAGATCCTCAGTGCTAAAATATGGTGGAGATGATTAAAGAGACCCCAAGATATTTGGGCACGACTGTGGAGGAATAAATACACCCCCACAATCCCCTAAAGAGAGCTCATTAGATGGAATGGTCAAAGCTCAGGGTTGCTTATCTGGAATGCAGCCAGGAATAATTGCAGACTTATCATGGACCATTCGTTCTAGGAACTGCAAAGTGGATCCTCGACATACTTATGGATATATTCATGGCAACAAATCCCAACCCTGAACATAGACCCAACTCTCAACAACCTCATCCCTCTCACAACCATCGTTGGACTCCACAAAGTGATCGACTTTTGGAAGCCTTTCGACCCAGGGGAAATCTGGCGTAGTTGGAAAAAATCCCATGAGAACTTGCACATTCCCCCAGAGTTCAACCTCTGTCCCTTGCAGGAGCATCTTGCCTCAAGGAAAATTTTAAGTCAAAAAGGGGAGGACATACTTAGATGGGGATAGTCCACCACAGGTGCCTTCAACATCCCAAAAGCTTACTACATAAAAGTGGGTCACAAAACCTTACCACGAGAGGAGGTTTGGGGGAAAATTTGGGACATGAAATCATGGCCAAAGATCAATACCTTCCTTTGTTTAGTGGCACACAACAACATCCTTACCTGTGATAATTTAAGAAAAAGGGGTTATATTGGCCCCTCTTGGTGTCAGCTATGTGGCCAAGAGGTAGAAGCTCAAAATCATATCCTTAGTATATGGCCCTATAGTTCGTGCATATGGGATCATAGCACAAACAATATGAGAACAACGGATAGGAACCACACTGGTCTAAGCGAAACTATTGAAGACTAAAGAAGCTTGAACTTTCACTCACCCATCCTCAATAGAATCTGGCAGTTGCTCCGAGGCTTCATTCTATGGCAAATTTGGAAAGAGAGGAATAGACAAATTTTTAATTCGGTCACCAGGAACTGGCAAGACGTGTGGACCACAATCCACACTAATATCAATGAAACAATCTTGGTGCATCCATGGATAGAGAAGGACCTCAAAACCCCACAAAATGAAACTAACATTCTTACTGACTGGCGACTCAATATCAATCCTACCCCTGAAAGGCCTTTTGTAGTTGCAGGACGCAAGACCAACCACACTCATTGGGAAGCTCCTCCCATAGACTATTTTAAACTTAACTTTGATGGAGCCTCCAAAGGGAATCTGGGACCGACAGGCTATGGTGAGGTCATCCGGAACAATAAAGGGGAAATGCTCTATATCCTGGCATATAATATGGGGCACAATACCAACAACGTTATGGAATTTGGAGCCTCCTTTGTGGTCTACAAGTATCCTCAGAGATTGCGCTTTTCCCCCTCATTACGGAAGGCAACTCACAAATTGTTATAAATCTCCTCTTGCATCTGCTTAATGGGGTAGACCCAGAGAAAATCTCTCCAAGTTGGAGACTCATGAATGCGCTTTGCAGAATAAAATCAACTCTCTAGCCTCAACAGGTAATCCTCCCATCCCATGTAATAAGAATAGCCAATCAAGTTTCTCACTGGTTAGCAAATCTGGGTGTCGATTTGGATCTAGGTGTCTTCTCTTGCTCCCCTTCCACCAATCCCTCTCACCCCATAGTCATCGCTTGCAGGAACATAACTCACACCAAATACCAACCCCTGGATGGGGTGCCTCTGTGATATGATGCGTGTTATTTGGGACGAGGCCAAATGGCCAGGCCAGTTGCCACTTAGCGTCCATCCTTGATCATCTCCCCTCTCTAGTCACCTCTAGAATTTAAACAACCCACTGCCACCCTCCATTTCTCATTTGCGCCCTGCAACTCACACGAATTGGAATCTTTGTGGCTTGTGCATCCTCATGGCACCATGCATAGAGCCTTTCTAGTCACTTCATCTCCAGCCTATTCAGCCTACTCCTAAAGCCAAGATGTGGGTTCTTTCTCCTCATTCACTCGATCATAATTCACAGAGCTTAACCTCCCAGGTTCACTCCCTCCTTCATTCTGAGACCAAGCTCTTGTGCGACTTCTCCTTGTTTGTAATTTTGTTGTGGGGATTCTCCCTTCCAATCTTGTTGTTCTTCAGAGGTATCATCCCCCGAAGGCATCCACCTATCATGATTCCCTAACCCCAAGGAAAACCAAAGCGAGGAGGAGCTTGGTACAAGGCTTGGGGAAGGAAACCACCC
>JZKD02S1798195.1:167565-178394 GCA_000966675.3 Picea glauca
CAAAGCCCCCTAAGCAAAAATGGCCTTGTAAAGGTATATTGTAATTTCATTGTAAATCTAGACCGTTCATTATAAGGTCATAGATCTAACAGTAGAGATTATGTTAGGTTTTTTTTTTTTGCCCTAGAAGGCAACCCTCTTTTATGAGGGAAATGTATTGCGGTTATGGATGATGGTGAATATTGTATTTTGAGAGAGGAAACTGTGAGAAAAAGAAGAGGAAGTTACAACGGGTTTTGTTGTAGGTTGTATCCCTTCATTTGCTGGATAATAATAAAGGAAGGACCTGGCAATTTCTCTGGTGGACATAGCCCACACTGGGTGAACCACACAAATCTGTGTCTCTCTTGTATTGTGTGTCTTCTATGTTTTGTTTCTACATTTGTTTTATTTTATTGCTCTGCGGTCCTGTTTTTTCTAACACTTGTAACCACAACCCTAAATGGGTTTCCAACATTTTGGATTCCTTTTGTACAAGGAGTGTGTGCAAGAAGAAAGTTACCCAAGCTTGACAAGTTATGGGTAGATTGCACACACGAAGAATCTAGACTTGCAGACCAACATAAGAGATTAATTGTTGATGAAGAGGAAGCTCTTATAGTTCAAAAGAAGTTCCTTTAGAAGGAACAATAAAGAAGCTAACTCCGTAAGAGTTCCAGAAAAGAAGAAAGATGTTTCAAAGATCAGATGCTACAACTGTCAAAAGTTGGGACACTTTTCCTATGACTATCCTCAAGGAAAAGGGAAAAGAAAGCATCAAGCACATGTGGCAGAGGAAGAGGAATCTCCTCCCTCAAAGAAAGATTTAGCAGAAATTAAGGATTATGGACTTTAAGTTGAAGATAGTTGATTTGAAGAAAGATATCAAATGGTGGAGTATGTGGAGCCTCCCCACACAAAAACAAAAGATAAGTATTCATGTTTATTTCTAGTATCTTGTTTACTTCAATACTTTATCATTACAAGTTAGAGTTTTGTGAGAATGTTAATTAACCTCATTTTACTTCAGTGTCTATGCAGACTTATGAAGGAAGTATTAAAGAAGAGGATGAAGAAATAGATAGAATATTTATTTCATGTATGATCACTCATGAGAGTGACAAAGAAATAATATTGTAAGTAAGTTTACAAGTCTCGGAAGAAAGAATTTATGTCGTGAATTGCAGAAGTTAGACAAAACGAAAAGGACGTATGATATGGTGACAGTGAGTGAAGACCAGACAATATCCGATATTCATATAGGAGCAGGAGGCTCCTAAATATGCAGAACAAAAATATTCAAGATGGATACTCAGATATAGTGGATGAGATGCAGTTAACTACAGGTTGCTCTAGTACCGTTCTTATAGATGCAGAGGGAGAAGGTTGATATAGTATGAAGATAGAAAGAAAGAAATACTCGAACTCAAGAAGGCACCCAGGATATTACAGAAGAAAACTTCAAGGCTGATGACTATAAGCTATTATCTTGGTGCAAGAGGGAGCCATGTCTTCGAGTTCGAAATGAAGGATCATGATTTGATGCAGTTAGAAAAGAGGATGGATGGTGCCCAGATATTTTGATAAAGATGAAAGATATCTAGTAGATGGATGGTGCCCAACAGATGGGTAGCATGGTAACCTAATAATAGCAGAAACTTTAACAATGATCACGGGCCGTGACCAAGTGCTAAGTCAAAAGGTGCTTACTCGAGCCTTCGGCTTCGAAAATTTTAAAAGCACAACACAACAATCCCTCGGAGTTCCAAGTTACTGAACTCGCAAAGTAGAGTGCATCAACAATCCATGTCTACTCAACATCCAACAACTAACACTCATTATGGAACCTCAGGTGTCTGAGTTTAGGGACTTCGGGTCTTCAGGACTTTAGAGCTTCGGAGGATCTTGCATCCACACATCTGAACTGTTAATCTCTGAACATTCTGAATCACCTTTGGTGACGTCATTACGTCACATCACTTAATGTTTTCCAATTGTGGGGGCATGCAACGGTGGTTTGGAGTAACCCGCCTTTCATCCTGCAATTCTTCTGACACTGACACATAACCCCTCGGTGAAACTGTGGTTTGGATTGCGGGACCACCTTGGATAATTAACTTCCGTGCAACTTGGGTCCCCGCAATGCCTTCTGAACGTTGATTCTGATGTATCGTGATCAATGCCAGTGTGTGTCCTCTGACCTTTAACTTCGTTACGTAACCTCGGGATGCACTAACCCTACTCATACAGGATGCCACATGGTAGAATACTAGCGGCTAACTTGTTTCCCAATCATATGGGTGTCACATCTCACGTTAAATATGGATTTTCAACCTTCCATGGGTTCAAAACCCACTGGCACGTGGCACACATCCCATGTGTCCACGTCCATTCAAGTGGCATCATCATGACCCACTACTTCAGGCTTCGGGATTTTGTCACACTACACACTTGAAATCCTTCGAAATGATTTTCCTCGAAGTCTCAAATCTGTTGACACGTACCCATTTGGGAACTAGCGACCAGGATCTACATCAACTTATTCGCTTTCTTCTTGATCTTAGAAATTTTGAATTTCTCTCGCTGTAGAGTTTTGGATCTTGCGCCACCTATCAACCTAGATCAGATGACTGTCAATCCTTTGCACTCAGATCCGATGGCTTGGGATCTATTTCCTCCTCGGCTCTCTCCTTTGCTTTCTTGGAAACAGATGTAATAGTCTAGACTCCTTCCAACCACATATCTGACAACTGTTGTCGCTCCTCCTCATAAGCTTTGTTTCTCGAACCCCTTTCTCCTTAGAGGGTTTCTTCGACACTTAATCGAATTTCATATCTATGCACTCCTTGCAACATATCTTCATGTCCCTTCACGAGAAAACTCAATGTATTTCTCCCAAGATTTTTGAGTCAAAGACTCTGTCGACACACTCCTTGCACCCAGGGACACTCTAAACTTTGAATTTTGTCCCTTTCGACAACAATTCACTCTGAAATCTTTGTCTTGTTAACCACTAACATGGCCCATCCAAGCTAAGTGTCGAAACCTGTCTCTGATATCAATTTGTAACATCCCCGACCCTCTAGAGACCGGGTAATGCTACAATGTAGAATATACACTTATATGATATATATGCATTTTAATGAATTTTAAAACACTTAATCACGATAACACATAATTATTGCTACCAATTCAAATTCAAACAAGATTCACAGTAAATCCACATGCAACATAATACATGATAACTTTCAAGTATCACAAAAACTGCAAAAAATACATAATTAAGCACAACAATGATACTTATCTTTTAGCTGGAGTAAATCCACCAACTATGTGCAGACCTTCCATGAACCTCCCAGCCTTAGACCGCGATGCTCATCACTCTCAGAAGTAGGTCACTCCCGAGCTGGGACTAAACTCCACCGGGCAAGGGAATTCTAGGCTTGGCAAGGACAACAAGGAAGTTGCACAAAGAAACATGAAGGATCTTTTATCCCATGAGCCACTTATGCCCACAACCCACAGACCCTCATTCCCCACATGCCTGCTCCACCCCAGGAGGATACACATTCACTAATACAAGTCCATCGGCTAGTACACCTCCCTTAACTTGGGCTTCAACAATAGGCTGGACCAGAAGTCTCAGAGTACTATAGCTGATACGGGATTCCCTTCCAGAAGAACTCACTTCCCAGCAAACTCTCTCACCTGGGAGAGTTTCTTACAGGCCTGACAACCTACCTCTTCAACCAGTCTTCGATTCAACAACAACCAAGTACGGGTGATAGCAACAGCAACAACAACAACAGGGAAAAATGGGTATGGACACCCAAAAAGGCAACATCCTAACACTAAGTCACAACATAGCTCAGGCGACTACAATTGCATCAGCTTCACAAAAAGCAGCACAAGACGACTTCATGGTTTCTCGTTTCAGAGATGCGTGAGGGTATGCACAGGTCATACGATGGAGGTCTTGGGTTCGCGTGCAGGACGGGAGAATGGAAGGATGACCTTAGGTGGAGGATGGAAGAATGGTAATCCCCCAACATGAGCTGATGCTTCAACTTTAACTGCATGTGTCCAGGTCAACACTTGTCTTCCTGGATATGCATGCGCTCCATTTATCCTATGTCCCACTTTCCAAGAACTTAGGATAGAAAATGCATATCATGTTCACCTTAGTCTTCAAGAAATAATATTAATATATTATTCCTCTAGAGGTAAGCCCCCTAGCTTAGCCCCTAGGCCTAAATACTTAGGCCCCCCTTCCTTACCCTACCCAGTGGAGCTTAGTCCCCCATAACTCTTCTTCGTGGTTGGTCTACATGAAGTAGTGTTTATATTTTTATTAATGTTCTGCATAATTACATATACAAAAATCAGGCTCATTGGCCTTGGCATTTGGCTCACCAGCCTAATAAGCACATAAGTCTTTCATCTTATAACCACTTGGCTCACCAACCTATAAGAAAAATTACAATTCAGAAGGGGCTTGGCCTTGGGGTATTACAAATTGTTCCTTAAAACAACTCCTAAAACTGAAACCTAGAGCTTGACCACCCACATAACTGTGCAAATTGTTCCTTAAAAAAACTCGTAACCTACAGCCTGAAATTCCTTTGTTTACATGCCATAAACCCTTTAAGATAACCCAAAAACATGCAACTTGGAACCCAAAATCCCATGTATTACTTATTACTGAAAGAAAATAAATTATTACTCTAAAAATACTACTCTATGTTCATAAAAACAAAATAAAATAACCCAAAAATGGAGTAAGAAACCATAAATCTAAAGAACCCAAAATTGGATAAGAACCCATAACCCAAAAATAATGATAACCAAAAAATGATATTCAAATTTCTTGTTCACATCCTCTTCATTAGATTTAAGCCACCCATAGAGGCCGCCTACACACTTATGAAAGGGCCTCACATATACAATCCAAAAGGAAAATGATTTTATAATTAAAAAAAAAGGGTAGATTACCTATTTTGTAATTACATAGTATGATAAAATAAACAATTGAATATTTTTTTTCTAATTTCTATAGATTTATTTAATAATTTCTATAGTATGTACAACTTGAGTGGGCCTAATGGTTAAGAACATCCTATCACGATAGCACCAAGTCAGTGAGCTCTTATATCGCACCCCATAGAGCCCGCCTAGGAGTTTAAGACCACATTTGCCTTGCACAACCAAGGTTAGGCTTCATGACAGAGTTGATAACTACATGCTTGAGAACCCCGTAACCAATGATTGTATGTGTGAAATGGAGCTCCTCGCTGCCATCATTTAGGTAAACATACAACTATTCTTATAAATGGATTTAAAATCCCTCACAAGACAAAGAATAATGGCCATATCAACTGGGTGCAAGCACATAATACTCTACACAATCCCTTCGAGTGTTCAAGTAAACTAGTTGAATGAAAGGCCATGCCCCTCTCAAACCACCACCAAAATTTTAGCCAAGACAAGTTGCTTAAGTGTTGAGCCAGAGAAACATGTTGGCTTGACAGCCATGGCTGCACCCTTTAGTGACCAACCATGGAACCAAGGGTGTGTCCTTGCATTCCATCCATGCTAAGCAGATCTTCTCCTTTATTTCGAAGGGATGACACGAGGTACAGAAAAACGTCGATGAAGAACCGCAGACCCAAACTTTATGAGGGCAGATTCCTTCGACAGAGAGTGGGAGAATTTTATCAACATGGGTAGCTGCAAGATGAGAATCAATCTGAATGGGAGCACATCCGCATCCATACAAAAATTGGAGGTTTTCAAGAAACTGAAGCCCAAGCTCATGGAGCTCCGTCATCTTTCGTCGACGTAGGAGTTTGTTGGGAAATATTTCAGTGGTATTCTTAACAGATGGGTCACTTCTTCTTCCATTGACCTATCTCTCATCAAGAAGGCCATGTTGGGGGTTTTTAGCTGCAAAATGAAGGTCCATGACTCTAGGCGGCTAGCCATGGATCCAGGGTCATGCCTGTTATCCCCGATTTCTAGGGATAACTAGGAGATCATGTCTTGAGGCCCACAGGTCTTAGACATGGAGTACCAAGAGTAGGATTGACCTAAGCATGGCCCTGGAGGGCCCATCCTTTCCTTATTTCATCAGATTCATCTTGTCAGCAGTAGCAACATCCATCACAATTGGCTTGGTCTTGTATCAGAGAAGGCTCTTGCTCCATGAGGTAATTGGTCCAGGTATCATGGTATGTGTCACTTTTGATCATTATAACCTTTGGATATATGCATCTAACTCCTTTTATCTTTGATGATTGCTTGGATCTTACATTAACCCACTTGACCATGATTGGGGAGAATGACAGGGTATCCTAGCAAGCCTATAACAATGGATTTTGGTTTTCCACCAGGGGGATTTCTGAAGAGCCATCGTCCTCTCCCATCATACTACCACTTTTTCATCTTATATCCCGCTCATTTATCCCATTCCCCTTGTCCGAGCATTGGATTGACATGTTTGTAGGGTTGCACCTTATCTTGTGGGAAGAAGGGGCTAAAGGCCCAGAAGGTAAAAGCAACTGGTAAAAGATAAAAGCCTAGAAATAAAACCTCGAGATGCCTCACCCAGGGATCCCCAAGAAGGCAATAAAATGCCTCTCATCAAGAAACAAGAGGGACTTGAAAAATAATAAACAAGACCTAGCCAAGAGGATAGGGGGTCTCATCATGAGCCAGCCTATTAGGTTCATGGGTACCTAACAGTATGACATTGCCATTAGCTGGTTACCACGCTAGGGTAGTGACCTTTGGTTGCATGGAAAAGGGAAAGGGGGTCTCATCACGAGCTAACATTCTCATCTCTGTGAAAGTACTTGTGGGTAACACTCTCATCTCTTGTCACCATGCTAAGGCAGTTTCCTCTGGTTAGACCTTGAATAAAAAGAAAAAGAAGAAGAAAAATCAAATAAAGAAAGAATAAAGGCAAGAACGGGCTTGGAAAAAGTTGCATCCATGATGGATACAACTTGCCTTTTACAAAGGCACCCACAGATAACATTATGCATCCATGGCTTTCACTCTACTCATTTGTCTGTACATCCCCTAGCCACATCACCTCATTTACATGGCTTGGATGAAACCTTCTTGAGAACTTCCCTTTTCTTGTGGATGCTAGCCCAATAGGATGTTTTGTCCTTTTCTTCGATCTTGTATTGTTGATTTTTGTAATATCTTTGAGCTATTGATTGATATATCAGGGTTTTTATGCATATATTTGATAATATTAATGATGAAATGTGATTTACATTTCTATGATCCCTGTGACTAATGAGCCCATGGAGGGTGTAGTTTTTGATGTGCATGACCATGCCCGACGAATAGGTACCATTTGGACCGATACACATGGGGAGATGATTAGTTCGGATCTCCATGGGGCTGAAGAGCCCATTAGATGGTTGTTGAGACCCCATCAGAGGGGTAGAGATAGGAAAATGTTTGATCGAGGTTTTGCATCGGAGAAGAAGAGGACATTTCACCAGAGGCACTTTGGCAGAGCCCGACCTAGGGGAATGACCCCTTTTCAGTGGAACGTTGGCCTTGTAAGGCTCGGAGCATCCCCATCCTTACCATGATGTCATGCATCTTCATGGTCATTCTTGGAGGCAGACTCTGCAGTAGTGGCACGTGTGGCATGTTGGAGAAGCCCCTGGGGGGCTAACGTTTTGCTCTTAGATGTCTCATCTGCCCTAAAAGGGGATAACGCTTCCCTTGAAGGCGATTTTAGCTTTATTACAGCTCAGTTAGGGTTTTAATTTGACAATTTAATGTAAAAACAATATTTTGGTCTTGTCGGCCATTTTTTATGACCTAAAATTAATTAAGGTCATTGATACACTATATATTAAGGAGTTTTAGCCTCATTTTGACATAACTCATCACTCACTCTCCTAGTGAGGTCTGATTTTTGCACCCTATTAGGGTTATTGGCTATTTTGAGGAAGGCACACTTGTTTGGAGAGGAGATTTTTGGAAATTTATGGTGTTTTTCTTGAAGGAAGGTTTACAACTAGGGTTTGCATGCTATTTTCTTGGTGTTTTGTAACTATTTTTCTGCAAAACGTCTTGATTGAATGGTTGTATTTTAATTTCTTGCATTTATTTATAAATATTGTTGAATCAAAACCCTAGTGGACAAACACACAAGTAGGTCGTTGTCTCATGTCCCCTGATAGATAAACCTTTTAGCCATTGAATAAGAAGAAGAGAGCCTAGCCATTGCTACACTCTTTCTTTCTTCTTCCCTTAAGCTATTCGTACCTTTAAACTTCAAGAGGAAGAGGACATCCCAGGCGTAGGTTATCTACACCTAAGGCCATTTTTCTTTTAGGGTTTGATGAAAGAGCCTTGCCTTTGCGACACTCTCCCTCTTTAAACTCTCTTGTCTTGATTTTACTTGTCTTTGAGCTAGCTGATTGTCGGGAAGGAGGAGAGAGCACGAGGCCTTGCTTAAGAAACACTTGAGTGAGCCTATCTCCCCTAGGTTTCTGTCTTTAAGGCCCTTCTATTGCAGCACCTTGAAACCTTTCACTCTTGTCCTTTGAATCTCATCCCCTTCAACTTGTGTGTCCTTCACCTTTTGACTCCATAACCCTAGGCACTGATCTTTAGCCTCTAACATTGAAGTGAAAGTGATAAAAACAACTCTCAAACTCTTATAAATTGAAACCCTAACTAACTATTAACCCTGAAAAAGATGACGTCACACTTGGTTATTTCATATTGATGCAACATTTTCTTACATTAAGCAATTGGATGGTGTTTTGAGCATTTATTGAATGAGGGATTGATTGGATACATTGATTGCTATAACATCTTCATATTTATTGGTGAAGTAACATTATTTAATTGCTATATTAACAAACATTGACTTTGTCAATATTTATTGTCACAATTGCTTATACATTGATATCATATAGTCTATTGAAGTACTAACCCATTGAATCATAGCTTTCATATATATATATTGGTTTGCTTTGTTCTGGGCAAGTGTTCTTCTTTGGGCCTACACTTCATTATTGGTTGTTTAGATGGACTATCTGTTTTGGTGGTGACCTATGAAGGGGGAACTTTACTTTGACTATTAAACATTTGCCTCTTCAAAACTCCAAGTTACCGAGGACATCTCCAAAACTACTTGAACTCGTTGGAAGGAGTTTTGCAGTTCACTCTCAAAGATCGGTCACCCTCAACTCTAGAAGAAGCATAAGATTTTGCTTGTCAAATTGAGAAGAACTTGGAATTCGATGACTACATCCATCAAGTCAATCTCTCATACAATAATGACCCTTCAGAATCTACTCACGAGGATATCACCAAAGCTGAACCCAATTTCCTAGAAATTCTGGAGGTAAAACTCATGCCTCCCAAAAGGAAATGGAGCACAACTTTCTCAAACATCAACAATATCTCAAACGTCTCAATACAGAATGAACCATCCGAGGATTTGGGTGTGGCCACTCATAAAAAACCTAACTTTGAAGATTCCTTGTTTGTCTTGAACACACCAATGTTGGAAAATCAAGACATGAGTGAAACCAACAGGTATGAAGAGCCTCAAGTACATAATGGAAACAACTTAGAAACTAGTATGTCCTGTATCTTGCAAAGGGTTGAAAGAATTCGCAAAATCGTTCATTTTTTTACAAAGAAAGACCCAGATGACCAATTATCTTTTGAGGGGACTCCCACACTATTAAAAACCAGTCAGTTTGAGCAAGATGAGAAAACACCCTATTTATCATTAGTAGATGATCTTGGATCTAGTGATTACAAATCAATGGATCCATACTTGTTTCAAGATGGCCCCAATTTTCCCTTGATAGAAGAAGACATAGATTGGGGTGATTATCCCGACGATGCCTCTAATATCTCTGAAGATTTGGACCAAGTTGTCACTGACCAAATAAAAAACCCACCTTTGGATGTAATCTTTCCTAAAAAATCCAAGGCTGAAAGGGTTAACCTTAACTTTGATCTTGAAGGGGCATTATCCAAGATGTTTGTAACCATCCCTTTGAGAGAAGTCATCAAGGTACCATCTGTCAAAGAGCGATTTGACAACTTTTTCCAAGGATCAGATGGACCATTGAAAGGTGGAACTATTGGTCATATCTAGAATGTACCTGTGACTACAACTTATTTGCAAAGGCCAAGTGATTCCATCAAAGATGACAAAGCATGTGACAAAACATATAGACTCCTCATAAATATTCTCTAGAAGATACACCTTTTACAAAGGAGGAAAATTCTAATCAGATTAAATGGATCAAGAAAGAGGAATACCAACAACTCCTTGATGAGTTAAAAGGCCAGGAATTTGAGACTACGAAAATGCTAAAGAAAGTGGAAGATGATGTATGGATCCATCCTTCGCAGCAGGAAATATTTACAGCAGAATCCCACCCACCTCCCTCTACACAATACAACAGGGTTGTTCAAGGAACAACAAATTTCAAAGTCAGAGAGTACAAGGAGGGGGACGCAGTATGGATGTGGGATGCCAATAAAGGGAAGCCTACTAATATCAAAGGAAACAATCATTTTTGGCTTGGCCCTTTTAAGGTTGGAAGAAATTCAGTTAATGACTCTTATTACCTGTCTACACTAGAAGGACGAAAGCGCATAGTGCCCGTCAGCAAGAACCTCCTCAAACCCAACCAGGATGGGGTAACCTAACTTCACAGGTAAGTACAGGTAAGTAGGCATTCTTTGTGTATTATACCATTTGCATTTCAAGTTAGTTTGATTTCACATTTGCATTGCTGATTGTTTTATTTCAGTTGATATATATATGTCTATATATGCTAGGGTGG
>JZKD02S1798195.1:183101-197439 GCA_000966675.3 Picea glauca
TCCCAAAACACTGAGAGTATTGGAACTGTCCAACAAGAGGATACGTGGTAGCAATTGAGGCATCGGGAAAATCCATGAAAAGATTATACCGGATTTTGGCATACCAGGGATCTCGGAGATGAGAGCAGAGAAAAGGGGTTGCAATGTGGATCATGAAGTTATGAAGCAGTAAACCCCAAAAGCGTTGAAGCAATAATGCTGGACCACATAGCAGGGTTACGGGTTTCGGCATACCGAAATACAGGATTTTGAAAGTCCTAGAGACAAGGGATTTGGGCTCTTGGAGATGAAAACCCTGAATTCACAAAACGTGACATAGCGAGGAGTGGGGATGCGGTCACACCTATATCAGGATTTTGGGAATCGAAATTTTGGCCATCCCAGGGAGAAGAAGTTGGAACACTTCACATCAGAAGTCCTGAAGTCATGAAACGTGACGCATCCTTTGGAGGAGAAAGCAGCCAATGATTTCAGGATTTCGGGGATCGATATTTCGGCCATCCCAAAGACATAATCAGGACGCTTGGCGTCAGAAGTCCCGAAGTCACAAAGCGATGTGCCTTTGGAGGTAGGTTGTGGTCACATGGAACAGGGTTTGGCCATCGGCTAACCACCATTAAGGCCATTTCAGTATATTGGGTTTCGGAGGATCAAGGAGGTAGAGACTCTCGACAACAAGACTCACGGAGTCCCGAAATTCGAAATCCTTTTTTTTGGGAAAAGGTTGCGGTCATGTAGGAGGTCGTGGGGAAGTTGAAGGACCCGTGGATCGAATGTTGAGGTTCTGATAGGGATCCAGAAGAGCCACTTTGGCTCAGGGAATCTTTGAAACAATCCTGTGAGTGGATCTTGGCCCGTGCGCTGCAGGTTTGCATCAGTGTGGTATCAGAGCTTGACTCTGTTTGTTTATTGTAGGTAGAGGAAGTGAGAGGAGAAAGAGTACTCTGATACACATCAGTTTGGTATCAGAGAAAGGCAGAGTATCGGAGCTCTGTGGTGTTTTCTCACAGGTATGCAACAGTCAAGAAGAGAGTCGGGAGGATTGAGGAGATACTGGAAGCACTCAAGGTTGCAGAGTGACAACAACAGGTTTTCCAGGAGGGCAGACAAGGGTAGAAAAAATGGCTACTGAATGTCATAGACACGATGGAAAGAAGATCCATCAACAACAAAGTAAGGCTGAGATGGATAAAGAACTCGCCAATATCAAAGCGAGGATGGAGGAACTTGCACTGCGGATGCAACAGGATGCAAAGACGCATTGGGTATATGAATGGCCCATGAAAGCAAAGGTGAGATGGTTGATTCAGAAATTGTTGGCCAGAAGACAGCGAAGACTATTGAGAGGGTGGTTGAGGCATGCTAAAGAACTCAATGAACTAGAGGATAAAGTGGTTCACGACTGTGAGCCAGAGGCTGGGAGAAATCTTAGTGATGAGGATGAACTGATATCACTGGAAGATCTCAGAGACTGCTAATATGGAAGAACATAAATTTCCAATTTCCAAGAGGGCAATGAGATGAGATCGCTGCGGGATCTCATAGATTGTTAAGAGGACAACATGGAAATTTCATGTTGCCAAGAGGGCAATGAGGTGAGATCACTACGGGGTCTCATAGGCTGCTAAGAGGGCAGGATTGGAAATTCAAATTGCCAGGTGGGAAATAAGATGGGATCCGAGGATCTCATAGATTGCCAAGGGGGCAGAAGAGAAATCCCATATTTCCAGGAGGGAAAGTGAGAGAAGATGATGTCAAAGATGAGTTCATATCAGCAAGGACAACTGACAAAGGAGATGGATCAGAAGGACATTCTGATCATTGAAGGAATTCAAATATTCCTGCCAGGTAGCCCAGTTGAGGTGAGAGTTTGTGTTGCCGATGTAGTAGCAACATAAAGACAGCTAGTAGAGACTATCAAGGAAGAGGGAGAGTTGGAGTAGATATCAAAAGATGCCCAAGCAGAAGAAGGAAATGAGCATTCCGAGGAATGGCTCAAATTTTTCAGCCAGGAAGCTGAAACAGAGATGACTACAACATTGGAGCTTGCAACATCAAAAGAAGAGGACGCAGACATCATGAGCTTTGCTGATCTATGTGATCAAATTGAAGCCCTGTAGAGAGGGGTGATAGTGCAGAGAATGCACATCCAACAAGTCAAGTTGGAAGCAGATGCAGGAGGAGCATACCAGCCCAAGGAGTAGGTGGGAGAGGTTCGACTTGAGCCAACACAGAGAAATATGGCAACAACAAATTTGTCACAGGAAAAAGTTGAGCAACAACTCAGTGATAGGACTGTGAATCTGAACTTTGCAGCAGAGTGGACACTTAGTGCCACAGAGGATGAAGAGGATGGCACGAGATCATGATGATCTGCCAATTTGCAGAGAAGAAATGCAGCCGAGGAGACTGCATACACAGAGCCATCCATGGGAGCAGCTAGACGAGGAGATAGAGCAGGTTAGGAGGCTGATGTTGAAGTCAGCAGAAGAGACTGCCAGCAGAGAAAGGCTGAGCAGAAGAGGGTCTACCATAGCAACATAACAACAACAACAACAACAACAACATAGAAGACGAGTAGATGAACAACTCCAAAGAGTTGTTTGGGATCCAGGTGGATTTCAACAATGATACTGGGAAGCTCATCAACAAGATCTCATGAATTTTTCGCACTAGAGGAGTATGATGCAGGATCATCACTCCCAAGCCAACCATGCACCAGCCAACCAGCCCACTTAGTGCATTCAAGGAAGAGAGGCGCCAGCCCTCTCACACTTTGAATTTGATTTCAATGTAATTAATGTATGTAAGTCCATAGATCCATAGATCCATTCCTTTGAGCAGGTGTTAGTTAGGAGTAGCCTTAAATGGTTGTAAGGATGGATCTAGCTCCGATCTGGACTAGACAACCCATTCAATGTAAATTTAAGTGTAATTGAATAGGGTTGGTGAGGATGGAGGGAAGAACTCAAAGAGCCCCCTCATGTAAAAGAGCTTTCAATCTTCTTTAGAGTTAGAGAGATAGATATAGGAGAGCTCTGTGAGAGTTAGAGTAGAGGAGAGAAGGAGTGGAGACTCTGTCAAAGTATGAGCTCAAGAACACCTTGTAAAGAAATCATTTCATATTAATATAAAGAGAAGATTTTTCTGCATGAGTTTCGATGTGTCTTTATGTGTTTATGAATGTTTTTGTGTGTTTTCATATGCTGTAGATGTCTGTTAGTATGCATTTGCAGGGACATATATATGTTTCTATTTGTGGGTTCTTTGACTTTCAGGTTTGGGGTTATTTGAGGCTTCATGCCAAGAGGGTGTGACATAACGTTGCGGTTTCTGAAAGCCAGTGCATAGATGAACTCCTGAATTCTGTGGAATTTGGGCAAGGACATGCCAGGAGGGCGCACCATCCGAAGTCATTGGATCAAGGATGAAACCTAATAGTTGTTGAACACCTAGGAGGTGGGACTGTGCAGAGGAGGAAAGCACAGCAGAAGGCAGAATCTATGAGGAGTTCTATATAGCTCTACTAGGAGGGCATCAAGAAAACGCACTAAGTGTAGAGGAGAACTCTTGTTCAGTTCATTAAGAGAAAGAGAGTCACTGAGAGAAATGTGGAGAAACTCTGCCAAGTGGGCATTGATCAGATGCACGGGTTGCATTGAGGAGGAGAACTCTGGTTCGAGTTCAGAAAGGAGATAGAATCACTGAGGATTCTATAGAGATCTGCCAGGAGGGAATTGAGCAGGTGCCTGTGTGCACAAAGAGAACTCCTTTTAGTTCTGGAATAGAGAGCATCCAAGGAGGAGGACAAAGAACTGTGCAAGGAGTGCACTAGGCCAACACTCAAGTGAAGTGTTGATAGACAACCATCTGAAGGCTCGTCAAGTACAAGGAGTGAGCGCAGGAAGACGTTGTTTCAAGTATGAAGCTCAGGAGGTCAAGCATAGGAGTGGGGGACGAGAGTGAGGACTTACTCTAAGTTAAAAGATCAAGACAGATAACACCTTTGTGTGTGCAGGGATCCTGCAAGGAGTGCAGAAGTCAAAGAATCCTTTAAGGATTCAAAGAGGACAAAGCTCAGGAGGAGCAGTGCTTTCACGCACAGGCCCATAGCTGTAAGGAGGAGAAGAAAGGCCAGGAAAAACCCTTTGGAGGGTTTGAGTTTGAGGAAGCTCAGGAGGGTCAACAGTTTCAAGAACACCGACAGAACCTGAAGTCATAGGCTTTGAAGCAGGGGACAAAGACCGAGGCCTTTGATAATTGGAAAATCTTCCAAGACAGGAAGGAGGAGCGCAGGCTTGAGGGAGAGCACAGTTTCCATCGGATCGAGCAGAGAACGAGATCAGGACCATTGAAGTTTCACGTCTAGGAGCAACAGAAGAGTGCACAAGGAAGGAGAATGTATTTGGGCCATCATATCTAGCCCAGATAGTCGATAACCATCTGATCTGGGAGAAGGTGTGTGCGAGTTAATATTGCATATGAGCTGAGCAAAGGCTCATCAAAGTCCTAAAATAGAGAACACATAAGGATTTCAAAGTTCGGGAGGAGGGGCATATAGGGATCATGGAGTCGTTTCATCATGATCTCCTGATCCGCGAAGTCCCAAAGGAATTGGGGCCGTCCATCACTCAGAGGACATGTGACCATAATCCGAGGACCCATCAGGGTTTTGGACATCGGGAGCAAGAGAGGTAAGAATCAGGAAACAGGAAGTCTTGACTCACGAAGTCCTGAAGACATTAGAGCCATCCATCTGTAGAGGATGTGTGTCACGAGATCCTCATATTTCAGGGATTCGAGCATCGAAGAGCGGAATGGAGGAGTCTTTTGAATTTGCAACTTGCGAAGTCCTGAAGCAATCAGGGCTGTCCATCTGTGGAGGACACGTCGCAGTGATTGGGGAGCTACCAGGAGTTTGGATACTGGGATTTCGAAGGACCAGTGATCAGTGTCGTTGGGGTCATGGAGTCCCGAAACACCGAGAGTATCGGGACTGTCCAACAGGAAGACACATGGCAGCGATCGAGGCATCGGGAAAATCCCTAAAATTATTATACCATATTTTGGCATACTGGGGATCCCGTAGACGGGAGTAGAGCAAAGGGGTTGAAATGGGGATCGCGGAGTTCCGAAGCGTGAAACCCCGAAAATGTTGAAGGAATAGTGCCAGACCATGGAGTAGTGTTACGGGTTTCAGCATACTGGAATTTGGGATTTCGAAAGTCCTAGAGACAAGGGATCCGTGCTCTTGGGGATGAAATCCCGAAAGTCGCGAAACACGACGTAGTGAGGAGTGGGGCTGTGGTCACACCTATTATTGGGATTTTGGGAATCGACATTTCGGCTATCCTGGGGAGAAGAAGTTGGAACACTTTGCATCGAAAGTCCTGAAGTCGCGAAACGCGACGCATCCTTTGGAGGAGAAAGAAACCAAGGATTTCAGGATTTTGGGGATCGGTATTTCAGCCAACCTGAAGACAGAATCAGGACACTTGGTGTCGGAAGTCTCGAAGTCGTGAAGCAAATCGCCTTTGGAGGTAGGTTGTGGTCGCAAGGTAGGTGGTCACATGGAATAGGGTTTGTCCAGGGACTAACCACCATTAAGGCCATTTCGGTATATTGGGTTTCGAAGGATCGAGGAGGCAGAGACTCTCGACAGCAGGACTCGCGGAGTCCCGAAATCCAAAATGCCTTTTTTCGAGAAAAGGTTGCAGTCGTGTTGGAGGCCGTGGGGAAGTTGAAGGACCTGTGGATCGAATGTTGAGGTTCCGATAGGGATCTGGAAGAGCCGTTTCGGCTCAGGGAAGATTTGAAACGATCCTATGAGCAGATACTGGCCCGAGGGCTACATGTTTGCATCAGGGGTCCTTTGTCCCATGAACAAGGGGGTCTCATACACCAATTTGGTGGTGGCTTGGCCGTGACCTTAAAAATAGATTATTATTATTATTATAATATAACATGTACATTATTTCTCAAACTCTTTATTTTAAAGTTTAAATATATAATATATTATTAGATAACATAACATATTAAATAAATATATTGAATAATTAGAATAATTCTAATTAATGTAATGATTAGATTAACATGACAATTTGATAATGTTAATGCATGATTAATTGATGAGATTTGGGAGAGATTTATGAATAATTATAAGCTTTATAGGGTATAAAGTACAATAGGGAAGGGTTAGACACTTGATCAAAGAAGTCAATTAGAGTAATTGGTGAGTGCACCACAATGCTAGCATGACTAGGAAGGTAAGAGAGACAATAGGATACCTATGGAAAGATACTAAGCTTAGATTCTTTAACCCTGACCTAATCCACTTACCTTATGGGAGTAATGTATGATTACAGACAAGTATAAAGAAACTTACGCCTAGAACCTCACATTTGCAAGTATAAGTTTGAGTAAAACATAGAATTCTCCTTCCTAAAATGATCTAACTCTTCTCTAATAAACATTTGTGTTGAAATATATTTAGTATTAAGAATGGTTAGAACTTGGGGAAATCAAGGTCGGGGAACATCATCACAAGGACCACCAACGTCTGTGTCTCCACTGCCATCGCCTGAATTAGATCTCATTTTATGCTCCTTAGAGGCTATTAATGAGACGTTAAAGGGGCATCAATCAACAGATGTGGAAGTGGAACCCCCACCATATGGATTGGGTAACCCTAAAGCATCGAGGGACTTAAAGGGAGGGCCTCCACTAGGGGACATCACCAGAGAACTACAGAAAATCAAACTCCAAAATTTTTTCAAGGGATGTGCAAGTGAACGTGCAGAGGCATGGTTGGAAGGAATAACACTATGTTTTGTCTTGATAGACTATGCTTCCACGTCAAAAGTGAAGACAACGATATTTCAGTTTAGAGATAGTGCCTTGAATTGGTGGGGTAATCTAGAGAGGAAGTTTCACCTTACTCCAGACACCGTCTTTTGGGACATTTTTGAGGAAAGGTTTTGGAGAAAATATTTGTTAGCTTATTATGGGGAACAACAGATAGGATCATTTCATGCTTTGATCTAGGGAAACATAACTATGGAAGAGTATGAAATCAGGTTCATGGAGTTAGTAAAGTATGTCTCATACATGAATATCAATCAACGACAATAATAACGTTTTGTGTATGGGTTAAACCCTAAGATAAGGGCCTTGGTGCGGATGTGGAAACCATCGTCAGTAGCCGAAGAAATTGAAAGTAGTTGTTACGCCGAAGAGCATATGTGCATAAATGGAGGTATGAGATAAACTATTCCACAACATCCTAGATTCATGGGATGGATCCCTAGCGAGTGAAACATCCCACTCATAACTAGTGATACAAGAAATTCCATGATCTTCTTAGGGAGCAATTAGTAGGGGCAGTGGTTCCAGGGGGACAAACTCCTTTCAGAGCCCTTTACAGGGCAGTGCACAGGTTCCACCCTGAATTTCGTATTGGGGGTGCAGAGGACCTCATTACCAATGTGACTACCCAGAGTCACAGTCAGGCTTTGTGCATCGAGAAGGTAAGGATCCATTGGGAAGAGTGAGCAGTAGCCACCAGATTTATGTGATGCTTAATAACCTCCAGGAAGAACATCAATCCACTTTGGTGGAGTCATCAAGTACGCTAAATCATGTCAATATTAAAATTGTATTTGATTCTGGTGCTACAAATAGTTTCATTTCTCCATGCGCATTAGAAAAGTGTGGGTTGGAATCCTACGAGAATGATGACATTAAACAAGTCGAAATCGCTTTGAGGGAAAACATGCGGTAGGAACTAGCGTTGATAATTGTCTTGTAGACCTGGGAGTGTGTACTACTAGGTTGAAGGTGTACGCCACTGTAATAGGGAGATATATAAGATCTAATCATTGGGATGAATTGGTTAAAAGGTCATCGAACTTTGGTAGATTTTTTCACAAAGAGGGTGCTTTGCGTAGATGATGGAGTAAGGTTAGTATAGATCCATGGTACATATAGGAAGGTGTCTCTATTATTTATCTAAAAAATTAAGGTTAAACGTTGCATGAAGAAAGGTTGTCAAATATTTTTAGTGGAAGCAGTCAATGAAGGGAAGGGACCTTCTACAAATTAGTATCCATTTTTGTCAGAGTTTAAGGATGTTTTTCTGAAAGAGTTATGAGGATTTCCTCCTAAGAGGGAGCTTGATTTTACCATCAATATAAAACCTGGTGTAAAGCCAATTTGCAAGACACCTTATAGGATGACGAAGCCATAAATTTGTGAGTTGCAGATGTAGTTGAAGGAACTACTTGACTCAAGACTGAAAAGGCCCAATGTTTCACCTTGGGGTGCACCAATAATATTTGTCAAGAAGAAGGATGGTTCCTTACGACTGTGTATAGATTACAGGGACTTAAAGCATGCTATAGTGAAGAATAGGTACCCAATACCACATATATATGATCTCTTTGATCATATGAAAGGAGCAACATTTTTGTCAAAAATTGATCTGTGATTAGCGTATCACTAGTTAAGGATCAAGGAAGGTGATAGTCCTTAGAAAAATTCCTTTCGAACTTGATTTGGACATTATGAGTTCATTGTAGTGCCTTTTGGTTTGACCAATGCACCAACATTATTCTGATCCTCATGAATGTTGTATTTCGAAAGTACTTAGACCACTTTATACAAGTATTTCTTGATGATATCCTCATCTATTCCAAGAGTGAAAGAGAACACGAGGAACACTTGCGAGTGGTGTTGTCATGCGTTAGAGAGAACAAGTTGTATGGCAAGTTGTCGAAGTTCTCTTTCTTCTAGAAAGAGATTCATTATTTAGGTCATATCATTTTGGGTGAAGGAATTTTTTTGGACCCAAAAAAGGTGAAGGCCCTAATGGATTGGCCAGTACCAAGGAATGCTCATGAGGTGAGAATCTTTATGGGGCTATATGGTTATTATCGAATATTTTTGGAAGGATTTCGAAGATTGAAAAACCCATCACCACCTTGTAGCGCAAGGGGGTTAGGTATGAATGGAAATATGAGTGTGATATTGCATTCATCAAGCTTAAGAGGTTACTAACCAGTGATCCAATTATAAGAGTGTTGGAAAAAATAATTCACAGTATGCATGGATTCCTCGAAGCAAGGAATGGGGGTTGTGTTAATGCAGGATGAGGGAGTGATAGCATATGCATCAAGAAAGTTAAAGAAACATGAGGATCTATATGCTACTCATGATTTAAAGTTGGCAACTGTAATGCTAGCTCTGAATCTTTGGAGGCATTATCTAGTGGGGTGAAGTTTTTAGCTCAAAACAAACCATGAAATCTTAAATCATATGTTCACTCAGAGGGATCCTAACGTAAGGAAGAGGCGATGGAGTGAGTTTATGAGTGAGTATGATTTTTGAATTTCATACATCAAGGGGAAGGAGAATGTGGTTGCGGATTCCCTTAGCGAGATACCACATATCTTCTCCTTGATTCCCTTAAAATTTAATCTGAGGGAGCGAGTGTTGGGGCAATGTCTTTGAGATAGTTGGCATTTAAAGTTTACTTCAACCCTCTAGAGTGGGAGGAATTTAGATCCATAGTATGAAGGATATAACCTTGAATAATATGAATTATTAAGATATCAGGGAAGGATGTACATTCCCGAGGGTGGGGATATTCGAAGCATCATACTTAACGAAGCCCATAGAGCACTTTACTGTGTGGATTCGGGTGTGAAGAAAGTGTATGTAGTCATGAAGAATCTTGTCTTATGGGTAGGCATGAAGTGTGATGTAGTCCATTTCATCTCCAATTTCCTTGAGTGTCAACAAGTGAAGGTTGATCATCACCACCCGGTAGGTCTCCTACAAGTGCATGATGTTCCTATGTCCAAGTGGGAAGTCATTGCTATGGATTTCGTTGTGGGATTTCCACTCACATCACTGAGGCACAATGCCATTCTTGTTATAATTGATAAGTTGACCAAGAGTTCTCATTTTATTCCAGTCAGAGACACTTATGATGTCACTGATGTGGCACATATTTTTATAAGTGAGGTAATCCGTTTGCATGGTTTACCCATGAAGATAATTTCAAATAGGGACTCTCGATTTACCTCTATATTTTGGACAAGTTTGCAGTCAACATTAGGGACTCAATTGAATTTAAGCACAACATATCACCTTGAAACATATGGGCAACCTAAAAGAGTAAATCAGGTTATGGAAGACATGCTTAGGATGTATGTTATGGATAATCAAACCCATTAGGAGAAGTACCTACCTTTGGTAGAGTTCACCTACAATAACAGTTTCCACAACTCAATTGTAATGTTTCCCTATGAAGATTTGTGTGGAAGGCCATGCATGACATCATTGAGTTGGGAAATCTTAGAAGACCGAGTGATAGTAGGGTTGGAATTGATTCAAGAGATGGAGGAACATGTAATTTATATTAGAAAATGATTAAAGGAGGCACACGATAGACAAAAAATTTATGTTGATCAAGCACATAGGAATGATCAAAGTTATAAAGTGGGAGATCGGGTTTTTATTCATATCAGGCCTAATAAGAGTACCAAAGTTATAAAGTGGGAGATATGGTTTTCATTCATATCAAGCCTAATAAGAGTACCATTCAGTTTGGGAAAGGGACAAAGTTGTCACCTCGATTTATAGGACCGTTTAAAATCCAAGAGAGAATTGGACCTATTTCCTATAGTTGCGTACTTCCATCCCACTTGCATAAAACTCATGATTTTTTCCATGTATTTGTTCTACATCATTATGTCGCTAACGAATCTCATTAACTAAATTGGAAGGAATTGCAGGTCTTAAACACGGGAACCATCATGGTCGAACTGTTATGCATATTGGACCATAGGGTCCAACATCTCAGGAATCGTTTCGTAGACCAAGTTAAGGTCCAATGGGAAACGTATAGCCCAAGATGTGTGTTTGGTAGCTAGAGAGGTAGTGGAGGCCATTCAATGTAAGGTGGAATAGGTCCACTATATTATTAAATAAGGCCCACTATGGTAGTTAGATATAATAAATGTAAGAGGACTTCTTATAAGTTTCATATTAAATAACTTCTACTAATAATACATAACCACATTCCCATTGGGTACCCCCCTAGGTATCCCATATTACCTCCATAGGTATACTACATTCCACCCCCCTTCACATGTTTCATCCTCGAAAGAATTGAAGAAACCATACAATATGACTGACTAAGAAATGTAGCCAACTGGTACCAAGTAAGACCATCCATCCATCCTAATGGAAATTGAACATGATGTCCATCTGTTGCCTTGCCACCCTGATAGTGCTCTACATCATGTAGGGATTTCCATGGGATTAGTTTTGTAGCTTGATCTCTTCCCGTAGTGCTAGGAGTCCTCCATGCACTTTCTCTTGATTGGTTTTCTTTTTGGTTCCATGTTGGTGCATAAATGTGTTGATTGTCATGCCCTTTCTTAGATGATTGTTGTGTTTCTATATGATGTGGATGGAAATATACAACAATTGTACGAATATGTTTTTTTTCTTCAAATATACAAAACATTGTTCCTTTGAGTCAATGACCTCCTTAGATTCCTGACTGTGTCCTTCCTATGGTTTTGCTTCATCTCCTTCTATAGACTTTGCCTCCGATTCAACTTTGGGCTCAACAATAACTTCTTTGCTAGTCACCCTAGTTTTTGTTGAAGATTTATTCGAAGCATGATATTTTCACAATAAATATATAATATAACATAAAGACATTAAATAATAATTAAAGTAAAATTAAACATTCATGTAATAAAAGGTCATGACTCTTCATAAAACCATAAAGGGAATATATATAGGCAGTCCCTATATTTGTAATATAATCATCTATTATCAATTATTATTATATATAAATCTTATTATGGATTATGAGTAAGTTGTTCATTATGAAATATTAGTGTCTCCCACATTGGTATTAGAGTTGGTTGCTCCTCCGTATCATAGTCAATTCCCTCCACTTCGCCCATCTGCAACCTGCACCTACTCTTCCAAATTTCCCACGCACCCCCTCTTTCATGCATCACTCCCACACTCCCTTCTTCTCTTCATCCCCGTGCAAACCCCTCTCCCACGCACTCCACTGCACATCGCCCCACCGCAAATTATATACAATTATTTTTAAATAATTAAAAAGGGGATATTCCAAACAAGTTCAAAAATACAAAAAAATACTCACCCCCAAACACTAGAAGGATGTCAGAATTAAAAACTCAAGTGGAAAAAATAGACCAGGAGTGTAAAAGCATTAGAAAATCACTCGAAAAGTCAATACAAAAAACTCATGATGAGTTACTAGAAGAAATTTTTCTCAACAATGAGGCACTCAAAAAAGAGTTGACCCATAATCTTAAAGAAAAAATATCAACGGAAGTCGAAATCGAATTACAAAAAAGCATGGATAATATAAAACAAGATCTTAAAGACAATATTTTTCAAGAACTCGGGGTTAACCTACAATGATTTTTTGGAAACTTTAAACGATAAATAAAAAACAATGGAACTATTACACCCATCACTAATAGTGCTTCTTTGCAGCTTATACGGAGTTCCAAACCGAACTCCCCTCAACAACACCATTTCTCCTCGAACCATCCTGCAGGTTTCATTTTCAAATATTGCTTTTACCCCTACATCGTCCATTTTGCTTACAAAAATCAAATTTTTGTCCAAACCTGGGATGTGTATAACATCAGGCAGTTTTCTAATCCTTTCATATATGAGCCTCAACTTTACCCTTCCTATTCCTATGATTATGGTTGTCAAATCATTACCTAAGAAAACATTACCTCCATTATACCTTTCATATTCTCATAACCACTCCCTATGGGGACTCATATGAAAGGATGCACTAGAGTCAACCAACCATGAATTGTGATATACATGTGTGCTTGAAGAGGCCAAGTACACATCCCCTTCTTCTTCAACCTTGGAGGTCTTTTCTTCTATAGAAGAAGATTCTTCAAATCCATTCTTTTTCTCAACTTTGGATCTACATTTCTTCTTATAGTGCCCTTCTTTTCCACATCTCCAACATACCCTTACAAACTTTCCAAGATATTTAGATCTACCCTTAGACTTAGATCTCCCAATTGAGACATTAGATCTATTTCTTTCATGGGAACGTCCTCTTGAAAATAATGCGTCTGTGCCATGTCCTTCCATATTCTTCCATCTCATCTCCTCTGACAACAAGGATGATACCACTTCTTCAAACTTCAAGGAAGTTGTATTACTACTTATGGCCACAACCAGACTATCACATGAGTCTGGTAAATAACACAACAAAATGATACATTTATCTTCATCTGAAATTTTAATCTCAACAGATACTAACTGACTTGCCACAGTATTGAAGGCATTCAAATGTTCTTCCATCGAGTCTCCATCTCTTATCCTCAATTTATACAACTTCTTTCTCAGGAATATTTTATTTACCAAGGACTTAGACTGATACAACTTCCCCAACTTTTCCCATAAATCCTTGGTTGTAGCTTCCTCTGACAAATTCAATAATAATGAATTGGAGAGACATAGTCGGATTGTTCTCTTTGCCTTCCGATCCAACTTTTTCCAGTCATATGCAGAAGTTCCTGTAGGTGCAGTACCTAGATCTACCAAAATCCACTGATCTTCATCTACCAATAGATCTTCCACAACTCAAAACTTTTCCCATTAAACTTCTCGATCTCCATCTTCGAATTGCTTGCCATTTCTTTTCACCTGAAAAAGCAATACCACAAATATCCCACTGTAACAAGGCTTATCACAATCCCGAGCCAAACCCTTGACCACAAAGGCGTCCCTCTAAAGACAATAAAGCTCTGATACCAAATGTAAATTCTAACCTTGTACAATATCTACTGCAAACATATATTTAGTAAAGGAACATAAAATATACAATGGAAAATACAAACATTACACAAAGATTTTTCCCCTGGAAACCCAAACCGGGAAAACCAACATATTCTATATTATTCATCATGTTACAATGTTTACAATACAAAATACATATAGGTGCCAGTAGCTTCCAAAACCCTAACCCAATGACTTGGATTATTCAAAAAACCTAATTCCTTAACCGAAAATAGAAAACCATTGGCAAAGAAACCATGTGCCGAAAAACCACCTAAATATAATGTGGTCCCGAAAAAAGAGGTCCCGATGCATAATTTTTTTTTTGAATATAACACATACTCAACAGTACACTAGTATTGTCCCCGAGGTGTAGGACAGTCGGTGACGAAGTATGTTGTTAAGCCACTCCGTGTTGTTAAAGTCATCGGTTCGAAACCTGCGGGGACAAAAATTCCAACCATGTTAA
>JZKD02S1798195.1:215717-226370 GCA_000966675.3 Picea glauca
GATTAATAATTAATAATATGATTAGTAATTATTAAACAATATTATTAATTATAATATTATTAATTTAATAATATATTTATAATATAAAGTATAAATGTATTTATTACCCAAGGGACGCATCTCTTCATGGATGGTAACCATGGTCACCATATGTTCTTTATATATAGAACACTCATCATTGTAATAAAATATTCATTCACATACATATATCATCTCTTATGAAAATTCAGCATGGAGACTGGGCTTGACTCCCTCATAGAAGGGCCCAGGAAAAAAATCTTGGGAGTGTTAAATTTATGGGGTTGTTGCAATCTCTATGGACAATATATTTACTTTTTAATCCTACCTAAATTATAGAAAGAATTCCTTAAATTATGGTGGGCAGTAATTTCTAGTAAAAATGCCTAATTACCTATATATGAAGAATGTACTGCATATTTACTTCTACCTATATTTATGAAAAGAATCACATGAATTATGGAGGAACAATTTAACAAATTCAAATACTATGTGGATGGATTATAACCAAATTAATTATTGGGTAGTTACAGAGGTATTCTCCAACTATTTATAAGAAAGAAAATTTAATTTAATTTTCAAAGAGACATGTCTCTTTGCATCAATTTAATATTACTACAAAAGACACAACAATAGACACACATATTGTTTCTCTCTCAGACGTGGGAAGTGATGTAAGGAAGAGACCAAAGTTTATAAGTAGTTGAAATTTTCTGAGTGTGATTATTTAGTGAAGTTCTAGAGTTTACTAAAGTAATATCGTTGGAAGTAATTACCACTTGCGGAAAATTGTTCTTGTCTAATTTAACATTAAAAAATCAACATGGTTAGACATATGACATCAAGCATATGATGGATGTGTGTTGGTCATAGTAGAATACATATCATTTGAGGTTCATTGCATATATTTGTGCACAATATAAATTGATCTCATCTAGGATATGCTTTTTGTTGTTCTTGTTTCTTGTTCCGGGAAGGTCACATCTAATAGCTCTGAGAAGGAGACATAATGCAGACAATCGCAGGAAGCAACATGAAGCAACACTATCTAGACATAGAGTTGTGCAGATCCATGAAATGAAGAAGAAGATGAGGTTAGCACACACAGAGGGAGCAGATGACTCCGAAGACTATATAGTCTTAGAGGGAGTGATGACTTCAAATGTTTTTTGTGGGAAGATAGATAGTCCCATTATGACATGTTGTAGCTATTAGAGAGATACCCACTAGCCCTGGATGCATGCTATGAAGTCACTATGGATTTCATGTGATGTATAGATTCATGTGTCCGACAATCAATTATCACAAGCTCATGTGGATGGCGAGAACGTTAGAGTCTATGTCATATATAATACCTTCCTCATTAAGAGGGAGTGTTAATATTTTATGTAATTTAGGAAGTTATTATTAAGTGTAAGAGAAACATTGGTAGCTAAGTTTGAGATGAAAGACCTCGAGATGATGCATTATGTTTTGGGTCCCGAGGTATGGTAGAGACAGGATGATATCTTTCTGAATCAAGGAAAGAATACAGTAGAAATCCTAAAGAGGTTTTGGATGTTAGATTGCAAGGAAATGGCTACACCTATGGTATCAAATCTGAAGTTGCTGTAGGATACAACTTCAAAGAGAGTGGATGTTACTTTATATAGGGAGATGGTGGGTTCATTGATGAACTTGATGAACACAAGACCATATATATGTTTTGTTGTAAACACCCTGAGTCAATATATAGAGCATCCCAGGTAGGTTCATTTGGTTGTAGCAAAACATGTGATGAGGCACATTAAGGGTACATTGGATTATGGTTTTAGTTATGTGATAGACCATGAGTTCGGGTTATATGGATATTTGGATTCATATATGGCTGGTAGTATTCATGCTTGCTTCAATCTAGGCTCCAATATGGTTTCATGGAGCAGTAGGAAGCAATTGTGTATAGCAATCAGTACGACTGAGGTAGAGTATGTGCAACAAGTCGTGAAGCAGTGTGGCTTCAAAAATTGTTGAATATTGGACTGAATTTGACTTTTAGGTAAGGCCTGCAAGAAGAGGATAACAAGACTTGTTATGGAAGACAAGTGATGAAGTCAATAGATTGAAGATATAATTGATATTCAATTCTCGAGAGGGAGCTAGAAAGTCAGTTCCAGAGGGAGCTAGGTACTACAGTAATGAGCAAGAGGCTCCATCGGATGCAAGAAGAAGTCATATGTGGCTTTCAGTACGGCTGAAGCTGAGTATGTGGAAACATTTGTAGAAAGTCATGAAGTAGTGTGGCTTCTTAAATTGAAGACTATTGGAATTAATTTGACTTGTAGGTCAAATTAATTCCAATAGTCTTCAATTTAAGAAGCCACACTACTTCATGATGAGAATTATTCTAGAGGACAAGTGATGAAGTCAGTAGGTTGAAGATTGAAGACCTACAAGAAGAGGATGATGAGAATTATTCTAGAGGACAAGTGATGAAGTTAGTAGGTTGAAGATTCAATTGATATTCAGTACTTAAGAGGGAGTTGGATGGTCAGTTCTAGAGGGATTTGTGTATTACAATAAGGAGTAAGAGGCTCCATCAAATGTAGGAACAAGTCATATGTGGCACTCACTATGACTGAAGCTGAGTATTTGGAAACATGTGCAATAGTAGTGTGGCTTAGAGAATTGTTTTCTGGGTTATTTGGTCTTAGACTGGAGGCGACTTGCATTTGGTCTGACAACCAGAGTTGCATGAAGTTATAATAGAACCCCTTGGTCTATGATATTTCAAATCATATCGAGATCATATATTACTAAATTAGGGATATGGTGCAAAATGAAGCAATGAGGCTCTAGTTTCGTGACTACAAAGAATCAAGTTGTGGATGTGTTTACCAAGCCACTGTTGAGGATGAAACTTGAGTACTTTAGGGACAAGCTTGGCATGGTCCATCTTCAGAGGGAGTGTTGTCATCTAGCATGAAAAATATTTGGCACTGAGATATGTGGAACTCATCCAACATGAAAAAGGGTTGGAACTAAGACGGGTGGAACTCATCCAGCATTCAAAAGGGTTGGTACTAAGTGATCCAAAAAGGATCCAAAGAAGGCCAAGAACAACTCAAAACTCATAGAGGCAACTCAGGATGCTCAAAATGGCTTCATCAAGTAGAGAAAGGGAAAAAATTCAAAGTTCCCAAAACTTAGTGAAAATGGCATGATCGTGAAGAGCACGTTGCAATATTTATAACAACGCAAATGACTCATCAAATGGAGTTACAAATTCAAAGATATGTGTGGTCAAAGTTTGGTCAATCTAGCCCAGTCAACAGTGGATGAGTCAACATCCGTATTGCTGATGTCATCATCCATACAGATGATGTCAGCATCTGTACAACACATGTGGCATGAGAAGGAAGGTGACACATGGAATTTTGACATCATCATCACGTCAGCATGATGTTGTGGCAGCACTAGAGGCTGCCATGTGTTACCTGGTTTTGGCGTTTTTGGATTGATCTGTGGACCAATTGGATTGTGCCATGTGGAAGTCTGTACAATCCATACGACTGACGTGGCATGCTGAAATGACATGCTGAATTGGAAGGTGGCATTGTGAAACAGTGAGAGGCCGCCACGTGGCCTAATCACAGGCTGCCACATGGTAGGCAAAAAATTCCCAAAGACAGCCCATGAATTTCTTTTCGGAAAAACATTGTTTGGTGGGTCTACCATGGCAAACCATGCCAAACCTAGCCACGGTTAAGTCATTTGGATACATATCTAACGAGACCGCTAAACTGATGGAATATATATATATATATATATATATATCATGTAACAATACAAATCCGAAAAGGAGAGTCTGCGAAGTTTGACCCTGGGACCTCCTCCCACAACAAACACCTTAACATATCCTCCCTAACTAACAGATCGTGGACTCCACATTGTAACCAATGCCTAAATAAATTCTTAAATGATGCATCCTTCCAACCACAATGGGGAGGTGCGCATACTGTACAAACATTTGGGAACGCATTTCTATACAATTAAAGTCATTAATACAGGTTTCATAGAGCATGAAAATCGAGACAAATTTATTCTTGGGACTGGAAGTGCCAGATTCAGATCGAGGCGTGGAGATAGTCATTTTTGGGTAATTTGACGCCATGAATTCAGTGGTGTTGTATGTTTTCTGATCTAAGCATTATTTATGCATCTTGATTTCAGAATGAGGTATACTTATGTATTTTGCCAAATTCTTTTGCTGAGTTAATGAAATATCCTACCCATTTTTTATCTTTTCCTTCTTTAATGGTGCACTTTAATTTATGCTCACTTAATGCAATTCTTTATAAGTCACGATGAAAATATCCTGGATCATGTTGATATCAGAGCAATCATCTTTGACTTGAATTGTTGAGTGTGAATACTTAATAGGGCCAAGCATAAGCAGGGTGAAGGAACTCTTAAGACTTTCAATCCCGAAGTAGGTCGTGCATCCTGAAGGAAGAAAATGGCAGAAGAGGACAAGCGTGATGAACAGGAAAAAAAATTCACATGGTGTTTCATCGCATGTCATAAATGGTCGAACGAATGTATGGAGATTACGAGAAGAGGATGAATAAGAAAGGGAAGAAAATGGAAGCACATGCATATGATGATGCTTCGGTAAACCAAGGGGCTGGAGGATATCCTCTTGATCCTTCATCTTCACCTTCAAGTTCTAGTTCTTCTTCCTCTGAGAATTCTCATCATTCTCATCATTCTAGCCATAAAGCATTTTTTAAGAAAATGTTATTAAAGCTTGATGTAAAATCTAATTTACCTATGTTTAATGGAGATGCTAATCCTGAAAATCTAGATAATTGGATCCGACAGGTTGAAGTGTATTTTCGTGTCCATCATATTGATGAAGAACAAGTTAAAGTGCAACTGCCTTCTCTTAGGTTGGAAGGAACCACTCTCATATGGTGGGAGAGAAAGCTTTAGGACAAAAGTAAGTGTGATAATCGTCTTCCCTCATGGTCGGAATTTAAATCAGTGATAAGGAAGCAATTTTATCCATTAGGGTATTTACATAAAGAAATGATGGAATGACAAAATTTAAGTCAAAGTAAAGATCAAACTATACAAAGTTTCACAGAAGAATTTTGGAAGAAATCTCTTGCATTGAACATTCCTTTGAATTCTTATGAAACTTTAATGAAGTATATTGGCGCACTTCACAGTTATATTCATCATACTTTTCTCTCATTTAACCCCACTAGTCTTGATGAAGTTTGTGTGCAATCCACTCACCTTGAGAACAGGGGAAAGCATGTTCAATAAGATCCCACGAACAAACCTTCCAATATCCCACATAAAACTTTTAATAAGTTTAAAAGGAAGGATAAGAAGACTGCCACAGTGATGAGAGGAGGAAAGCCATCATTCACTCATTGCAAGAAAAGAGGTCATGATGAAGAACATTGTTGGAAACTACATCCGAAAAAGAAACCGAAAAAGTTTGGTGGAAAGGGGAAGACCAAAACCGTTTCTATAGTGCAACAACATCTTGGTTCTGATTCAGGAGATGAAGGAAAGATCACATCGGTTGGAGTACAATGTAAAGATTCCCTTCATGCTAGTTCAAGCTTCAATAATGAATCTCATGTTGATGAACGAAAGATGAATGAATTATTTCACATAAGAGTTGTATCTAAGCACACTAAGATAGATACATTATTTGATACGGGTTCCCAAGTAAACATAATATCTAAATCACTTGTCAAGAAGATGGGTCTTGAAACAAAACCACATGTGAAGCCTTATTATCTTGGTTGGGTATGTGATAAAGAAAAACTTAATGTCACCAAACAATGTAGGGTCAGATTTTCTATTTCTTCAAAGTTGATCGATGAAGTGAATTTGGATGTTGTCCCACTTGATATATGCGGCATAATGTTGGGAAGTCCGTATCTTTATGATAGAAAATAAGTATTTTTTCATCATGAGAACAAATAACACCTTACTAAAGGAGGAGTGGAATATATTGTTAGAGCTCACAACATGAGGGTAAATACAACACTTGTTAGTGCAGGGAAAATTAAAAGACTCATAAACACTAATAAGAGATATGTATTCATGGTCGTCAGAGAGAAAGATGTCGGGACATCCAACACTTTCCAAGGGTGCGATCCATCTCATAAAAAGGAATTAATTGATATTGTTTCTAAGTATGATGATATTTTTCAGGAATTAGATGGATTAGCTCCGAAGATGGAAATCCAACATGAGATACATCTTCAGCAGGATTCTCCTCTTCTTAATGTGGGCATGTACAGGATGTCATTTTTGGAGATGAAAGAGATCAAGAAGAAGGTATAGGGATTATTGGATCAAAGGGTCATCAGGCCCAGTTCGTCTCCTTGTTTTTCTTTAATCATGATGGTGCCAAAGAAGGATGGCACATGGTGAATGTGTGTTGATTACCAGGCCTTCCATAAAATCACAATGAAAAATTGATACCCTCTTTCTCGTATAGATGATTTACTTGATCAATTGAAGAATGATGTTTATTTTAGTAAGTTGGATTTGCGCAGTGGATATCATCAAATCAGGGTCGCAGAACAAGATGCATGGAAAAATGCCTTTAAAACCAAACAAGGATTGTTTGAGTGGTTAGTTATGTCATTTGGGATTTGTAATTCTCTGAAAACTTTCATGCATGTGATGAATGATGTATTTAGTCCTTTCCTAGATGAGTTTTTGATGGTATATTTAGAAGACATTATTATTTTTAGCGGGACCTAGGATGAACATGCGAGGCATGTAAAGCAAGTATTGGATACGTTGAAGAAGGGAAAAGTTGTATGTAAAATTTTCTAAATGTGAATTTGGCAAGACTGCACTTGTGTACTTAGGTCATATTATAGGAGGAGGACAATTAAAAATTAATCCTTCCAAAATTGATGTAATTGTAAATTGGTCTGAGCCAAAAAGTGTAACCGAAGTTCGAATCTTCTTAGGTGCAGTCCAGTATTGGAGTAGGTTCATTTCTAACTTCTCCTTTATAGCATCTTCTTTGCATGCCTTAACTAGTGTGAAGAACACTTTTCAGTGGGAAGGAAAGCAACAAAAATATTTCAACACTTTGAAGGAGAATATCAGTACCGCACTAGTACTAGCATTGTTGAATCTTCAACAACCTTTTGAGATCGATACATATGCTAGCAGATACACCATGGGTGCAGTGTTGATGCAATATCGTAAGCCTATATGTTACCACTATGGAAATTTTAACCAAGCTGTTGTTAACTATCCTACATATGATAAAGATTTGTATGCATTAGTCCGGAGCATAAGGAAATGGAAGAACTACTTGTTAGGGAAGGAAACAATCATACATACAGATCATCAACCCTTACAGTTTCTCCAAGCACAGACCAAGTTGCAACAATATCAACACTACATATGGATGGGTTTTCTACAAAACATTCATTTGGTAATCAAGTACAAAAAGGGTACAAGTAACAAGGTAGTTGATATGCTTTCTATACCTCCTATTGTTGCTTCTATTATTTTGAAGAATACTTCTTTATCTCATGACATCTATGTAGAACAATATTCCATCAATGAAGATTTTAAAGAAGTATATGAGAAGCTAACCCTTGGTGCACAAGTAGAGAACTAATGTCTGTAGGGAAAACTACTCTACCATCTTGGAAAGTTATGTATTCCTACAAGTGAACGAGTCCATGTAATATGATAAGCTCACACTTCTCTTATGTCTGGGCATTTTGGGGTAGGAAAAACTATGGCTCATTTGTAGAGGTTTTGTTACTAGCCGCAAATGAAAGAAATTGTAACTAAATATGTAAAAGGGTGTGTGATGTGTTCTACTTGTAAGCCCACTAAGAGAAAATTTGGGTTATACTCACCAATTCTTGTTCCATCCCATCCATGGGAAATTATCTCAATGGATTTTCTATGGGGTTTACCAATGACCAAAGGGGGTCATGAATATTTGTATGTTGTAGTGGATAGGTTCAACAGGATGTGTATCTTGATGCCATGTAAAAAGAAGGTCATTGTTGAGTAGACTTATAATCTCTTCTTTTAGTATGTTTGGGTTCACCTTGGGTTACTCACATCTATTGTCTCAGATTGAGATAATAGATTCCTTGGCAACTTTTGGACTAGCTTGTGGAGGATGATGGACACCAAATTGAAGAGGAGCACTGCTTTCCATCCATCGACCGACCGATATACAAAGGTGGTAAATCAAACATTGGTACATTTTCTTCGAGGCTACTACAACAAGCATCCCAAGTTATGGGATGAACAAATACCCTATGTACAACATGCTTACAACCAAGCTTTACATTAATCCACTCAGATTTCACCTTTTGAGAAATTTTTTGGGTACCTACCAAAGGTTCCTTTGGAATTGATGTATCAGAGAGATGTCGATGTGAATGAATAATAAACAGAGGACAGATCCCACAAGTTCATCCATAGGATCCAACAGATACACCAGGTAGTCGGGGAACATTTGCAGGAAAGTCAAGCATAGTATAAATCTCAGCATGACAAGCACAGGGTTGATCACCAGTTCCAAGTTGGAGACTGGGTATGGCTTCACATCAGCAAGGAGAGATTGAAGGGTGAAGGAAAGAAACTCAATCCAATTCATTATAGACCCTTCACTATCTTGGATAAAAGTGGAACCAATGTGTTTTGTCTGGATATTCCACCTTACATGCAGATTTACTCAGTTGTGAACATTGAGAACTTGAAAATTTTTGAGCCTCCCATGATCATGGATCAAGATGAGGAAGTTTCAATACCTTCAGTTGATCCGTTTTCACCTGAGTACTTGGATGAGTTACAGGAATATATCATCCTGGATAGGAGGACAAGGACTTCACACAGGGGTGATGTTGATTACATTTGAGTAGGCTTAAAAGGCACACATCCAAGCAAGTCAAAGTGGATAGAGAAGGACAAAGTGAGGGGACTCTTCCTTCACTTATCTGTTGATTGATGAAAGATTTTGGAGGTCCGAAAATCTCTCAGTGGGAAGGAGTGATCCAAAAAGGATTCAGAGAAGGCTAAGAACAACTCAGAACTCACAAAGGCAACTCAAGATGCTCAAAATGGATTCAAAAGGCAGAGAAAGGGAAACAATTCAAAGTTCCCAAAACTCAGTGAAAATGGCATGATCATGAGGAGCACGTTGAAAGACTTATAACGATGAAAACAAATCTTCAAAAGGATTTAGGGATTGAAAGATATTCATGGTCAAAGTTTGGTCAACCTAGCCCAGTCAGTAGGGGATGAGTCAACATTCATATGGATGACGTCAACATCCATACAAAACATGTGGAAGGAGAAGGAAGGTGACATGTGGCATGATGAAGTCAACATGATGACATGGCAACACCAGAGGCTTCCACATGTGATCCTGTTTTGGCATTTTTGGACCGATCCATGGACCAATCGAATCATGCCACATGGTGATTCATACAGTCTATATGACTGACATGGTAGGTGGCAGTGTGGACTAGTGAGAGGCTTCCACATGGACCAATCAAAGGTTGCCACATGGTAGGCAGGAAATTCCCAAGGACAACCCCTGAATAGAATTTTGGAAAACAATGGTTTTGTGGGTCCGCCAAATCTGGTGGACCATGCCAAACCCAACCATGGTTAAGTCATTTGGATACATCTCTAGAGACACCACTAAACTAGAAGAATGGATATATATATATATATATATATATATCATGTAACAATATAAAGCCCAAAAGGAGAGTCTGTAGGGTTTGACCTCATAACCTCCTCCCACAAAAAACACCTTAACATATCTGCCCTAACCAATAGGTCGCAGACTCCACATTGTAACCAATGCCTAAATCAATTCTTAGATGTTGCATCCTCCCAGCCAAAAGGGGGAGGCACGCGTATCGTACGACCATCCGGGCATGCATTTCTATGCAAGTATAGACATTAATGCAGGTTGTAGAGGGCACGGAAACTGAGACAAATTTCTTCTTGGGCCTGGGAGTTCCAAATTCAATTTGAGGTGTGGAGACAATCCTTTTTGGGGAATTCGACGCAATGAATTCAATGGTGTTGTATGTTTTCTGCTCTGAGCATTATTTCTGTAGCTTGATTTCAGAATGAGGTATACTTATGTATTTTGCCAAATTATTTTGTTGATTTAATGAAAGAGCCTACCCATTTTAGAGTATGACCTGAAGACGTAGTCCACTAGGGACGAACTCCATTATTAAGTTTTTGTGTTTTGATATGATGCTTATGTATCTTCATTTTTGACCTTTTCCTTCTTTAATGGTGCACTTTAATTTATGCTCATTTAATGAAATTATTTATAAGTCACTATGAAAATATATTGGATCACTAAGTGTTCTCATCCAGCATGAAAACGTGTTGGCACTCACTCTCAACACCCTTCCCTCTCACTCTATCTCTACCCCGTCTCTTTGTCTTCCTCTCCCTCCCTCTCACACACTCAAACACTCATTGTCCAATCCCCCTCTCTTTCTTTCTCTTCCCCCCCTCTCACACTCACACATTCCCTCTTTACCCCTCTCCTCCCTCTCTCTCTCCCCCTCCCTCCCACAATATCTCCTCTCTTTCTCTCCTACA
>JZKD02S1798195.1:231064-246600 GCA_000966675.3 Picea glauca
CATAAATGCAAGGCTCAATATGTTTGAATTAACACAATTTGTAACACATTTTGTATATATCACAATGAGTATGATTATTATTATCACACACACACACACACTTACACATATATATATTTATTTTTTTCATCACACCCTTTTGCAGGAATGATCAATTATATTACCACCATCATCATCTAGAGAGTTTATTCCCAACATCTTGTGTACAATGCTAGAGGGTTGTACATTTTATCAAAATTATTTCTTAGATGAGACATGCCCCAGGTGCGGTGGAATGACATTACTGAGCATGTGCATCCATGTAAGCAATGAGTATGAATTGGGGAGGAAGGAGGTTTCCTTGCAAATATTTAAATATGTCATATATGATATTGATGGAGGACAAGAAATAAAAATGATACAATTGGTGACTTCCCAGGCACAAGTATGTGACTCCATGAAGGACTCCATTGAAAAGACATGACAACATGTTCAACATGTGCATGCAAATCGATGGAAGGATGAGCATTTTAGAATATGAAGAGATACATTTCTTGTTGGTGTTGTGTTATCAGTGGTTTATTTTGCTGAGCACTACACCCTTCAACCACAAAATTATATTCAAAGCTAACATTATCACTCAAGACATGTCAACATAATGGTCCATATCACATAGAGGCATGGGCCAGATAGTAACAAAGAAAACATAGTTATATTTAAGGAGTATCACTTCTACATAAGTGATGATCGGTGCCATGACTTAGCCTATTTACACCATTGCTTTCAATTGTTCTATAATCACCTTAAGGAGAAGAACATACAGATGGATCAAAATTGGATTTGGTCAGATGGATGTGCAGGCCAATTCAGAAATGCTCATGTATTTCAATGGTTGTGTATGTTACACAAAAAACTCAAGGTACCACACATTTGGAACTATTGTGAGTTCAGGCACGAGAAAGGAGAGCAATATGGAGTAAGAGAATGCATAAAAAGAGCATTATGTAGGAAATAAATGAATTTCACAACTACTTCCCTCATTCGAGATGCAAAATCCATTGTTGAATGGTGTTCTTCAGTAATGGGAGAGGGAATAGGAACCTGTGAAGACCAATCACATAGGAAAGGGTATGTACATAGATATTTTTGGGAGATGGTCTATGTAGATTGATCACAATAGTATGAATACAAAAAAATATAGGGCACTTGTGGATTCCATTTAATTAGAACATTAGACAATTCAATAGTGTAAATATGGACGAGAAAAATCTCTTGATTATGTGGTCCATGTAGTAGTAATGAATGGGATGCTTGTGAATCGAAATACTGGGTTGATATATGGGATCGTATATCACGCCCCATTTATCAATGTATAATGATGGAATTATCCCAGTTGGAGGAGGATCGATCAAGTATTTCAACAGATTATGATCATGTCTCAGACCTCATAATGTTAGGTTCATTGAAACCTTCTATTAAATTTTGAATAACTAGCATCAATGTTTTATGCTTTGGTCATTTAGTGGACTCACATTTTGGCACTCCATTTTTTGAAGGGCACATATGCGCAGTGGTTTCCCAAAGAGATAATGAATGGGGCAGTGATTATTGGTTGGCACGTTGCTTAGAGGGAAAGCAGACCCTCATGCGATCAGTAACAAACATCGAAGGAATTGAATTTCTTATTGGGTCGATGGTTATTAAAGGTGAATATCTGACACAAGATTAAAGAACACAGAAGAAAGGTGGTTATGTATTTCAATATTATAGACCAGGTGAATTCGTATACCACTTTACAAACTTGGTTGTTGGTACAAACCTCCAACTAGAAACAATTCCAAGTAAGAACTCATCAAACGTATGATACTTCTTTCCTTACTTTGAGAATGAGAAATTAATGGATAGCGTCAGTATTAGAAGTGATCCTAATGGTCTACTTTCATAACCATAGGTTTGTAAAAGGAATAATTGAACAAATATTTCAGATTTATGAATTATTGAAATGTTGGCTTCGTTTTATGGTTGTTATGGTATTCTTGTATTTCCATTCCTTTCCTTGTCATTCCATGTCATGTCAGGCCTTCACTTTCCATGCCATGCCATTCCATTCCTTGACTTTCCTTGATCCCCATGCCATTCCTTGCCTTTCCATTCCATGCATTTCATTTCCATGCCATGTCTTGCCTTCCCATGCCATACCATGCCACGTGTTTCATTTCCTTCACTTTCTATGCCATACCTTTCCTTCCCATACCATGCCTTGCTTTTTCATGTATCTTCTTGCCATGACATGCCTTTCCATGTGGTTCAGACTCCCCTTCTCTCCAAGGGTTGCGCGACCTCCCGGTCTAGGATCTTTCGACTTCTCGAGATGGACTAGCTCTGCGATTCCCTGTTAGAACCTTTAAAATCAAATTCACAGGTCCTTTATCAAAACCTCACCCATGCAAACTAACACAGGGTGTAAATTTTCCTCCACATGACCACCCGCTATGACCACACGCCTATCCTAAAATGCACGTCACAATTTCGCATGTTGGGTATAAGAGTCAACCCAACTCTTTGTCTTTCGAACTCCTGAACTCTTGAAATCTCTCACCTCAGATCAAGGATATGAGACTTCCCATCACTCAACGGTCCACATCAATTCTTCGAAAATCAACACTTCACGTTTTAGCTATTGAAAGGTTTCTCATCTCCCTTCCTCCAATACCCAAAATTGTGAATTCTTTGAACTCTACTTACATCGAATCAACGGTTCACAACATTCCACAATTTCAATGGATATGATTAAATCATGACTTCTCTTTTCGTGAGTTTTCATAGTGCTTACCTCCAACTCCCCAATTTATGAATCAACAAAACGTTGATCTGTCGCCACATGTTCTTCCTCAACAAACGACCACGATCCTTTCATGATTTTGGATTTCGCGAACTTCACTCTGAAGGATTTCTCCCGCTCAATCCTCCATACTTGTTATTCCTTTGAACTTTCAATTTATACGCTCCACCTTTGAACGCTTCAACTCTTCAAAACTTAGAGATTTTCTAAATGCTTCCTTTCGAATCTTAGAACCACTACTCCTCCTGAGCTTCTGGAAAATGAAATTTAAACCTTGCCCTGGTGCACACTTTCACTCTGCATATTTTCAAAATACTTTATTATGCCCTCCTAGCATACTCTACGCTTAACTTCCAGAGCCTTCAAACTTACAACAAGTTTGCCTCTATGCACACTCCTTGCGTTCAATATGCACACTCTGCATATGAAATTCCCCTGTTATATCTTCTGAACTTCGAGTCGAAAAGACTCCCTCACACACTCTCCTTGTGCTCAGTATGCACTCCTTGCATAACTTACAGAAGATAAATACTTAGAGACTTATTCAATTATTCATTCTCCATGAACCTCATACATTCACAAAATACATAATAACAATCAAGCAATATCAACATTGTACAATTGAATCAATTTTCTTTGTTCTATTTATTTCAAATAAAAAAACATCCTTACAGTCGCTATCTCCTATAGACATAGAAAACACAATGAAAAACTTGTCTAAGGATGTAAAGCCTCCTCGCTCTTCTTCCTCCTATCTAAATCTTATCACATTCTACCTTGGTGGTTACTTACCTAGCTTGATTACATGTAACCTAATGACTAATCAAGAAATTATCCTAAACCTGTAATATATTACAATCATGTAAAGGATTTACAATTGTTATTTCCTTTCAAATGATGGCCCGACTTCATAGACAACTAAATTAAATCAACAAAAAAATCAAAAAGATCTCCACACCACTACCAAGTTGTTTAAGGTCGGTTTTGGATCCTTCGATGTGTTGAGGTGTCAAATTCGCTTCCACCTCTGCTTCCTTTTGATGTGATAGAGATGCTCCTGCATCATACTCCTCTGGCCAAAATATTGATGGAATCATGTCCATGAGCTCTCGCATTGTTTTTCCATGCTTCAAAATATCAGGTTCAGTTACCCAAATTGAATCTTCCATAGTGTGATCTTTCCACTTTACCAAATATTCAGGATGTATCTTTCTTCTAGTTTTCCATCCAACTCTCTGTTCTAATATTTTTTCCATCTAAGGTTTTTCTATTGTGGGCATCTATTCTTCCCATTGAATCTCTTCCTGATCATCCAATTCTGCTGCTTCATCTATGTTATAAGAATAAATGTCTGCAATGTTGAATATCAATGATATCCCAACATTGTTGGGCAACTCAATCTCATAAACATTTGCTACAAATTTTCTAAGGATCTTTCATGGTCCTATATTCTTCATCTTCAAATTATTATATGTTCTTCTTGGAAACCTTTCCTTTCTCAAATGAGCTAAAACTTCAACTCCCACTTCAAATTGAACTTCCCTTCTTTTCTGATCAACTCTGTCATTATACTTTCAATTACTCTCTTGTATCTATTTCTTAACTTGATCATGAAGTATTTGCATTTATGTGGAAAAATATGTTGCTCCTACGCTCCTGAATTCATCTTGTTTCAACTCTCTCAATTCTAAAATCGCTCCTGGATGTCTTCCATATACTATCTCAAATGGACTTTTTCCCTTGATTCTATTAACGAAATTGTTAAATGCAAATTCTGCATGTGCATGAATCTGATCCCACTGACGACCTTGTTCAATGGCTAAACTCTTTAACAAATTTACCAGACTCTTGTTCACCACTTTAGTCTATCTGTTTGTCTGAGGGTGATATTCTGAACTAAAAGATAAATCAATTCCTATCCTCTTCCATAGAGTCCTCCAAAAGTGTCCTACAAACTTAGTGTCCCTATTTGAGACTATACTTCTGGGCAATCCATGTAATCTCACAACTTCTCTGAAAAACACATTGGCTATGTGTGTAGCATCATTTTCATTTTGGCATCGTATGAAATGTGCCATCTTAGATAATCTATCAACCACAATGAATATGGAATCACTCCCCTTCTAGGTTCTAGGTAATCCCAATAAAAAATCCATACTAATTGCATCCCAAGGCCTTTCTGGAATAGGCAATGGCTGGTACAAACCAGTGTTTTGTCTCTTTCCTTTTGCATGTTGACAAATCTTACATCGATCTACAAATTTATTTACATTTTCCCTCATACCTAACCAATAATACAAACTACTCAGTTGTGCAAATGTTTTATCATGAAAAAAATGTCCGGCTAGACCTCCACTATGTTTTTCTTTCAACAAATTATCTCTCATTAAGAATCTTGGTGTGCACAATTGGCTTCCTTTAAAACAAAATCCATCCTAGATCAAATATTATTCCCATGAGTTGTTATCCCTCAACAAAGGATTTTCATATGCTTCGTAAGCCTCCTTAAAATATGGATCTTCCTGATACATTTCCTTAAGGTTCTCAAATCCTAAGGTCTTCACTTGGAATTTCTGTACAACCAAATTCCTCCTGCTCAAAGCATCTACAACTTTATTAACACTTCCAGAAATATGTTTAATGAAAAAAATAAAATTCTGCATGAATTCTACCCACTTAGCATGCCTCTGATTCAACTTCTCTTGCCCAGTAATAAATTGCAAGGCTTTATTATCAGTATACAAGACAAACTCTTTTGGAATTAAATAATGTCTCCATTTCTTCAAATCTTGAATCACTGCATAAACCTCTTTGTCATATGTAGAATATTTTTCCTTAGTGTCATTCAAATTTTCACTAAAATAAGCAACTATCCTATTATCTTGACTCAAAACCACTCCAATGGCTATTCCACTTACATCACACCTCACCTGAAATGTTTTTCCAAAATCGGGTAAAACCAAAATTTGTTGTTCTGTTATTTTATTTTTCAACACCTTGAAGTTTTTCTCAGCCTCCTCTTTCCAATTAAAAGCATGGATGATTTTAGGGGCTAAATTTCGCTCATGGGCTAATTTTCCATGTTTTTTCCAAAAACAAGATTCACTATTTTAAAAATGATTTGCCCAAATTCTATAGGATAAAATTATTTTACCTTAAAAATCGCCAAAATTTTATAGAAACTATATAAAATCCTTAGAATTTTGAATATTTTTACAAAAATATCGCCAAACATTTTTAGTTGGCATATGAAGGATTAGTAAGATTCGCCAATATTTCTACATTTTAAAATAAATTTTCATCCTTAAAATCATCCTTGATTAAAAGATTTGCGTTTCTTCGTAATAGTATCCATCATGGGTGCACATATACCACTAAAATTTATGATAAACTTTCTATAAAAACTTGCTAACCCATGGAAACTTCTCACCTCAAATATGATCCTTGGTGACAACCATTCTTTCTATCTCCTTCTTTAGATCCATATTCAATTCATTTGAAGAGATCACAAAACCCAAATATATGAGTTATGTCTTCATAAAAGAACTTTTCTTCAAGTTTATTAACAACTTTTCTTGTTGCAATCTCCTCATCACTAATGTCAATTGCTTTAAATGTTCTTCCTCCGTTTTTATGAAAACTAATATATCATCCATATATACAATGACAAATTGACCTATGAAGTCCTTCAGTACTTCATTCATCAACCTCATAAATTTTCTTGGAGCATTTGTCAATCCAAATCGCATGACTAGACATTCAAACAAACCTCCATTTGTCTTGAATGTTGTCTTCCATTCATCTCCCTTCTCTCATTCTTATATGATGATATTCACTCTTCAAGTCTATTTTTGAAAAATAGCTTGCTCCACTCAAACAATCCATCAAATCATCCATCCTGGGTAAATAAAATCTATACATGATGGTTATCTTGTTGATAGCTCTGGAATCTATACAGATTCTCCATCCCCCATCCTTCTTTGGGCTCAATACATTTGGCACTGCACATGGGTTTATACTTTCCCTAACTAAACCATTATCCAAAAAACCTTGAACTTGATTCTTAACCTCTTCATTCTCTCGAGGTGTCAACCTATGCGCTACTTTATTTGGTAAACTAGCTCCTGGAATCAAGTCAATATGGAAGCTATTACTCCTAATGGGTGGTAATGAGTGAGGAAACACATCCACTACTATGTCAGAAAAAATCTCTAACAATTCTTGGATTTCTTTAGGTAGATCCTCCACAAAAGTGTTGGTAAGGATAACTCTCGGTTTCCTCACTACAACAAATTTCATTTCCTGATCTTTATGGATATCCTTCAAGATTTCCTTCCCACTCATGAGAAGTATTATTGTGATAGCTCCTTCCTTTCCTTTCTTCTCTTCTATTGGCAGTAACATGTGAGTTCTACCATTTTTCTCTAGAGTGTAAGTGTTTTTTCTCCCATCATGAATGACATTCCTATCAAACTTCCATGCTCTTCCCAACAAAATATGACAAACATCCATGGGAATTGCATCACACATAATCTCATCTTTATAGCCTCCTATTTTAAATTCAACTTTGCATTGTTGACTTACCATTACTTGATGTCCTTTCTGCAACCACAAAACTTTATATGGTCTTGGATGTGCAGTTGTCTCCAGCTCCAGCTTCTCCACCATTTCTGTAGATACTAAATTATTAGTGCTCCCACTATCTATAATCATTTTTCAAACTTTGTCCTTTGTTTTACAAGAAGTCCTGAATGACCTCATTCGTTGAACTGGGTGTTCTATTTCTTTTTCTGGCTTTAGAAGAACTTTCCTCATCATAAGGTTCTATCCTCCTTCTCCTGCCTCTGCTTCCGCATTCTTCTGAGCTTCAGAAACGTGTGATTCTCCTCCTCCTTCTTTCTTCCTTTCAAGGCATTCCCAAGACATGTGTCTTGTCTTTCCATAGGCATAACATTTAATTCCAGCTCCTCTATCTCTTCCTCTTCCTCGAGGAAAATAATTTCTCCCACCAAACGATCTTCTTCAGGAACTTCCTCCTCTTTCAAAGTGGCCATATGATTTCTCAATCTCATCCTTGGTTTTTGGTGCCTTATCATAGACAATTCCCTTACCTCTATTTGAGCCTCTTCCTTTGTTTCGCTGACTCTGGTTTCTGACCAACTTTTATTCTACCTTTAGTGCAATCTGATAAGCATCTTCCACTATCCTCACAGTCATCATGTAGATCTCATCCTGAATTTCATACCTTAAGCCATTTATATACCTGAAAACTTTTTCATCATCCTTCTCTCTTTGTCCATTCCTAATATTCAGCTTGTATAATTATTTTGTATACTCTTTCAATGTCATACCCCTTTGTCTCAGGTTCTGCAACTTTCTGAATAGATTTATCTGGTAATCCTTAGGTATGAATTTAGCCTTCAATTTGGCTACCATCCTATCTCAATTCTTTATCTTTTGTTTTCCTTTTTTCATTCTCTCTACCTACAATTCATCCCACCAGAGTGTTGCATGTCCTTTTAATCTGGTGATAGCATGTCTCACCTTCCTTCCTTCATCAAAATCTTCATAGTCGAAATACTTATCCATGGACCTTATCCAGTCCAATATCTCTTCGGCATAAAAATTACCTTCATACATTGAGATGTCCATCTTTTCTCTATCCCCCAACTTCACAACGACTTTCAAGAAGCATTCTTCACTCGCATCTTCCCTTGTAGCTTCTTCAACTTCTATTTCTTCGCTTTCTACTTCACTGACATCTTCAACGACATGTGTCCTTCTTTTCATTGCTTCCATCGCTTACAACCTTGCACGAAGCTCTCTCGTTTCTCTTCCTACAACATGGTTTGCTATAGGTGGTCCTGTGCATACCCTCGGTGGCATCACTTCAACTGTTCCTAACACACTGAATACAACTTTGAGATTTTTCAGGCTCTGATACCACTTGGTGCAGACTCCCCTTCTCTCCAAGAGCTGTGCAACCTCCTGGTCTAGGATCTTTTGACTTCTCGAGTTGGAATAGATCTGTGATTCCCTACTGGAACCTTTACAATACAAATTCATAGGTCCTTTAGCAAAACCTCACCTGCACGAACTAACATCAGGCGTAAAGTTTCCTCCATGTGACCACCCACTATGACCACACTCCTATCCAAAAAGGTGTGTCACGATTTCGCATGTCGGGTATATGAGTCAACCCGACTCTCCATATTTCAAGCTCCCAAACTCCTGAAATATATCACCTCAGATCAACGGTCTGAGACTTCCCGTGACTCAATGATCCAGATCAATTCTTCGCAAATCGGGACTTCGAGTTTCATCTATTGAAAGGTTCCTCGTCTCCCTTCCTCTGATACCCGAAATTGTGAATTCTTTGAACTTCGCTTACATCGAATCAATGGTTCACAACCTTCCATGGTTTCGAAGGCTATGATTAAATCATGATTTATCTTTTTGCGAGTTTTCACATCTCCTACCTCCAACTCCCCAATTTACGAATTAGTGAAACGTTGATCTGTTGCCACGTGTTCTTCCTCAATGAACGACCATAATCATTTTGAGATTTTGGATTTCATGAACTTCACTCTGAAGGGTTTCTCTCGCTCAATCCTCCATACTTGTTCTTCCTTCAAACTTTCAATTTCTGCGCTCCACCTTTGAACGGTTCAACTCTTCAAAACTTAGAAATTTTCTAAGTGCTTCCTTTCGAATATTAGAACCACTACTCCTCCTGAGCTTCTGGCAAATGGAATTTAAACCTTTCCCTGGCACACACTTGCACTCTGCATCTTTTCAAAAGACTTTTTGATGCCCTCCTGGCATACTCTACGCTCAACTTCCTGAGCCTTCAAACTTACAATGAGTTTGCCTCTACGCACACTCCTTGTGCTCAATATGCACACTTTGCATACGAAATTCCTCTGCTATCTCTTCTGAACTTCGAGCCGAAAATACACCCTCACACGAACTCCTTGCGCTCAGTATGCACTCCTTGCATAACTTGCAGAAGATAAATACTTAGATACTTATTCAATTATTCATTCTCCATGAACCTCATACATTCACAAAATACATAATAATAGTCAAACAGTGTCAACATTATACAATTGAATCAATTTTCTTTGTTCTATTTATTTCAAAGAAAAAAACATCCTTACAATCGTTATCTCCTATAGACATAGAAAACACAATGAAAAAATTGTCTAAGGACCTAGAGCCTCCTCTCTCTTCTTCCTGCTATCTAAATATTATCACATTCTACCTTGGCGGTTACTTACCTAGCTAGATTACATGTAACCTAATGACTAATCAGGTAATTATCCTACACCTGTTGTTGAAAAATCAACAAGAAACATGTGTCTAATTTACTTTTCCCTTAAATAAATTGGACAATAAATATTAATCTATTATTTCATTCATAACTAAGTGAGTTGGATTTGTAACAAAATTATAAGTGTAGTTAAGTGAGTTAAGATCAGTTGTACTAGTTGTAACTAAACATGCACTAGTGAGAGTTCAGTTAATCAGTGAATTCACATGCAACTGAATATTCACCATGGTTAACTACATGCATGTCAGATCCAGTGGAGACCTAGTTGAGATAACAGGTGAAAAGGACAGTTTGGCTATCAGTTGTGATTTGATCACACATGTAGTGGATATGCTTATGAGTATGTGAAAACTAGGAAATTGTAATTCATTGTGAGAATTTGAATTGCAGAGATTGTGCAGAGGAGGCAAGCTATCTAGACATGGAAATTGGCACATGTATTTGTTGATTTGTGTATGACAATGTGAAACAATTGTATTGTACTGAGAGCTCTTGGATTAGAGTTTTGTATGAGATTGTTTCATGACTCATGATATACATAATATATGATAGTGGGGTTTTTAGCTTTACGCTTTCCCGGTAAAAATTTTGTGTTGTGTGTTCTTGATATTTCACTTTGTGATTGTGGTTGTGATCTTGGTTTAATTTTCCACAAGAATAATAGTAGAAGCGATTATGTATTTAACAGTGGCATATAATTGTTAGATCAAGAGAATCGCAGGAAATACTTAATTTATATTGAAATTTCTACATGGTATCAAAGCCACGGAGCTACAGAAGTGAGGTGCGAACATAATTTCATTTTCGTAGGTCTCGTCTCTAGTAGGGTGCAAACTTTAGTACTGTAGACTATGCTCGGTTCTCAAAGAAGAAATTTTTGCACCCTAGACAAAGGAGAGGTGCGAACTTCAAGGTGATTCTCGTAGGTTGCTTAAGGGAGAAGTGTGAACTCCCCTCACCATATAGTGAAGTATAGTGTGAACTTCCCAGGCAAGTTCGCAGGCTATACACAGGCATGGTGCAAACTTCCCAGGCTAGTTCGTAGGCTATACATAGGCAGGGTGCAAACTTCCCTCAGGCTGCTCTCAGGTGGGGTGCAAACCTCCCAGGGAAGAGGGATTGTAGTAGTTGAGTTTTGGTGGTTGGATAACATTCAAATTTGCAAGATTTTCTTGGTGCGACACTTGATTCAAGATAAAAAATGTCTTTCAATGGCTTGAGGTTGGAGTATGCACTCGAGGGAAGCTCGAACTACATTTCTTGGAAGGATAGGATGGAAGTAGTGCTTGAAGACAATGGCTTGAGGGGTTACATTGACAACGATGTTCCTAAGCCGGATGCGACAGACATTGCAAATCTTGATGCATGGAAAAATAAAGTGGTGAAGGCGAGGAGGATTCTGTTGGAGGGAGTACAAGACCACATTGTCTCAAGTCTCCATGGGAAAACCACACCATATGCAATGTGGAAGGTTTTGACAGATCTGTTCCAAAACAGTAGCGACCGTAGGAAATTGGTGGTCAAAGATAAACTCAGGAAGATCAAGATGGAGAAAGGCGACACCATTCCAAAATATCTCACGAAGTTTGTCCAATGTCGAGATGAGCTTGGAAGTGTGTGAATAACAGTCGCTGCTGATGATTTGGTGAGCTTGGCGCTCCTAGGGATTCCTAAGAGTTGGCACAGTTATCAAGACTCTGTCAATGGAAGGGAAAAATTACCGAATTGGGAATGACTATGGTTGGATCTAGTGCAAGAGGAGTTTAGGTGGAACACCAGAGATGGATCTTCATCAAAGTGTGATGATGAAGAGGATTATGCTTTGAATGCCAAGGCAAGGAAAGGGAAAGGGAAGAAATTCCAATCAAAATTTGAGTCTAAAGTCAAGAAGTTGGATTTTTCCAAAGTGAAGTGTTTTCACTGTCACGAACATGGGCATCTTGCTACTAACTGTCCACAGAAGAGGAAGAACAAGACGATTGTTGGATCTACAACTGGTGAGGCTCTTGTATCACAATTTGAACTTGACTTTGCTTTGATCGCATGCATGGATTTAGGTGCATAGGGATCGGTGTGGTATTTAGATAGTGGCGCTTCATTCCACATGACGGGAGATAAAGAGTCTTTCATTGACTTGGAGCATAAAGATCTCAGAATGAATATAGAGATGGGTGACGATGGACGATACAGTGAAACTTGTATTGGTATCATTACCTTTTAGAGGGAGTCAGGTAAACCATTTCAATTGAAAAATCTTATGCATGTTCCAGGACTGAAGAAAAACTTGGTCTCAGTTGCAATGTTGGAGGAAAGAGGCTATGATGTTGTTTTTAGAAGTGGTAAAGCCTACCTGCAACATAAATCAACAGGTCAAGTCAAGAAGATAGGGATTCGAGTTAAGAATATCTACATCTTGGAGGTAGATGGCTACAGTGCCATGATAGGCAAGGTAGAAAAAGTGGTGAGTCGGGATGAGAGAGAATTATGGCACAGGAGATTGGGCCATCTTCATCATGGAGCCTTGAAGATCATGCAACAAATATCTATTGGACTTCCAAGAGGAACACTTGCTCAGTTAGATCAGTGCAAGGGATGTACCCTGGGGAAGTATGTAAATTCCACCTTTCATGAAATGGAGAATCATGCTTCGGTGATCCTGGAGAGAATTCACATGGACGTGTGTGGACCATTCTAGGATGCTTCAACAACAAAACATAGGTATTATGTTATTTTTTTTTATGATTTTTCTCATAAATGTTGGATATTCTTCATGAAAAACAAGGATCAAACATTCTCAAATTTATGTGAGTTTAAAGCATTGGTGGAGAAAGAGTCGGGGAAGCAAGTGAAGGCTCTAAGGAGCAATAATGGTGGAGAATACATCTCTAACGAATTCAAAGACTTATGCAGCAGAGAAGGAATTCGAAGAGAACTCATAGCGCCTCATAACCCACAGCAAAATGGGGTCGCGGAGAGAAAGAACAGAACGATCGTGGGTGCAACACGAGCGATGTTGCATGATCAGGGACTACCAATGCATTTGTGGGCATAAGCATGCAATACTGTGGTTTATGTGTAGAAACGTTGTCCTCATAGAGTACTTGGCATGAGTACACCTAAAGAATATTTTACTGGTAAGAAACCTCATGTTTCTCATTTTAAAATTTTTGGCTCATCTGTTTATGTGCATGTGACCAAGGATGCCAGGAAGAAGCTGGAACCGACTACTGAAGTTGGGATATTTGTGTGGTACAAATAAACACCCCATAATTATCATGTGTATTTTCTGAACAGTAAGATGAATGTTATGTGACGGGATATAAAATTCGATGAGGGGAAAGCCATGCAGTTGTTGCTTGAGAGGGAGCTAGACTTGTATGCAGAAGAGGAACTGTTGGTTCCCAAAGATGAGTCTCAAGATGTGGATAAGCCACATGAAGAGGTTCATGAAGTGGAGGAAACCACTCAAGAAGATCCATCCATTAGAAATGGAATAAATCGCACCATGGAAGCTGACAGATTGAGACTAGATGTTGCACAAACTGTAGGAGCCCCTACTTCACAACACAGACAGAGACATTCTCTTGATCAATTTGCTGGATACATGGCTCTCATGAGAAAATGTATTGTGACTGAACCATCTTCCTTTTAGGAAGCAGTGTAGGACCCCACTTGGGTTGATGCTATGGTAGAGGAGTATGACTCCATTGTCAAAAAGAGTGCATGGGAAATTGTCCCAAGACCGATTGAAAAATCAGTGGTAGGTTCAAGATGGATCTACAAGGTAAAGCAAGTTGTTGATGGGAGTGTGGAGAAATACAAGGCCAGGTTTGTGGCCTGGGGCTTCTCACATATCGAGGAGATAGATTATGATGAGACCTTTTCACCTGTCGCAAGGTACTCTTTCATAAGATCCATCCTTGTACTCCCAGCGCAGATGGGATAGCACATTCATCAAATGGATGTAAAAATTGCATTCCTCAATGGGATCATTGAGGAAGAAGTGTACATTGAACAACCATAATGTTTTGAGACCTTTGAAAGAGATTCGCATGTGTGCAGACTCAAGAGAGCACTGTATGGGCTGAAGCAAGCACCTTGTGCTTGGTACACTAAGATATACAACTATTTTACTGGATTGGGCTTCACCAAAAGTGAAGCAGATGCAAACCTATACCAAATTGTGGTTGAGGGTAAGATTTTAATCATTGTGCTTTATGTTGATGATTTAATATTGACTGGTGATGAGCAACTGATACACTCATGAAAGGATGACTTTGCAAATGAGTTCGAGATGAAGGATTTGGGCCTTCTTCATTATTTCCTTGGTTTGGAAATCTGGCAGTGAGATGGTGAAAATTTTGTGTCTCAAGGCAAGTATACAACGGAGATACTACGTAAGCTTCACATGGAGGGCTGCAAACCCATGGATACTCCTCTTCTAGGAAACTAGAGGAAAGAGGATGCTACTTCTGGAGAGGTAGTGGATGTTACTGTCTATCGATAGTTAGCGGGTTCGCTAATGTATTTAGTGAACACAAGACCAAACATTTTCTATGCGGTTAACCAACTAATTCAAGCGATGGTTAAGCCTACCAAACTCTTTTGGAAGGTGGGTAAGCATATCCTGAGATATCTGAAGGGAACATCTGAGTATGGATTATGGTATAGATAGACGGATGAGGTGAAGTTGCATGGCTTCATGGACGCAGATTGGGCAAGCAGACCAACGAACAGAAAGAGCACATCAGGAGGGATATTTAGTATTGGATCTACAACTGCTTCTTGGTACAACAGGAAAAAGAGATCTGTGGCACTTAGTTCAGCGGAAGCGAAATACATGGCAGCGAGTCAAGCTGCATGTGAGGCTATTTGGATGAGAAAGATCTTGGTTGGTTTGTTTGGTTCTCATTTAGATACAACAGTGATTTATTGTGATAACTAAGGTTGCATTAAACTCTTGATTAATCCTGTGTACAGATCTAAGCATATAGATATCTAGTATCATCATATCAGAGATTGTGTGCAGCAGAAGATCATGTTGCTTCAATACATTCCTACGGAAGATCAAGATGCAGACATTCTGACAAAGGCACTCACCAGGAGCAAATTTGAATATCATAGAGACCGGATTTGGGTGAGGGATAATCCCTTTCTTGTTGAGAGGGAGTGTTGAAAATTCATGATCCGTTGGATCTTTTGAATGATTATGGTTGAGTTTTACTTGCATGAATTAATTAACCATTTTGAGAAATTATTGAAAGAACGAGGAAAGAAGAGGATTATATCAGTCAAATACACATATGCAGATCTGAAAAGAATAATAAACAGCAAACCATAAGAACGCAGGTTGATAACGGAGTTCGGCACAATGTTTGCCTA
>JZKD02S1798195.1:254331-265999 GCA_000966675.3 Picea glauca
AATAACCAAATACCTTTCATACATCACAATTCATCTACTCCAATAATGAATACATGGTCTCTTATATATATCTATTAAAACTTGCACATGAGGCCTCTTTACTACTATGATGACCCTATTATACACACACACACACACACACACACACACACACACACACATTAAATGTACATTTAATCCCATATGTTCCCCCCCTTGGGATCATATCATATACATTTAGCCATATATGTGCCCCCCTTGGGTCATAACAAAGGCATGGTATGGATCAATAAGGCATTGAAGTGCCATGCCATGGAAAGAAAATACATGGCATGTAATGACATGGCATGGCATGGTATGGCTAGGAAAGACATACAATACCATACCATGGTATGCCTTGCCCTGCCTTCACTTGTCTTTCATTGACATATCATGTCTTTCCATGCCTTGTCATGTCATGCCATTCCATGCCATGCCTTTCCTTGGCATGGCATGGAAAGGAAAGGAATGGAATTGTAAGGAAAGGCAAGGCATGGTTTGGCAAGAAAAGACATTACATGGCACTTCAAGGCATTTGCATGCCTTGCCTTGCATTCCTTTCCTTGACTTTCCTTGCATGGAAAGGAAAAACAATGTAAGGCATGGCATGGAAAGGCATGCCATGGAATGGAAAGGCATGGCATGGAAATGAAAGACATGAAAGGAAAGGAAATGCAAGGCATGGCATATAAAGGAAAAACATGGCATGGAAAAGAAAGGCATTACATGGAAAGGTATGTCAAGGCAAGGCATGATATGGAATGAAAAGGAAAGGAATGACATGGAAAGTCAAGACAATGCAAGGCATGGCATGGCATCACAAGGAAAGGAAATGCATGACATGGCAAGGGAAGGAAATGCAAGGCATGGTATGGAAAGGCATGAAAAGGAAAGGCATGGCATGACAAGGTATGGCATGGCATGTAATAACATGGAAAGGCACGGCAAGGCAAGGCATGACATGGAAAGGCAATGCAAGGCATGACATGGAAAGGAAAGGCATGACATGGAAAGGCAAGGCATGGCATGTCATGGAATATAAATGCATGGAAAGTCATGGTATGGAAAGGAAAGGCATGGCATGGCAAAGAAAGGCATGACATGTGTTAGTGCTAGAAGTTGCCCCTAGACTGCTATAGGGTCAATCCTAGCACCCCTTCAGTTATTGCAATAATTTAATAAAGAAGAATGTGTTTGGGTTTTGAAAGAAGATGGATCGGGTAGACGGGAGAGAAAGAAAAAAAGAAACAGGCTAAATGCTAATCAGTAAAACACCATTGGGCATGGAGTCAACTAAACACCCTATTGAAAGGAGCCAATCAAATTGTATATCAGATAAGATGTTTTTATATGTAAATGGATAGAAGAATAGGGAATATACAAAAGTAGAACACCTCATCAAACCAGGATTCTCTTAGTCAAATGGATGCAATGATACTTTAAACAAAACACATGGATGATAGGCAGTCACAACAAAATCTTTACTACTCGGGAATCTATCATCCATAAGTTGCCATTTATTCTCAATGTTTGTAATTCATTCAAGTAAGACAAACGATAGAATGTAAAACAAGGAAGGTGGAAAAACAATGTTTAGACAAGAAAATCACAATCTAATAAACAAATGTCATATATCTCCAATGTCAGAAACGATTACAGAAATAAAATGCATTTAGGTATACAATCACTCAGGCTGGATGCTATTTCATTGATCTCTTCTCAGGACTTACCCTCATGGGTCTTCCCCCTCTCCGGTTCCCTTTCTCATCTGAATGATAGAATATATATAACTATAGATAGAAAAACTATCATTGATTTCTCACCCTTGAATTTTGGAACTGCTTGCTGATTTGTTGATCTTGAAAATCTAGAAAGTTTGGATACTTTGCCAACTGTTGCATTGATGTTAGATTTGAAATCAAATTCCATTCATGTTGTCCTCAAAACCAGATCGAATCCTTCACTCTTCCATTTATTTCTTTTTCTGCCTATTATGCCTTTCAATGTTGAGAGGTGGTTAAAGCATGGGAAAAGGTCTCGAATGATGAAGATGATTTGTTACTTATGCTTTAACTATTTTCCTAACAAATCTGGAATTGATTTGTCACCTTTGACTTGCTTGAATCTGGAACATTTATCCAAATCAGACTTGTCATTTTGATTACTTGATCTTTTTCCGAAAATCTGGAAATTAACTTCTTTAATTTACACTCTGCCACCTGTTCCTTATTTGAAGAGATTAGATTCCCTTTCCTGAGTTTAAAAACATAATTAGCCTTTATGTGAATGAAATCGATAATAATAGCATATTGATTGTGACTTGGGAAGAGCAAATTTGGATTTCAATTGGTCGAATAGAAGTTGCTTTTATTCCTGGCGCTTGGACATGTCTATGTAGGAATCCGGCTTGGGATTTGAATTGGGTTTTTTTTTGAGTTGTAGGGTAGGCTTGGATAGGAACGAATGCATGGAATCCTGGCGCTTCATTATCTGAGGTGCCAAGCATTGTGTAGTAGGTGTAACTGGACCAAAAAGATCAGCTGCAACATCTTTTTGAAGTGCATTTAACTGATCTTCAAAATTGTTTCTATAAGAATCTAAAACATGCTGCCTTCCTCTGTCTTTGGATGCATTCACTTCCTTGTGCATGGGCATCTATTGTTGAAGACGATGAGGGGATTCTTCCTTTGAAAAATAATTTCTAGCAAATATGTGTCGCTCCTTCTTCTCTGAAGGAGTCTTAATCGCCTAGACTTCGAACAAATTCCCTTGGATGACAGCAGAAGATGAATGCAATTGATAATGATAGCATATTTATTTATTGTCAATTGTTTGTGCCAATGAAATCAAGAAAAATCCAGTGGAAAAGTCTTCATCAGAACCGGAAAACCTTCACCGATTGGCTTCTTTGCGAGCTTCTTGTCGAAATCTTCCTATAGTTTGGCTTCCCATAGAAGGAACTGGTTGGTGAAGAGCATCCCTGACAACGATTAGAATGCTTACTATGAATCAAACAATGGCAAGGATATTTGATGAAGAGAGGGGCATAGGGAAGAATACGAGTGACCTGTAAATCCTCGATTTCAGTCATCTCGTAGACCCTATCTTGACGTCTTTGCTATGTCCCGTCATCTACTATATATGATGTCATTTCATCTTCCTTATAACTCTTGCAAGAGTTTCTGCTACAAAACTTGTATCTCTCAATTCATAATCGTATGGAAAGGCATGTAGATGTAAGTGGATATGAAGCCCAAACAATGTCATAGCAATTCCTTAGTTGTAGTCCATTTTCTCTATGTGCGGCCAGACCTGGAATGATTCCTTTCTCGCTACCCATCAGTTGGTCTAAGGGAAAAGAAAGATTAATTTCTAAACAGAGCATATGCGCCTTCCATACATAAACCATCACCTGAAACATTTGTCTCTATCACTATCATCAACAGAATTGCAGCATAAAAGAGATTTACAATAATTGTTTGTAAGTCAATACAGAGTAGTTTGATGGGATTTAGAAAATGCTTCAAGTTCTTGCCAAAAACAATGGCAAAAAGGAGACTCAAAAGACAGAAGGACATAACTCTCTGATGCGTGGCTCAAATAACTGCAAAGGGCCTTTTATTTTTAATTGGTTGTTGTTGTTTAAATCCACTTGGCGTTCACCCCAGACATTCATTCTAAGCACTCCTCATCCATGTGGCTTGGTTGGCACTTGGCTCTTAGGATTGTCTTTGACTTGTGTTTGTATGCAAGTACGCTTGACTCTGGACTTTGATCTCAATGCCCGATGGTGGATACACAAGAAAACTCTACTCTGTCATATGCCATCTGAGATGCCCTGTCGATATAATCAAATGATAATTTACTGCTAGAGATTTGGGATACATGGCAGTTGTAGGATGAGAAAGTATATTGAACACTTTTCAAGAACTGCCAGCCGTTTGAATACTATGATTCTTGACACCTATCTTCATATTCAAACAATGTTGCCCAACATTCACAAATACCAATTCAACACACGAAGATCTTAACTTTATAGCCACCCCTTGTTTTGTATCACTGCAGGTGTGTGGCCTTGAGGACTGGAGATTGTCCTTATGGCACAACCAAATTTTTTGGTGGAATTTATAATAAAATCAACCCTTCCTGTATGAGGCGAGTTAAGATCTTAGTACTACTTCTGCCATATACGATACCGGTCCTTAGGAACAACACCTCTTGGTGCTACGGGAATAACCCCATTCCTATACCAAAGAGAACATTGAAAAATTAGTATTTGGATAATAACATTGGCTCCTTCTGGAGGATGATGCTCTCCCTGTGAGGCATTAAGAACAAGCAGACCACTGTGCCTTTCCTCTGTGCATCCATGCAATGTATCCTGTAAACTTTTTCCTCTGCAAACATCCACATTTATGCTCTACCTAGTCTATTGGGTTATGGAATCAGTCAATACCATTTCAACTCTGGCTTCAAACTTTTGCAACTTATCAAAATGATGAAAACAAAATCACTACAAAACTGATTACACTATGCAAACTACGAAAAAAAATGCTCAAGAAGAGATCTTATTGCCTTCCCTACTTCTAACCAAGTGTTTCCTTTAGATCAGGTGAAAGCATGCTTCCAATGAAACCATTCAAGTAATCTGCTAATTAGTAAAACTCGTGATCTAGTTCTGACAAATAAAGAGACCCATAGCATATCAAAGTGAAAAGGAAAAGTGAAGCAAAGCCAACCTTTGTTGAGCAAGAGTAATTTTCCATTTGAAGTGTTTGAAAACTTCATATAATCAACAAAAGGATCATGAAAGAGACAAAGAGAAACCTATTTCTGTTATTTCATCTGAAGATCAAAAGGTCTCTGCATATCTTCTTTTTGATAATAGCTGCCACATTCAACTATTTGCAAATCTGAATGTAATTGCAAGTTGATTTCACTAGTTTTTTTTTCATAAAACTACTTCAGGTCCCCATCGTTGCCTTCCTCAACCTCGGATGCATAGCTGTCATAAAGTGGCTTACTGCTAAAGTTTTCATTATGTGTTGATGTGAAAATTTGCCCTCCACTTGAACCATGACTATCAAGAAGAGAAACTAAATTTTTATTGTGATATAGCTGCTGATCAAAGGCCTTAGAGGGAAAAAATGAGATCTGTTGTTCATAGAAAATACCATCATCTTCGGAATTATAAAACTTATCATAGATAGGTGAGCCAAAATACTTTGTGTCTTGCATAGAAGGACGAGCAACCTCATGCTATAAAACAGATTTAGAAGAAGATTTGAAAGACAACGAAACATCTTCTCTTTCCTCAACATAATCATCCTTTATATCATAATCAAAATTACTATAAACATTTGAACAAAGAACAAATGTGTCTACAGTATGGTTGTCTCCAACATCCTTACAAACAAAAGAAGTATTAACTGTATGTTGAATGTCAAATTCAAATTCTTTACAACAGTTATCAAAAGGAAAATCAACTGGATAAATGTTTTTGTAATAATGATGAAAGACAATGTGAAAATCCTTCAAAGAATGAATGCTAGCAGCAAGAAGGGACTGACACCATTCACGAGCATGTTCTTCTAACGAAAATATGAACATCTTGATTAAGACATCCTCGTGAACAAAATTATGTTCAAGCATGCATTTATGAAAATTTGATAAATGCCCGCCAGGATGATCATCCTTGCTTCCTCTAAGTCTGGGAAGATAGTCATCCCATTCAGATATTGAAGGTACTGGATGTGGAAAACCAGCTATGTTGGTGAAATCACAAAATGAATACCTCCGAGCCAAAATGGTTTCCATGACCATCATGGATCTTCAACCAGTGGAGTCGCCTATGAATCTTAGGACAATGGATTTGCCATGGTGAAAGATGTGCAGTCATGTATCTTCCCTCTTCCTGTTCACCATGAAGAAGAGGATCTGATCGTTTTCATTCTCCCAGGGAAGATCTCTTCATTGCTTCATCCCCGATAATGGCACCAAAAAAGTTAGTGCTAGAAGTTTCCCCTAGACTGCTATAGGGTCAAGCCTACCACCCCTTCATTTATTACAATAATTTTATAAATAAGAATGTGTTTGCGTTTTGAAAGAAGATGGATCAGGTAGATGGGAGAGAAATAAAAAAAGAAACGGGCTAAATGTCGATCAGTAAAACACCATTGGGCATGGAGTCAAGTAAACACCAGGTTGATCATAGGAAATCAAATTGTATATCAGATAATACATTTTTATATGTAAATGGATAGAAGAATAGGGAATAGACAAAAGTAGAACACCTCGTCAAACCAAGATTCTCTTAGTCAAATGGATGCAACGATACTTGAAACAAAACACATGGATGATAGGCAGTCACAGCAAAATCTTTACCGCTCGGGAATCTATCATCCATAAGCTTCCATTGATTCTCAATGTTTGTAATTCGTTCAAGTAAGACGGATGACAGAATGTAAAACAAGGAATGTGGAAAAACAATGTTTAGACAAGAAAATCACAATCTGATAAACAAATGTCATATATCTCCAATGTCAGAAACGATTACAGAAATACAATGCCTTCAAGTATACAATCACTCAGGTTGGATGCTATTTCATTGATCTCTTCTCAGGCCTTACCCTCACGAGTCTTCCCCCTCTCCAGTCCCCTTTCTCATCTGAATGATAGAATATATAAAACTATAGGTAGATAAACTATCACTGATTTCTCACCCTTGAATTTTGGAACTGCTTGCTGATTTGTTGATCTTGAAAATCTAGAAAGTTTGGATACTTTGCCACCTGTTGCATTGATATTAGATTTGAAATCAAATTCCATTCATGTTGTCCTCAAAACCTGATCGAATCCTTCACTCTACCATTTGTTTCTTTTTCTGCCTATTATGCCTTTCAATGTTGAGACGTGGTTAAAGCATGGGAAAAGGTCTTGAATGATGAAGATGAACTGTTACTTCTGCTTTAATTATTTTCCTAAGAAATCTGGAATTGATTTGTCACCTTTGACTTGCTTGAATCTGTAACATTTATCCAAATTAGACTTGTCATTTTGATTACTTGATCTTTCCCCGAAAATCTGGAAATTAACTTCTTTAATTTACACTCAGCCACTTGTGCCTTATTTGAAGAGATTAGATTCCCTTTCCTGAGTTTAAAAACATAATTATCCTTTCTGTGAATGCAATCGATAATAATAGCATATTGATTGTCATTTGGGAAGAGCAAATTTGGATATCAATTGGTCGAATAGAAGCTGCTTTTCTTCCTGGCGCTTGGACATGTCTATGTAGGAATCTGGCTTGGGATTTGAATTGGAGTTTTGTTTGAGTTACAGGGTAGGCTTGGATAGGAACGAATGCATGGAAGCCTGGAACTTCATTATCCGAGGTGCCAAGCGTTGTATAGCAGGTGTAACTGGACAAAAAAGATCAGCTGCAACATCTTTTTGAACTGCATTTAATTGATCTTCAAAATTGTTTCTATAAGCATCTGAAACATTCTGCCTTCCTCTGTCATTGGATGTGTTCACTTCCTTGTGCACGGACTTTTGTTGCTGAAGAGGACGAGGGGATTCTTCCTTTGAAAAATAACTTCCAACAAATATGTGCCACTCCTTCTTCTCTAAAGGAGTCTTAATCGTCTGGACTTCGGACAAATTCCCTTCGACGACATAAGAAGATGAATCCAATTGATAATGATAGTATATTTATTTGTTGTCAATTGTTTGTGCCAATGAAATCAAGAAAAATCCAGTGGCCAAGTCTTCATCAGAACCGGAAAACCTTCGTTGATTGTCTTCTTTGCGAGATTCTTGTCAAAATCTTCCTGTAGTTTGTCTTTCCATATAAGGAACTGGTTGGTGAAGAGCGTTCCTGGCAACGATTAGAATGCTTCCTGTGAATCAAACAATGGCAAGGATGTTTGATGAAGAGAGGGGCATAGGGAAGAATATGAGTGACCTGTAAATCCTCGATTTCAGTCATCTCGTAGACCCTATCTTGATGTCTTTGCTATGTCCCTTCATCTACTATCTATGATGTCGTTTCATTTTCCTTAACTCTTGCAAGAGTTTCTGCTACAGACCTTGTATCTCTCAATTCATAATCATATGGAAAGGCATGTAGACGTAAGTGGATATGAAGCCCAAACAATGTCGAAGCAATTCCTGAGTTGTAGTCCATTTTCTCTATGTGCGGCCAGACCTAGAATGATTCCTTTCACGCTACCCATCAGTTGGTCTAAGGGAAAATAAATATTAATTTCTGAATTAAAAATATGCATCTTTCATACATAAACCATCACCCGAAACATTTGTCTCTATCACTATCATCAACAGAATTGCAACAGAAAAGAGATTTACAATAATCATTTGTAAGTCAATACAAAGTAGTTTGTTGGGATTTAGAAAATGCTTCAAGTTCTTGCCAAAAACAATGGCAAAAAGGAGACTTAAAAGACAGAAGGACATAATTCTCTAATGTGCGGCTCAAATAACTGCCAAGGGCCCTTTATTTTTAATTGGTTGTTGTTGTTTAAATCCACTTGGCGTTCACCCTAGACATTCATTCTTATCACTCCTCCTCCATGTGGCTTGGTTGGCACTTGGCTCTTAGGCTCGGCTTTGACTTGTGTTTGTATGTAGGTACGCTTGACTCAAGACTTTGATATCAATTCCTAATGGTGGATACACAAGAAAACTCTACTCTGTCATATGCCATCTGAGATGTCCTATCGATATAAGAAAATGATAATTTACTGCCAGAGATTTGGGATACATGGTAGTTGGAGGATGAGAAATTATTTTGAACACTTTCCAATAATCGCCATCCATTTGAATACCATGATTCTCGACACCTGTCTTCATATTCAAACAATGTTGCCCACCATTCACAAATACCAATTCAACATACGAAGATCTTAACTTTATAGCTAACCCTTGTTTTGTAGGACTGCAGGTGTGAGGCATCGAGGACTAGAGATTGTCGTTATGGCACAACCAAATTTTTTGGTGGAATTTGTAATAAAATCAACCCTTCCTATATGAGGCGAGTTAAGAGCTTAGTACTACTTCTGCCATATACGATACCGGTCCTTAGGAACAACACCTCTTGGTGCTACAGGAATAACCCCATTCCTATAACAAAGAGAACATTGAAAAATTAGTATTTGGATACTAACAACATGGAAAGGGAAGGCATTGCAGGACAAGTGAAGCAAATGCAAGGCAGGACATGGTATGGCATGGAAAGGCATGACATGAAATGATATGGTAAGGCAAGGCATGGATCAATAAGGCCTTCAAGTTATGTTGTTTTCCATGCAATTCAAAAGAAATTATGGATCAATAGTATAATGAGACTACACCATAAGGATGCACCATAAACCTATTTAGTCATAGACCTTTCAATGTAAATCCTATTAATTATGATAATGTGTGTTTCAAAACTATGAAGATACCTTAGATCCGTGTTTCAAGTTTTGTGGATGATTTTATGGTTAGGAATTCATGGATGATCATTGATTTACCTATTAAGTATTCTTTCTAAATCATTGATGGTTATTTCTTGATTGCATTAAATAAATTTTTTATCCAAGTGGTGATATTGCATGTTATCTTGTATTCTTATTGAATAAAGCTTGTCTTGAAACCCTCAATTTCGTGGTTAGATTAGTACTTACCTTCAATTTACATCCTTGTTAGCTTGTCATCTAGGGTTTAATTGTCATATTTCACGCTTAGAATGCACCTTGACACCTTTGATTACATTTCTTTCATAATTTTCATCCCTTTATGGACTGATTCTTGAATATTGTAGGGCTATTATGTGCCATATTCCATTTCAGAGATCATTTTTTTGTTATCTAAACCCTATTTTAGGCTTGCATTTTCCAGCCTGCTTTCATTACATGATTACTTGTTTTAAGGGGTGTTATATTTGTCATGTTGTAACTTGTTATCGCTAAAGTTAGACATCTTAAGCACACGTTTTATAATAGCTATAGTTTTCTTGTTGATTTGTGGTGTTTGGGACTTCCCATTGACTTGTTTTAACTTAGTTAATATAATTTATTGGCTTGGAAAGGCATGACAATGTCATGGAATGGAAATGGAATGTCATGGAAATGGAATGCCATGGCATGGCTTGGAAAGGCATAGAAATGGCATGCCAATGGCATGGCATGGCATGGCAATGGCATGGAAATGCACGATAATGACATAGAAATTACATGTCTTGGAAAGACATGGAAATGATAGGGAATGGTGTGGCATGGAATGGAAAGGCAACGCATGCAATGGCATGCCATGGTAAGGTAAGGCATGCAATCTCATGGCTTGGAAAGACATGTCTTGGCATGGCATGGAAAGACAAGTTATGGCAAGGAATGACATGGCAAGGCAAGGCATGCAATGGTATGTCATGGCAAGGAAAGGAAAGGCATGCAATTTCATGTCATGGAAAGGAAAGGTAGATAATGGCATGTTATGGAAAGGAAAGTCATGGCATGGCATGACATGGAAATGAAAGGTATGCCATGGCATGGCATGGAAAGTAAATACATGGCATGGCATGGCATGGCATGGAAATGCATGGTATAGAAAGGCATGGAATGGAATTTCATGGAAAGGAAAGGCATGGCATGTCATGGAATGACAAGGCATGGCATGGATAGGTAAGGCATGCAATGGGAAGGAAAGGCATGGCATGGCATGACATGGCAAGGAAAGGCAGGGCATGGCATGACATGGAAAGGAAAGGCAAGGCATGGCATGGCATGAAATGAAATGGAAAGGCATGGAAAGACATGGAAAGGTAATTCATGGAATGGAAAGGAAATACATGCAATGGAATGGCATGATAAGGCATGTCTTGGCTTGGAAAGGAATGGAATGGATTGGAAAGGCAAGGCACATCATGGCATGGCAACTCAAGGTAAGGAACAACATGGCATGGATTCACAAGGCATGAAGTTTTTTTCACCTAGACTTAAAATGTCATAAACACTTCATTGGATGGAAATGAACTTTATGATATAAACTTAAGTCATATCCCTCTAGAGAAATATATATATATTTTTCTTGGAATGAGAAAGGTTTAATTTTTTTCTATTCTTGTTTCATTGCAATCCACATTTTGGTTTGACTTTTTCCTTGCATAATGTTATGGAAAGTTATATTTATTGTTGTCTATGTTAAAATGGGAAGCTACATGACAAGACATGCAAGGAGGGATTAGTCTATTTTAGATCATAGTGGTGTTCTAGGGATTTGTAAATGTAACAACCTATATTTTTTCCTTACAAGGCTAGAAATTTGATTTTTACTGATATTAGTGGTTCATTGCTTAGTGTTTGTTGGTTTTAGTTAGAATGATATAGACATTTGATACATGTACATTTGGATCAATACATGCATTTCAGGATATTATTTTTATTCTTATATGTTTATGATGATCATATTTATGTGATTTGTTTAAACATGCAAATTGAAATGTGGAACTTTGGAGCTTCATGCACTACCCATATGCGCGGTATTTCTTTCCTTTAGTATGATTGTCAACACCATTTAGGTAAGTCACATTTGTTTCCTCAAAATTTCTTTAGTATATACTGCTAATTAAATGTTTTGTTACATTTTACTAGTT
>JZKD02S1798195.1:272832-292419 GCA_000966675.3 Picea glauca
ATATTCATGGTTTTTTTTGTTACAGTTCGTACATTTAGGATTTACTTACACATAAGTTCTGCAACATGCTAATAAGATATGTTAAATAGTTTTGCTAAATAGCAAATTAACAATGAAGAACCGAAGAGAGGAATTATGTATGTATTATTTTCCTTGAAATGTAGGGTATAGTGCAGCTTGTAGTTCATGATGTATTAGGTAAATCTTATATGAATGATGTTGTTTTAATAGTTAGGCTACAATGTGGTATAATTTGTGTAAAGTACTTATCATAAGAATGTTTACTATTATTAATTTATAATAGTAATTTATAAAAAAAATTACTTACATAATTATGTTATTTTATGTTTTTGCTTCTTAATATGTCATTTTTTTTACATTTTTTTACCCTAATTTTTATGTTCACAAACTTAGTATATACTAAAAAATTTCATCAAATATTATATTTAAATTTTGATTTCTAACTTATTCATTTCTCAATAATGGGTTAACCATGGACTTTTGTCTATGTATAATTTTCACTTACATAACCATGGACTTTTATCTATTTGCTTTTCAATATGTATGTTCTTTGCATTAATAATATTTTCAAGCCTAACATAATCAATAACATTTAATATTCCATTTTCGTGATATCTATTTTTTTTTAATTTCCAACACATTGGTTGCAATGAAGTTATTTTGTCTTTTTGAATTGTTGGTGATAACAATAAAATTATTCTTTACAAATTTTTGACGGGTAAAAAGGACTTGCATTAAGAAGGAGAAAATTGTCTAATGGCAATTGCCAATTATTTCGCAACAAAAATTGTAGGGTAATATTTCGCAACAAAAATTGTGGGGTAATATTTCGCAACCAGAAAATGTCACCATTATTCTCACCAAAATACAATATGTTCCATATGTATCAAATCTTAATCGATTAATTTTTTAATCCATTTTATTTCAATCAACTTGACACAATTATACATTTGAATTATTAATCAATCTTTTCACACAAGTTCCAATTTTCCAAACTGATGTGTCACTTAAAACGGTAGATTGCAAAAAAGAAAAAGAAGGAAAATTATTTTATGCAAGATTTCCAACATGAAAACACCAGTGAGTGACTCTAATCTTGTTAGATGCGTGATGTCCCCAAGATCGCCAAATGGATCATAGTAGATGAGAGGGTATCAACACTCATTGATACACCTAAAAAAAAAGTCATATTTCACTAAGAGTCGTTTGCCATCACTATTTTAAATAGTTCATAAATTTTAATATTTTTTTTATTTCAGTAAATCATAAGATTAATAATGAAAATTATATTGATTTTTAATGAATATATATTAAAATAAATTAACAATGAAATTTGTATTTTATTTGAGGAAATTTTACTTTAAAATAAAAACTATTTGATTTTATCATTTACTATACACAACTTTGTTAATACATAATTGCCTAATTTAGTTTAAAAAAAGTTATTTGTTAATACATAATTGTCTAATTTAATTTAAAAAAAGTTATTACTACTATATTATTAATGCTTTCAATTTAAAGTTATTATTGGGTGGCCTTTCATATTATAGTGACCATTTTGTGATTATATACTTACATATACAATATTTACTGCCACTTTATTTACTGTGTTCAATTTAAAGTTATTACTGGTTGGTGTTTCATATTATGGTCGGTTTTTTTTAATCATATACTTACACATACTATTATATTATTATGGTAAATTTTTGCATAACGAATAGATGCATTGAAGCACAATCTAGAGATACTGCTATTCGATTCATTGGAACACAATTAGTGTTTGTTTTGCATATTGAAGTGGGAAGACTACTAAATAAGAAAAACATCAAGTAATATGAGGTAAAATTTCTCTAATTAGTTTTCCTTTAACCTAATTTATATTGAAATTTAACAATAACATATCAAACATAAATATCAAATTTCCAGTAAAGAAATCAAAGTAACTATGATCTAAACGTATCCTCTCATTTATGATTCATATCTTTGATATAATTTAGGCTAAGTGATGAGCATTTAGTTTTTACTGTTTTATGTTCAAAGTTTTATATTTGATATGGTTTAGGTTTAACCTAATTTACATTGAAATTTAACAATAACATATCAAACATAAACATCAAATTTTTAGTAAAGAAATCAAAGTAACTATGATCTAAAAGTATCCTCTCATTTATAATTCATATCTTTGATATGATTTAGGTTAAGTGATGAGGATTTAGTTTTTACTGTTTTATGTTCAAAGTTTTATATTTGATATGATTTAGGTTTAGTGATGAGGGATTTAAGTTTTATGTTTTTATGTTCTGAGTTTTATAAGGGTGCATTCTGGCTAGCATATGTCTTCAATAATCGATCCATGCATGTAATGAAGCAATTGTTTTTCTAATATTTTTAATTTCATAATTTTTTTTACATTTATGAATATTTATATTTTTCTTATTTATTTTTTTACATTTATTTAATATGATTAAAAAAATTACTACTCTAGTCGTTGATTTTACCGCCGATTGCCAAGATTCAATAATTTTAACAAGGATTAATGTATAAAATACCTCATTGACATGTTTCAAGTTTTCAAGTATTTAGCAAGGATTAATTCTAAGCATTGTAGTGGCCACGTTTTTATGAAGGTGAGGCGCTTCGGTATGATAATGATGCATGCCACTTTTAGCATGTCTTTCAATTAATCTAATATAAATGCCTCATTGACCCATTTCAAGTATTTAGAAGGGCCATGCTCTCTCACACCTTAATAACACCGGAGTTGTAACAGATGAACAAGTGTAAGGGTAACAGTGGTAGTAATCTTCTTACAATCCAACTCTGCCTATGAAACTAATGAAGGTTCCAAATAGTCATGAAATGTGTCCGCACACAAAGTATTCATATTTACGTTTCTCAATATTGTTTCTCTCTTTTTCTTTAATATGATATGGCACCTATTTTTTCATTTATACAATAGCACATGGATTTGACACTTCTTTCATGTTGACACTTTGTTGTTCTACACAACAAAGTGGAACATTTTCTTATATAATGTGTAATGTGTTGTTTAATTGTGTTAGAAACAATTATATGGCACATTGCATGAATCGAAGATTTACATATAACCCCTAATGCCTATTCAATGATGTGTAATTAACTAAAAGTTTTTAGTTCCATGATATCTGGTTGGGTTGGGTAATAAGTGTATATAAACTTATATTATATTATTACATATATGAATGTAGTAATACATTAATAAATATTATTAATATAAAATATTATTATCCTAATTATTAATATAAATTTAATATTAAATTAGAGTTTATATTAAATAATGTATTAAAGGAGTTTTAGTAATATTTAATAATAATTTATTATTATTATTAGTTTTTAGATATATTTAATAATGAGTTTATATTAGTTTTAGTTAAATTTAATAATAATATTTAGTAATTTTCTAAACATTAATGTATTTATGTTTTATCACATTATTTAATATAAATAATATTTAATATAAACTCGTTCAATACATCCTTTAATACATTAAAGGAGTTTTAGCAATATTTAATAATAATGTTTTATATTAATAATGTAATAATATTAATTTTATATTAATAAGCCTTGTTGGTTTATAAGTTTATATTAATAAAGTAGTTTATCACAACAATATCTTCCTAATATCCTAAACATTATATTAATAAAATATTAATACAATATAATAAGAATTAGTATCACAACAATATTTTGTTAACATTAATGTAATGTATTAATGTTTTATCACATTATTATTAATCTGGTAATTACGTCGATAGGTTTAGGTTTAGGGTTATGACATTAGTAATAATTTTTTATTAATACTTTAATAATATTTAATAATAATGTATTAATGTATTACTACATAATGTATTAATAATGTATTGATTTATGTTTTTTTGTTTAGGAGTTGTGGACAGAATTAGGGTTTAGACTCCTCGGCTCCCTGCTACTCCCATTCGTTGCCCCCGGTGGGGCTAGACGTGATCCCCAATGAAGAGGGGTCGTGAACTGCCTCCTACCGCAAGGCTGTGATTCAGGACCTGCTGGTGGAGGTTTCCATCAGTCGTCCTTCGAGCCACCACCAGACCAACGATCACAAATTTCCTTTGAAGGAGTTGCTAAAGGAAAATAAATGGAGATTGAATCACGACTTGTTCCAACAAAAATAACATGTCCTTGGGAACCTAGAAAATGCATACCTCATGTACCGGTAGGAACAAAATATGTGATCAACACACCCTGCATCAAAGAACATAAATAATACATGAGAGACTATCCTCTGGTGGTAAAATTCCTAGGTTTATGGCCCTCTGAATGCGAGATTGTCAAATGGATACAACATTGGTGGAAACCCAAGGGTCACTATGACCTACAACTAGGATCCAAGGGCTTCTTTACCATCATCTTCCATAACCTAGAAGATCGAAATCACATTTTTGACAGGGGACCCTATTTCTTCAACTCAGTCAGCTTCTTTCTCCACTTTTAGACAGAGAAGTTTATCCTTGAAAAAGAAGATTTTGTTCACGGGTCGGTATGGATATGTCTATATTCCTTACCTAGGGATTTCTGACTGGAAGAGATCCTGGCAGGCATAGGAAAAGCCATTGGGGCATACGTCAAATACTCAAAGGTGACTAAGCAGAGAAGGTACACCTCTTACACTTCCATTTACCTCTATCTCAACATATCGAAGCCCTTCCCTGGTTCCATAACCCTGGAATACCATGATGAAGATTGTTCTCAAACTACTGACTATGAGAACATACCATTTCGATGTTGAAAATTCCACGAGCACGGGCATCTGTTAAGAGAATTCCCTCTGAACATTGTCGAAAACAAGGTAGACAGTACTAAAGAAAACAAACCAAAGGACGAATTCACCCAGGTAATGAAAAAGTGGTGCCAAGAACCTAGGAAAATTGTGCAGACAACCAACAAAGAAGCCCCCTCCACCAACTCCTTCGACGTCCTTTAGCAAATTCCAGAAGATATGGATGAGTCGTAGCTTCCTCCTCAGGGAACAATCACCCACAAAAATGCCAAAGACAACCCTTCCAATACCCCTATCTTGGAGCAAATCCCCTCATCTTCCTCTTCCCACATCAAAGTTGGCGAAGCCTCAGACCCTAAAGACGGAGACACCAAAATGTTTCTAGAGGAACAAGATTTGGTAGAGATAGACCTCGAGCACTTAGAAAAATCATATCACAAGCAGGAACTGTACACCATCCCTCTAGATCAGCTTCACAAGGTGCATAAAGTATTCATAAACTCCTCAACGGGATATGCGGCCTAATCCACCAATGGCTTAGGCATCGAGCGCATTTAACAGAAGGAACAACACAAGCATTAGAAGGATGAGAATAAAAGAGGAAGAAAATCCACCCAGAAACTCATACAGGAAATCAATCACTTCATGGTAAACTCGGGTCAGATACATATCATCTCTGACAACTTTCCCCTTCTCACCTCTCCATCCTCATCATAAACCTCATCTCTTGGAAAATATGTGGTCTCAATGGTCATAGTAAGAAATGGCTTCTACGATATCGTATTATAGCAGATCAACCTAATATTCTTTTACTTCAAGAAACAAAATGGGCTGGGGAATAAATGAACCAAATACTCTAAAGATGTTGGAAACAGGGGAAAATGATGAATATTGATTCCAAAGGCACGACTAGTGGCTTATCCATTCTTTGGAAACCTAAAATTATGTTGCTTGAGAACTTCTTCACCACCAGATGGACAATATCAGTGGAATACCGAATCATTGGATCCAATAAGCTAAGATTCCTTACAAATGTTTATGGACCAACCACCCCAGGGGACAAGCTCAACTTCATTCAAACTCTAGATCATTTGGCTAACCTTATCAATGATTGTCAGTGGATACTAGGGGGGGTTCATTATGGTATTCCACCTAGAAGAAAAGAGGGGCGACACTCGTAGACTTAAGGTGGAAAGTGGGCACTTTCAAGCTTTGATCGACACAATTGGTCTCATAGATTTGGAACCCATAATTGTTGGGTATGTGTTATATTCTTTGCATGAGTAGTAGTGCTAGAGCGTCTGTGTCGGGTGCGTAGGGGGGCGGAGCCCCCTGTGGGGGGGTTCAGGGGAAGCGCCCCCAATTTTTTTTTGTTTTGCATCGGGACCACATTTTCGAGACAACATTATATTTAGGTGGTTTTTTGGCACATCGTTTCTTTGCTGATGGTTTTCTATTTCCAGTTAAGGAATTAGGGTTTTGGACTAATCCAAGTCATTGGGTTAGGGTTTTGGATGCCGCTGGATCCTATATGTATTTTGTATTGTAAACATTGTAACACAATGAATGAATATAGAATATGTTGGTTTTCCCAGTTTGGTTTTCCAGGGGAAAAATCTCTGTGTAATGTTTGCATTTTCCATTGTATCTTTTATGTTCTTTTCTGAATATCTGTTTGCAGTAGATATTGTACAAGGTTAGAATTTACAATAATGGCCTTTTCACCTGGTCAAACTAGTGTTTGAGCTCCCAATAGGTTGCATGTCATCTAGATCGCTTTCTCATTTAATAAACCCTATTAATGGAACGAATAATGATGAGTGTTAGCATCTTGGACACCTCGGCCTCCAACCAATGGCCTATACAACTGTCACTAGATATCTTTGGCTCTCCTGGATGGAATCCCTTCAGATTTGAGCGTTTCTAGCTCGACCACCCAAATTTCCAAGCTCTCACTCTAAAATGGTGGAGGGAAGTTTCCATCTCTCATGGTTCCAAAATGTTTCGTTTCAACAACGATTGAAAAACTTTAAGCAAATCCTGAAGCTTTGGAACAAACAACGCTTCAAAAATATTTTTGAAGCCTAGAGAAACTTGAACGACCAAATGAAGCTCATCCAGATCCATATAAGGAATGATGGCCTCACGGAGGACCACAAAGCACAGGAAAATCTACTCAAACAACAGTTGAAGGAAAGGCATTCTCAAGTGGAAGTCATGTGGAGGAAAAAATCATGAATACAATGGTTTCAAGAAGGGGAACGAAACACCAAGTTCCTCCACCATGTGAAAATCCAACATAGACACAACAACCACATTACGCATCTGGTCAAGGATCAAGTGAAAACTCTCCACAAACATGAATATCTCGAGTAGAAACTGGTCTCTTATTACCAAGATTTGTTGTCAGAACCTCCTATTGGCATATCCCCCAACATAGAAAAGATCACCCAACACATCCCCAATATCATAAATCAAGAACATAATGAAGCTCTATCCAGGCCAATAACGATTGAAGAAGTAGACCTAGCCCTGCAAGACACCCCCGTAGGAAAATCTCCAGGTCCAGATGGCTTCACAACGAACTTCTTTCACTTCCATTGGCCCATGATTCAGAAGGAAGTCTAGGACATCATCGAAGACTCTCCCATCTCTGGGTAGGTTCTCCCTGATCTTAATGCCACTTTCCTGAACCTGATCCCCAAATAATATCAAGTCACTCATACTAAACAGTTCATACCAATTTCTCTTTTCAATGTAATCTACAATTTTCTAACAAAAGTAATCGCCCGACATCTCAAACTGCTCATGCCCCTCATCATCCCCAATAAGTCAGGGTACGTTGAAGGCAGGAAAATTATATACAACATCATCCTTTCCCATGAATTGATACACTCTCTTCAGAGCACAGGTACTCTAGGTATGTTACTAAAGTTAGATCTTTCCAAATATTTTGATAAACTCAGTTGGGCTTACATGAAATCGATTCTTATTTTTTTTGGATTTTCTTTGGATTGGGTGGAGTGGATTCTAAACCTCACTTATTCTTCCTTCGTATCCATTTTTATCAATGGATTTCCTTCCCACCCTTTATTTCCCTCTCTATAAATACATCAAGGGGACCCTCTATTCCCCTTCCTCTTCATTATCATGGAAGAAGGGCTTAGTCGCTTCATCAAAGCATCCCTTGCAGACAAGTCTCCAGCTGGACTCTCCCTTCATGGCATGGATCCCCCCATATCCCACAATGAGTTTGTTGATGACACCCTAATTCTAAGCTCCCCCACCGTCCTTGAAGCCCTGAGCATTCTCAATATCCTGCAAACTTTATGTGCATCCTCAGGAATGAATATTAATAAAGAAAAATCCCATCTCTTAATTTTTTTAACACCCCTTTACCTATTCAACTTCATATCACCAACATCCTTGGTTTCACACGTAGATCCCTTACATCCAAATCCCCTGGAATTCCACTCATCAATAAATCCCTTTGAACGTTCAACCTTCCCAATCGCCTCATCCTCCTCATATCAGTCCTTCAAACCTTGCCTATTTGCTCCTTCTCTGCACTGGATACCCCAAGCTATATTCTTACTGCCATCAAAAACCTTCAAATAAAATTTCTTTGGAAAGGGGTAAAGTTGGAACGAAAAATAGCTTTGATCAACTGGGAAAAGATATGCAAGCCAAATTAAAATGTAGTCTTGGTTTAAGGGACCCCGACACTCTCAACAAAGTCCTTAGTGTGAAGATTTGGTGGAGATGGTTGAAGTAACCTAAGGACCTATGGGATAGACTTTGGAAGAAGAAGTATGTTCCACATATTATTGAAAATCAAGTTATCATATGGAATGAAAACATACAAGGATCCTTGATCTGGAATGCTGCAAGACAAGGCCACTCCCTGATTGTCAATCATTCTTTCTGGGAAATACGGAACATAGGGAAAACTTCCATTTGGAATGACTTGTGGAAACAATGGGCCTCCCTAAAAAAACACTCTATTGCAGAGAATCTCCTTACCCCCACTACTCAGGCTGGTCTAATCATGATCGCTCACTATTGGCAAGAGGACCCCCCAAGCATAACTTGGAATCATTCGAAGTCTAATCCCATAGAATTTCACGCTCCATTGCACATGGATTTTCAACCTTGGCATGAGCTAACTTCTTCCAAGAATATTCCAATTTCTCAAGGAGACGACATATTAACATGGGGACACTCATCACGAGGCACCTTCACCATCAAAGAGTCCTACAACATAAATACCACCTCACACTTTCTCCCCTGAGAACCTGTTTGGGAGAAAATATGGTTGATCAAGCACTAGCCAAAAATAAGCACTTTCCTCTAGCTCACTGCACACAAGGGCATCCTCACCTAGGACAAACTCACCAAAATATGTTTATTGGGGCCTCCATTTTCCCTCTTTGCTGGAAAGACTCAGAATATCAAAATCATCTACTCATTCTCTTCTCTTACAATACACAAATCTGGGATCATTGCACCTCAAACATGCGCACCACAGATTGCAAATGAGAAGACCTCAGGGGGACCTTAGAAGAATGGAGAGACTCATATTTTCAGTCTCCCATCCTAAACCATATTTGGCAGCTATTTTCGGGCTTCATCCTCTATCATCTCTGGAAAGAGCGAAACAAACGAATTTTCCTTTCGTCTCAGCTTGACTGGACAAAAATATGGCAACACATAACTGAAAACATCAAAGAAACCATTCTCCTTCAGCCCTGGAAAGAGGAAGACTTGTCTTGTCCTCCACAGGAAAACTGCATCTTGGACAAATGCATCATCAACTTTCACCCACGTTTTGCAAGGAAACAAAAAAGTTTACAAGATAAAGGCATCCCTTCACACTGGTCTCCTCTAGCTCTAGGATTCATCAAATTAAAATTTGACGGAGATTCCAAAGGTAATATGGGGCCTTCCATCTTAGGGGTGGTTCTTCGCAAACATCAAGGAAGCATAATACTCATCACAGCAGGTAGTATTGGACACAACACAAACAATGCAGTTGAGCTCTGGGGTCTAATCAAATGACTAAAACTTTCTCAAGAAAATCGGCACAACAATATCATCATCAAGGGGGATTATCAAATAATCCTAAGCATTTTCATAAAGATACTTAATGGAGCGGATCCGTACAACATCTCCCCTTGTTGGTGACTTACCATAGGACACAGACTGTGCCATTGCAATTCTCATTTCACCTCACTTGGTGCTCATTCCTTCGCATGTGAGAAGGAAATCCAACCAGGTAGTAGACAAACTGGCTAATTTTGGGGTGTCTTTATAAGGACCATATATCCTCTATACGTCCCCCAACCACAGAGATCAGCCCCTCTTCCAGGATTTCTTATCTAAGGCTCTAAGCATAGATAGCCCCCCGCATGGGGTGTCAGAGCGCTCCACATATCCATCAACGAACTCATCGCCCACCAACTCACCTCGACCCACGTGACAAATCCTGCTTCTCCCTTTTCCCTTTATTACCACCTTATGGTTGTTGCAACCATCCATTTCACTGCACTCTCAACTAAATTCTTTACTACACTCAGATCTGGCTTGCCATCATGGCCATGGAACTGGTACATTGTATGATCCTCTTGCGCTTGTGCTCCTTTACTCTCCATCATCCCTCTTATGGTGATTTCCATCCCCCTAGTTGGTATCTATCGCCCTCCCCTTCCAACAACTCTAGCACTCTATCATTCTCCCTGATGCCTACCTAGTTCCTCTTGTTCGAATCTTCACCTCTCCCTCTCGTTCTTCAGGCTTTTCCTCGCCTTCGAGGGAAGCGGAAGAGAGGTTCCCTTTGGTACCAAAACAATGTGGCCATGGCCAGAAGGCACCTTCCCACGTTCGCTCCTGCTCTTAGCTCCTCACCTCCTTCCTCCACTTAATCCTCACCAGACCAATGCAGCCTTCCACCTCTGTCCTCACCATGGGATTATCGAGTTGAATGGTTTGATCTTCAGGGGAATTCTCTTGGCTACGCTCCTGGACTCTCCCCAATTTGGCCTCGACCTCATAGACAACATTGGGACACCTCTCCAGTCCACCACCCTTTTCTCCCTTTCCACCCCTGTCGCAAGCTTATGTTCCTTCGCTAGAGGAATTTAACGCGCAAATGCAGGAAATACAATTGGAGGCATCTCAAAGTCAATATCTTCTCCAGTCGGACTATGGTTTGTGCTCGGGACTCCGATATTTGATCTCAATTCTCCAAGACTTGGTCTTCGCAGTCCGTAAGGACATTGATGACCTTTGTTTTAGGCTGGAACACCTGGACTAGTGCGTAGAGCAAACAAAATCTCTAATATCGACACTGCTTTATTCTTTGCATTCTCCAGACTCAGGCACCAATGCTTCTGCATCTCTAGGGGTGGTTATTTCTCTAAAATTATAGGGGGAGGATGAACGAGGCATGGATGTATGCGCACAAGCAGTTGAGGACAAGAAAGACACAATGAGAGGAACATGCACAACGAAATCCAAGGACATGCAAGCACACGAGACACCATGACATTCGACAGACATACAAGTGTCAACATGCATGTTTTATTTTGAAAATTGTCAGGTGTTTCTGGAAGGTTCTGTTTAGGTTGTTGGAGTTTATTAATGACTATTTTGTGGGTCTATCAATCGATAGGCATTTTCTCATTCATAGTATAATCTTTTTTGTTCTATAGTATGAATGTATGGATCAGTTGAATTAGTTTTCTCATGGGGCGATTCAGGCAAATATGTCTAATTTTCACTAATATTTATAGTTAGACTATCAGGCTAATTGGTTTCCCTTCGGGGAAACTCAACACTTCAAAAACTCATTCTCATGACAATAATATATTTTTTTCTTATGACACATAATATATAGCTTCTTACTTAAACAAAAAAAAATGTATTGATGTATTAATACATTTATGTAATAATGTTTTGTTAATGTATTAATACTTTAATAATCTATTATTACTTTATGTGTAATGTTTTAATACATCCTAAGTAGGCCTAATGGTTAAGAACATGTGTTTCCTCCTAAAAGGTCGCAAGTTCAAATCCGGAGAGGGGTAGGATATGTATACCTCTATAAACTTTATCAGTCAAATAGTTGGGTGGAGGGGGTCTCATACACCAATTTGGTGTCTGGCTTGGTCATGACCTTAAAAATAGATTATTATTATTATTATTATTATTAATTAGGATATTAATAATCGTCAGTGACAAAAGAAAAAAAGTGTTAGAGTATTAATAATGTATTAATAGTTAGGGTAATAATATTTAATGTAATATCAGCCCATAATTACATCTCCTACTTGAGAGCCTCCCTTGCATGAGTCTAGTGCCTCATGTAGCCTTCCCTCATGGCTTCCCCCTCTGGTGCACTACACCAGTCCTACTGAGACATCCTAGTCCCATTCTCCCAAGGGGCCGATCTTGTGGTGCGCCCTACCCACATAGTCATTTTTCCCTGATTCCAAATGTTTCCTATTGGAGGCAAGGAGCAACCACCTCCCCTCATTCCCTCTTCCAATGATGAAACATTCATCAGGCTATTACTCATCCAATGAAAGAAGAAAGAAGGAGGATTTGTTCCAAAGTTCGTATAAAAACTCGATGAAGTCCTAGAAATCGAATTACCCCCAGCCCATCCTATGAGTGTGGTCATTTCCCTTGCAGATGGGGCACTTGTTGGCCAATTTACAGGGCTATGTCCATCTCCATGAACAACTGAGAATTGGATCCAAAATAACTGGAGGCCCCTAATATCAAACAACGTTACCAGCTATGCATTCGGAAGAGGCTTCTTCCTGTTCGAATTCATTTCCAAAGAAAATCAAGATCTGATCTTTAGGAGTGGGCCTTATTTCATGGGACCATAGGGGCTCTACTTAAAGTGTTGGACACCTAACTTTGATCTCGAAGTGGATGTGCCAAAGATGGTTCTGGTCTGGGTATGCCTACCCAACCTGCCAATCCATTTTTGGAATCTTTCCTCTCTTCAAACTATAGGAAACAAACTGGGAAGATACATAGACAAAGCAGACCCAAAAGGTCAATACGCCTGTGCCCATATCTGCGTAGAAGTTGATCTGGAAGCAGGTATTCCTGAAGAAATCAAGCTAATTGTTGGAGAATGGCAGCACTACCAAAAACTGGACTATGAGCAGTTGTCGTTCAAGTATCATAGCTGCAATGAATATAGACACTTCCAAAATCAATGCTGAAAAATCCAGACCACGCAGAAAGAGAAAGAGTTAGGAGAAGGACGATAGAAAGCGAAGAGACCCAAGGTAAACCCTAATCCTAACTCCAAAAAGGAAAAGGAAAAGAAAAGAGGACAAAAGGATATGGAAAATAGATTTGCAATACTTGGAAGTCAAGAGAAGGAGCCTGTAAGCAAAGAAAATAATGCAGAAAAGAAAGACAACTCAGAAGTGGAAAGCCATCAAAACAAAGAAAATACCCCGCAGCTAGAACTAGGAGAAATCCTTGAATCCCAAATATTAGAGACAAAGGAAGAAACATCAGAAGAAGTTGAGGGGGAGGCCGATATTGGTTTAACTCATAACTCCTCGAAACCAGCTACCATAGGAAGGAAACTGAAAAAGGAAAGAAGAGAACGTGAGACATACAAAAAAAAAATCAAGTATCACAACCAACACTGGAAACAATGTTAAACCCAAGAAATACAAGGAACCAAGGGAAACCTTCTCATAGGACACCCTCCAACCCAAAAAGTAGGTCATGGAGATAATCTCCTGGAATTGTAGGGGTCTAGGAAGTCAAAGGAAAAAATATGCAATGAAGGACCTAATTAGAATAACAAACCCAGATCTACTATTAGTCCAGGAGATTAAGCTAGAGGAACATGAATTCCTCGAAACCAGTGCAAGGCTGTGGAAAAAAGGAGCAGGGGTAGCGGTTAGTGCCAGAGGAGGCCCAGGAGGGATAGGCTCCCTATCGAACTCCTCAACATTCGAAATATTGAAGACAGAGCATTAAACTCACTGTATTCTCACCAACCTTCTTCACAAGGATTTAGGCATCCAGGTAAGCATATTTAATATTTATGTCCATGTACTCCCCGAGGAAAAAAAAGAATGATGGAATAAATTAAGAGAGGTTCTTAACATGCATGAGACTGAGAATATAATTATAGTCAGGGATCAGAATGTCACTTTATCCCAAGGGTAAAAAAAATGGGGAACCATTGTCAGAGATCCCATCTGTGAATGGGTTGAGGACATCATTCTCGATTGGGAATTGGAAGATATAAAACCAACTAGAGGAAAATACACTTGGTCCAATAAAATAAATGGACCAAGGCACATTGTAGTAAGGCTGGAAAAATTCCTGGTCCAAATCTCTTTCCTCCTTTTAGGCCTTAACGCCGAGTCAAAGATACCCCCTTTCAGTGCCTCTGACCATAAGCCAATAAGTCTAGAAATCACCAAAGTCTCAAAGCCTCTGGCTAAAAACTGGAGATAAAAACACAAGCTTCTTTCATAAGCAAGCAACGGCCATGGAAAATTACAACTCTGTCAAGGAAATTCAATTTCATAATCAGACTGTCATGGATTTTGAAGGAATCAAGCAAGCTTCCTACCTCCATTTCAAAGGGATTTACACTGAGGATGCCTCCACAAAAACCTGACATCAAATTCTAAATTTAATCCCTTCAATTGTCAAACCGAGAGCCAGTCAACAACTTACTACTCTGGTCACCTTGGAAGAAATGAAAGCAACCTTGGAAGTCTAGCCCCCGATAAAGCTCTAGGGCCTGATGGATTTAAATCTTGGTTCCTTCAAGTTTATTGGCCAATCATAAAGCATGATCTGCATAAAATGGTATTAAAATCACAAAACTGCCACAGGATTGGTGGAAGGACTAATTTTGCATTCTTATCTTTAATTCCTAAAGAAAAAGGTGCCTCTTCCTTTGACAAATTTCGTCTGATCTCCTTGTGGAACATTGGCTACAAAATCATCAAAAAAGTAATCGTAAACCGACTCAAGGGTATGCTTCCAGCAATCATTCCAGAGAATCAAGGAGGCTTCATTAAAGGAAGGCACATAACTGACAATATAATTCTGGTTCTAGAAGTGATCCACTCAAGAATGCAACGGGGCGAAAAAGGTATGATTGTGAAACTAGATCTAGCAAATGCTTTTGATAGAGTAAGGCATGTGTTTTTGTTTCATGTATTGCAAAAATATGGATTCAATGCTTCTTTCATCCAATGGATCAAGGCTTGTATCGGGACTCCTTGGATCGCTCTGTTAGTTAATGGAAGAGAAACACATTTATTTTAGGCATTTAGGGGGATCAGGTAGGGATGCCCGCTATCCCCCCTGCTCTATGCCATTCAAGCCTCAACTCTAAGATTTCAATTAGAACATTGTCATTCCCAACATGAATTAATGGGCATAAAAATTGCAAGGGGGGTCAAAGATATAAAACATGCTCAATTTTCCAACGATACACTACTCTTGGGAGGAGCTAGTACCATCATAGCTCTCAAATTCAAGAAACATCTAGACCTATACAAGGAAGCATCGGGGAGCCAAATAAACTACAAGAAGAGTAAAATTTTTGGGTGGAACTGCAAGCCAAAGGAAATTGTTGAAATACTTAGAATCCTAGAGATGGAAGGGGAAACTCAATCAGAGACACTTAAATACTTAGGTGTCCCCTTCTTCAAAGGCAAGCCCAAATCTTACCATTGGTCTCCTGTTGTGGACAAAATAAAAAATAGAATTCAAGCGTGGGGAGCCTCCTAGTTAAACTTAGCAGGGAAATTAGTCCTCCTTAAGTCAGTGTTGGCCAGTATTCCAATATATCGCAGCTCTATCCTGTTAGCTCCTTCTAGTTGCATAAGCCAAATCAAGTCACTTGTAAGAATATTTCTCTTGAACGGGGGTCATAAGAATGAAAACAAATTGTGTTTAGTGAGTTGGGGGGAAATAACAAAGCCTTATACAGAAGGCGGTCTTCAGATAAGAGATATGAGAGCCAAAAATATGGTACTAGGGGCCAAACTTCTCTAGAATCTGGTCTCTGGAAAACTCACATGGAGAAAGAGCGTTCTATAGAAGAAATACTACTTAGGTACTAAAAGGAGATGTCTCAATGCAGCCCCAAAAGTCTCAAAGGGATCACCAATTTTCACAATTTGTCAAAAAGCCTTTGGGTTCTTCAGTCCCCATCTAACTTGGATACCTGGAAATGAAGAAAACATATGGATTTGGGAGGACTCAATCATGGGAGATCCTCCTTTATATTTTTTCCCGAGAACCAACAATTTAAATAATTTTCTCCACGCCCAACAGTTTAACACGATTTGGGACATCTCAAAGTGGAATTTGGATGCAAACAATAGCTGGAAAGACTGGAAACTGCCGAGAAGTACAAGCCACCTGCATGTTGAAGAAATTCGACTGCTCACGCTCCTCTAGGGGAAATCGCCAGTTGCTGCAAACAAGAAAGACGAAAAGGGATGGGGACAACATTTCGGCTCGCACACAATCTCAGAGGGTTACAATTTCTCCAAAGCAACTCTAAATGCACCCCCCAATCTGACCCTGTGGAAAGAAGTCTGGAACTATAAATCCATTCTAAAAATCAACATGTTCATCTGGACACTAGCGAATAATGCCATTCTCACTGGAGATAATCTTAAAACAAAGGGATGGGAAGGCCCCATGCATTGCCCCCTCTGCGTATCAAATGAAGAAACTATGGCACACATTTTTCTTAATTTCTCATTCTCCCATGAGGTTTGGCATATGGCATTAGCTCCTTTGACAACTCAAGTCACACTCCTGGATGAGATACCCAATCTTCTCCTAAACTAGCAGGCTTTATGCCCCTTCTCCCTCATGAAGAAAGACCAATTAAAAAGATGTCGGGGGTACCTTCCCAAGTTTTTTTGTTGGAAAATCTAGTTAGAACATAATGCTCGAGTCTTCCAAGGTAAAGATGCCAGAGAGGGACAAGTAAGTGCAAAAGCCAAAACAATGATGGGGGACTTTATTTCATCCATCAACTTGCCAGCAAATAAAGACAAGTTAACTCTCATCAAGGAAGAATGGTTGTCAAGCCTTATCCCAAGTGCTTTGAAAGTGTCAACTACTCCTCAACCCTCTACTTATGAGTGGGAAATTAGATTGGACCCATCAAACTTCACAAACTCGCGCAAATCCCTCCAAAGGCATAGCCTTTTCTTTGACGGAGCTTCTAGAGGAAACCTCGGTGAGGCTGGTGGAGGAGGGGTGATTATTGACCCCAAATAAATAAAGGTGATTTTGTACTCTTGGGGAATCGACAAGGACACTAACAATATAATTGAAGCTTTATCCCTCTGGGAAGGTTTATCTCAAGCCCAATTAAGGAGCATCATGGACCTCAATGTCTTTGGAGACTCTTGTATCATCATTCAAGCTCTTTCTTGTAAGAACCTGACCAAACATATGAGGCTCAGGCAAATCCTTCAAAAAATTAGACTCCTTATATCCACATTCCGTGCCATTCATATCTTCCACATTCTGTGAGAATTAAACGGTGAAGCAGATAAAGAAGATAAAAAAGTAGTACTCCTAAGAAAAGGAGCACTTTTACTAAATGGAATCGAGGGATTAGATAAATTACCCTAATCTAGTGAACGGGAGCCTCTCTTGAAGTCCCAGTTGAGACTACGCAATGATGACTGATTGTAATTGTGCCAGCAGTTTTATGTTGTTTTCTTAATATATTTCATATCCGTTCTTGTCAAATATATATATATATATATATATATATATATATATATATATATATATATATATATATATATATATATATATATATATATAATGTACTAATATTTAGGGTTTTAATAATGTATTAATAGATAGTGAGAAAGGAAAAATATATATATTAGTTTCTAAAAAATTGGCCAAAACTTCCTTTACGTAATGTGTCGAATATAAACCAACTTTGTCATGTCATGAACATAACCCGACATTGCAATCTGACGAACAAAATCGGATGGTGTAACATGAAAAACAAAGGAATGTTGTCATGTGACGAGCATAGTAGTGTTACAATCTGACAAAAATAACAATGTCGCAATGTGTCAAACATTTCCATGTTGTCACAATGTGAGGAACATAGCCCCACCATAATAATGTGATGAACATAGCCTTGTCATCGCAATGTGATGAACATAGCCTTGTCATCACAATGTGATGAAGATAGCCTTGTTGTCACAATGTGATGAACATATCCTCTTCATCGCAATGTGATGCAAATATCCCATCTTCATAATGTGAGAAACATTTCCAAATGTCATTATGTGACGAACATAACCCAATGTCACAATGTGATGTACAAAACCCAATGTCACAATGTGACATTCATATCCCAACATTGCAATCATAGGACCATTTTATGACGTCACAATGTGATGAACATAACCCAATGTGAGAATGTAATGATGTAATTTTTTAGATAAAAACCCAACGTCGCAATGTGATGACCATAACCTTACGATGTCATGTGATGAACAAATCCCTATGTCGCAATCTAAGGAAAAAAACCTAATCAACATTACAATGTGATAGTGTCATAGTAAACCATGGTTAAGAATAATCAACATGGTCGAGCATAATCAGAGCCACATGACCTTCGAAGGTCAACCATGGGCATGGTCACCCATAGTCAACCCTGGCCATCCATAGTCAACCATGAGAAACCTTACAAAACATTGGTCCATGTCAAGATCAACCGTGGTTAACCATAGTCCACCATGGAAAACCATAGACAACCATGGGTAAGGTCAACTATATTAAACCATACTCTTGATCATGGTCAACAATAGCCAACCATAGTTATTAGCGTAAATGTCAACCTTATGTGATGAATATAACCCGATGTTGTAGTCTGTCAAATAAAACTGAATATTGCAACATGACAAACTTAGTAATATTGTAATGTCATGAACATAATATCATCGCAATCTGGGTAATGTTGTAATGTGTCAAACATATCCTTTCCGTCGTCGTAATGTGACGAACATAAGAATATTGTCGCAATGTGATGAAGAGAGCCTTGTCGTCACAATGTGACAAATGTAGTCTTTTTGTCGCAATGTGATGACCATAGCTTGATCATCGCAATATGAAAAAAATATCTTGTCACTGTAATGTGTCAAACATTTCCAAATGCCACTACATGACGAACATAACCCATTGTCACAATGTAATGTACACAACCCTCGCTAGCCATAATCAACCATGAGAAACCTTACTAAACTTTGGTCCACATCAAGCTCAACCATGGTTAACCATAATCAACCATGGAAAACCATAGACAACCATGTGCAAGGTCAACTACATTAAACCATACTCTTGATTTTCGTCAACAATAATCAACGATAGTTAAGTTAATGGTCAACCTTATGTGATGAATATAACCTAATGTTGTAATCTGACAAACAAAATTGGATGTTGCAACATGATGGACATAGTAATGTTGCAATGTGACGAACATAGTAGTGTCACAATCTGGGTAATGTAGCAATGTGTCAAACATATCCTTATCATTGAAATGTGATTAACATAGCCCCATCATCGTAATGAGAGGAACATAAGCATCTTGTTTCAATGTGTCAAACATAGACTTATCGTCGCAATGTGACGAACATAGCATTATCATCGCAATGGTATGAAAACATCCCTGTGGTTTCAATGTGATGAACATAAATGGATGTCTCAAT
>JZKD02S1798195.1:316137-326584 GCA_000966675.3 Picea glauca
TTTATATTAATGCATCTATTAATACATTAATTATACATTAAATTTACATTATTACATTAATGTATACATTATACAAACATATTAATGTATAAATTAATGTAATAATGTATAATTAGTGCATCAATTAATTATTACATAAATATAATATATTTATAATATATTAATGAAATACATTAATGTTTTATATTAATGTATTTTAAATTAATTTATACATTAATATATTAATGGTCATCCGAAGGCATGTTGAGCAACAACCACTTTATGATGATGATGATGATTAACGTCTATTTTATAAATTGGTTATTCCTAGTGATAATAAGTTTAATAACATTTGTTGCTACCTGATATAAGCTTTTGGAATTAAAAGTTGCAATGTTTTCTTGTGAAAGGAAATGACTTTACACTCATAAATATGACATTCACGGATTGCCTACAATTTCGATTTGTCATGTAAAGATAGATTGGATCATTTTTTCAACAAACTTTACGGCAACATAGGCTTGTAATAAATCAAGATGAAATTTTTATATTTTGTAATAAATAAAGATAACACTTTGATATTTTGTTAGATTGAGGGTTGGAAATTTCTTAATACAAACATAGGCTTGTGATAAATCAAGATGAAACTTTTATATTTTGTAATAAACAAGAAGTGCATGGCAATGTAGTCCCCGCTGGCTTGAATTGGGAATAAATACAAAGTAATAGGAAAAAGTAGCAGAGGCAGATGGAAACTGTAGCAGAGATGTGGCAAGCAGCATGAAGCACAGGTGGTATTCATGCAGTAAATGGCACATGGTGGCTAGAGCACCATTTATTTTTTGAAAGTATATAATATATTTTTCTATGTTGAAAATTTGTGTCTATTTTGTCTGTATATGTGGCAGGACAAAATAAAGTTATATTCAAATTAAGAAAATACAATTTCTGCATAGTGGAAGATAAAAATTTATGACGACATAAATATAAAAGGAAATAAAAATCATATTAATTTGAAGTATATCAAAAAAGTTACATTTTTTTGGAAATTTAAATGTATTCGTCATATGGACTGGGATTGGGGCTCATACGGACCATAAGCATAGTGGAAGATAAAAATTTATGAAGCCACGAATATTTTTTATTTGAAATATATCAAAAAATAATAGTTTGTTACAAATTCCTTGTAACTTAAACGTGTTTGTCATATAGACTAGGATTGGGGCTCCCATGGACCATAAGAGAAATATGTACAAGAAAGAGGATTGTAGAAAGAAGAAGCGGTCGACGGTAAAGTGTAATACATGAAAAGAATAAATTGAAGTGTATCGGTCTTTTGGCTAGACATTTGTATTTAAAAAAGTGGAATAATTGGGTTGATAAACAAAGCAGGATGGTACATATGACCCCTTTTTCTATTTCTTGTTGATTCCTTTTCATTGATGTCGTCGACGACTACTGGAATCATGGTAAGTGCATGTTGCCTTTCGTTGATGATCTGCTTCAATTCACTTTTGAGCCATTCTTCAACGTAGCTTCTCATTGGGGCGATGTTAATCTCATTCCATATTTTTATGTTGAAAATTTCATTTTCCAATTCCTTGAAGTCGATAGAAAGATTACGCAGATCCTGATCAATTTCCTTATTACGTATCGAGTAGTCGACTAGCCATTTTTCGACGTCATCTTGACCATATTCATGGACGTTGTAAAACTTCTTCAAAGACAACTCCTTAAAAATATCAACCTGTTCAACGAAGGCTTGTTTAGTTAAGGGCAAGGAGTTGACGATTAAGTTGGGGTCTTGGAAGTCGTTGGTTTATTGATATGGCTTGTTCACATGACTGGACAATGAGATGCATATTCTTCACTTTTTCTTTCCAGCATGCATTTAATTGACCGATCTAGTTTTTGGATGGGAGGTCTTGTTCTCTTATTTTCATTTCTGTCATGTTGTTGACAATGGTGCCAAAAGGAAGGATCATGTTTAAATAGAAATTTCTTTCATCTTTTAACTCTACCTACAAATGTTCTATAAACCTATGTGCCCTCATTCCAAGGGAAGTCATGGTTTACGACGTTTCCCAATCCTCAACAATAAGTTCCATTCTTTTCTTGATATTATTCTCCACATATCCTCTACAAGATGCGAGGAGACTGGAGGATCCTTTTAACTTTGTTGCAGGAGTCTTTGGCATGGCTATTACCAAAGGATTGGCAAGAAATGGCATAGGAATCAAAGCTTCTTCCAATTCCTTGACCCGATCCTTCAATCTTACATTCTCGGCTTCAATGCCTCCAATGGAATCATCAAGAGAATCTCTGGTCACTATGTGAAGTTGACAGATTTGGGACGGCCGCATATTGGCAAGGTTAACCTTTGAACGAGATTTTCCTTTCTTATTTTTTACATATTTTTTTTCAATAATTATATTTTTGGACTGGTTGTCAAAAATAGTGCTCTGGAACACGAAGGATTAATCTTCATCGAAATTTTCAGTATCAGATATGTCCATTAAACGACTATACTGGATCACATCTGTGGGTTGATCAAGGTAGCAGAATACACTATCCAGATCAGGTTAAAGTTCCATGTTCTCACTCTGAATTTTTTTTTTTTCTCTTTTTGTCCAAAAGAAGCTTGTGAGAAGTATCCATTTTAGGGTGAGGAGGGTCGTTTTTTCCTCTGTTTGAAGAACTCTAAGTTGCTTTTTTGTTGTTGTGGGTTGTTGTAGCTATGCTCCGAGATTTTGTACTTTTGGGAGCGTTATTCGTCGATTGAACACTCTTCTCACCGGGCTCTTTTCCCTGTTGCTTGTTCAATTCAATGGTGATTTGGAGTGTGTCTAGGTCGTCGACGTCAAAAGTAGGAGCGTTGTCACCAGTATCTCTATTTTTGGTCGGGTGTTTTTTGAAAAACAAATTGCCCAAGATAAATGTTTGTAAAATTTGTTGTAAAAACATTTTGTCGGGGTCGAACCCTGTTAGGATTTAAGAATATCTTAGGTTTAGGTTGCTAACATGGGCTGTGAATTCTTAAATTTTTTTGACATTCCTCAACACGAAGTCCCCGACTTTCCAAGGTACAGGAATGAACCATTTTTTTTCTTCTCTTGGAATAGATACAACCACTAGTTGTATTGCCTTGCTACTTCTATGACAAACATTGTGTCTATAATGTGACATGGAAGGAGAGCCGTTTTTTCCTTGGAGCCAAAAATCCTTATCATAGTGTAATTATCCAGATATTCATTTGCCCCCTTCCTGTCCAAAAAACTAGTTTCCTGGTTAGATATCCAAGGAGCATCTTCTCTCAACAAAACAACTTTGAAAACATACACAAAGCCATTAAAAACCTCATAAAAATAGTGGGAGGCCTTGTGCTTCCACAAGGCCTAGTTCTGGAAACTGGCAGCAATGTGCTATTGCACAAACTAAGTAGGATGACATAAAAAATCTCTTCTCCTTTTTGAAGCTTGACAATTGGGAACAAATTTCATGGGAAATTATCTTGCCCCAATAAAAAATGGCTTGTTCCTTGACTGTGAAATACAAAATATAAAGAGACATTCGGGAAACAGTTGTTGCAGAGTCTTCTCTCGTTATTCTTGTAAACAACCAGGCAATTTCCCGGTATGGATTTCTAAATGAAATAACCTAGAAGCTTTTGATATCTTCAGGAACTACCATTGGGTATTCCAAGAACTCGGGAAAGAGGTCCAAACCGGTACTATTATTTCTTAGGAATTGCTTGGAATATTCTCCTTTGAACATCAATGTTGGTTCTGACAATCTTAACATCTAGCGGAAGACTTGAGATGACAAAGAAATAGAAGAGAGGTCTCGTAGAGGAATAATTTTGGGGGCTAGGATAAATTTATCGACGCACCAAGAGACTAGCTCCTTACAGTCAAAACCTTCAAGGACACAGCCTACACGAGCAATCCTAGAGGTCCAAATTACTTCATTCTGGGTAGGAGGAGATGAGTAATAGGAATATGCCCTTGACCACTGGAAGTCCTGGTCCTCGTACCGGAATTCTTTCATTGTATCTCCACAGAATTGTTGTCGATTTGATATCATAGGTTTATGAGAACATTCATTTGTTGCAGACGATGATTGAAATGAACAGTTGGAGGCGATAATATTATTCTCTACAAATGTTGGTTCAATGCTAATCAATGGGAAAGATTCTTGAGCCTTTCGCTAATTAATGACAATCTCTATGGGTGTTGTATGGTGAATTGTTAGCAGTAAATCTTATTTATTGCATATTTAGAAGTGCGAAGGTGGCGGGTACAACGAAGAGAAATTAAGGGTTGGAGGTTTCGTGAACGTGCCAACTTGACGAGGTGTGAGCGACATTTTATGATTTTTAAATTAACACTTGGAAGGAATAATATAACGCTTCACAAATCTTGGTTTAATGCGTATAAATAGGATATCTCCTTGAGCCTTTCACCCATCAATGGAAATCTATATGGTTCCTGCACGATGAGATGTTAGAATTAAATGTCACTAATTGCATATTTAGAAACTAATGTCACTAATGTCACTAATTGCATATATCTATATCTATATCTATATATCTATATCTATATATATATATATATATATATATATATATATATATATATATATATATATATACATTTTTTATTATAAACAAGTGTGAAGGTCACGGAGATGGGGAAGAACAAGGAACAAATGGAAAGGTCTGGAAAATGGTTGGACAGGATTCAAATTAGTGTGACGGGAATACTCAGGATAGGTGATTGTCCGAGGGTCAAATTTTATGTATCGGAATTTTTGTCTACAATACGTGTAAAAAGGAAGAGAATTTGATGGGGCAGTTTAGCAGCGGGTTTGTATACTTGAGGAATTTTGGGAAAGTGGCTAAGTATGGAATAGGGAAACGGTGGGTCAGACTCATTTTTGGAATCGAGGATTGAAGATTTCATGGATGGACAAACCCGACGACGCACAAATGATATTCCATGATGTTTGAAATAAACACTCGGAAGGGTTAATACAACCATCTGGAAATTTTGGTTTTATGTGTATTAATGGGAGATCTCCTCAAATCTTGGTTTAGCATTAATGCTTGCTAAGTGCATAATTAGAAATAACAATGTATATATAATTGCCAATTGGTAATTGCAAAGGGTGTGGGCACAGGAAACAGTTATTAATAATTGGATATTTCTTGAACTCGCCAACCCGACAATTCACAAAATAAATTCAAAGAAATGGTCAAGTATAGAAAGCGGACAAACGGGGTTCTAAATGGGGTGACAATAATTCCACAGGAAACGTTCGGACCCGATGATCAAATTGTATGTGTCAAACGTTTTCAGTGCAAAATGTGTACCATCGAGGAGGGCATGACAAGTATACTGTTATACGAAAGATGGTGTGATGTGAGTCTGGTTGTAAATGTGTGTATCACGGAAATCAAGGTACTATTTGCAGGTCATGTAACAATAGAAGTGAAATCTAGAGCCCGCCTACCTAGGAATCCACGATCGGAGAAGTGACTAGACATGGAATAGGGAAGCGGGGGCTTGGAGTCGCGATATAAAAGCATGAGTGCAAATGTGAACCCACAAGTCTGCCAATCCACACGACTAGAAATTTTAGGAAAAATGACTAAGTGACGAGAAAGATAAAGTATAGGGAAAAGAGAAACGAGAATTTTGTTAAGTATAGATTACAGATGTCGATCTTTTCTGCATGTTTCTAGAGAATTTATACATTGATTTCATATACTTGGAAAGAAGTGCGAAGGTGGCGGGGACAAAAAACAACGACTAGGAAATGGAAATTGTTTGAACAGGCCAACCCGATGATCCGCGGAAGAGATTGCAAGAAATTGTCATGGAAAGCAGACGAGCAGGCTTCAAAATAAGATGATAAGGGTTCCCAAGGAGACATGAGACCCCGAAGATCAAATTTCATTGATAGAAACTTTTGAGTGCATGCTGTATAAGATAGATAAGGAGCTGATGCAGGCATCCAGAAGGCAATTTGTATATCGCAGAAGTCAAGGGGCTCTTTTCAAGTCAAGGAACACTGGAAATGCACTCCACCTGTTCGAGAATCCACAATTGCAGGCCTCGAAACTTTTGTGTGCAAATTTTATATAAGTAAAATTTTATATCGCGAAGGTCTGGGTGTTGTTTGCAGACAAAGAAACAATGGAAATGCAATATAGAAGTCGTCTACCTGGGAATCCCCGATATGAGAAGTGCCTACACATTGAATGGGTAGTGGTTTCTCTAAGTCGCAATATAAAAGCACGAGCACAAATGTGAACCCGTTAGTCATCCAACACGTGCATTGAGACATTTTCGGAAAAATGACTAAGTAATAAGAAAGAAAGTAGAGGGAAAAAAGAAATGCGTATTTGGTCAAGTATAGAAGAGGGAAAAGAAGGTCCAATGTATTCAAATCTGCAATAGATATTCCATTTCCTGGCAAGATATTTTGTGTATTTTGTTGGAGAAGTTGTATACATATTTCATATACTTGGAAAGAAATCTGAAGGTAGAAGGAACAGGAAAGAGCAACTACAAATTTTAAATTTCTTGAACCCGCAAACTCAATGATCCGTGAAAGAGATGTCAAGAAATGGTCAAGTATGGAAAGTGGTCGGACGAGCCTCAAAATAGGGTGACAGGTTCCTGAATAGACGTAAGGCCCCGACCATCAAATTTTACATATCAGAACATTTGAGTGCAAAATGTGTAACATATAAGAGGGGATGATGTGGGAGTCTAGAAGTAAATATGCATATTGCAAAAGTCAGAGTGTTGTTTGCAGGTCACATAACAATTGAAAGTGCAATTTATACAAAGTGGAAGCACTTGGTCGAAACGTGTGAATTCGCCAACCTGCACAACAAGACATTTTTGGAAAAAAATGACTAAATAACCAGAAACATAAACTACAGGGGATAAAAGAGTGGGAAAATAGAAAGGCAGAGGGAAATTTTCGTAAGCGGGAATTGGTTTCAAACAAGCCCCATTGTTGCAAAACCATTATTTTCTAGTAATTATCAGCAAATGATTTCTTGAAGATTAGATACATTTTTCCACGAATGTAACATATTAACTAAGTATTAAACTTCTTGCATTATGGGTTGTTATCAGTAAAGATTAATAATTTCATGTCTAGAAACAAGAATGGAGATCTTGTTGCAACATTGTGATTTGGTAATGCTATGTTCTATTTGCATCACGAATAGAATTGAACGTTGTCTTAAAAACTGTCTAAAATTCATTTTTTTGTTTCCATAAAATCCCGATGGAACGGCACAGTGCATTGCCATATAATTGTTAAATGTTCAATTTTAGAACAAATTACGTAAGAGAATACAATATTGAAGAACTACGAGACTATCAAACCATGCCAATGAGAAGAGGTGTTAAATCCAGAAAAGAAGCAGCAAACAAGACTCCCAAGGAAAAAAATTTAATAGTAAATCCATTAAAATAAAACAATATTGAGAACTATATATCTATGCTTAGAAATTGGATCGAGTTCTTTGGGCCAAAAAACTGAACATATTTTCCATAGACACAGGCACAAGATATGCAACATGAAGGAGCCATCAAGATGCTATTCAACATGCATATAAAACAGATTACTGTGGTTTTTTTTTCAGGAAATCCTTACAGAATTATCCTCGTTGGATCAATGTTCAGTGCCCCAATCTCAATATTTTGCAGAAGACCTGATTCGACAAAGAAACAGGAAAGTGGGTCTGCATCGAGGCAAATGCTTGGTTTTAAGTAGATCAACAAAATCCATGTGGTAAAATTCATAGTTCTCACAATTTTCCCGTGAGGAAGAAGACAAAAAATGTTGCAGGTCAAACATAATAGCCCAAAACTGAAAGTTAGGACACACCAACAAACCAACTCCTCACATTTGAAAACTTCAAGGACACAAGTTTCACATGCAATTCCAGAGGCCCAAATTAGTCTATTCTGGGTGGAAAGAAATGACTAGTAGGAATATTCCTTACACCAGTGGGATTTCTGGTCCTCATTCCCTAAGATGTTAATTGCATATGTAGAGAACAGGGCAGTGGTCCTGCAATTGAATAGTTTTTTAGCTTGAAATATATCTTTGGGAGCATCAACAAATCATTTCCTTATAGTGAAATACTTCCGCCCAGAACAGAATAATCCGGACCTCTGGAATTCCTACTTTCGGGCTGCAAAGTGGCTATTGCGTTCAACATCAGTTTCTTTTATGTAACCCATTCTTTTGGTGTTGTCAGGATTTCCATCGTCGAGCCGAGAAGTGTCGCCTGTTATAGTTGATTTCAATTTGGGTGTAGTAGTGGGACCAATCTCTGCATTTCCATCATCCATTGTTGTATCATCGTCCATCATATCATCTTCTTCTGGCTCGAAATCCATCACATCAACATCTGTGCCAGGTATCAATGCAAGTCAAAAAGTTGTCTGAGTAGGCAAGGTTGCATTGGAATTTTTTGGCTTGTAATATATCTCTCGGTGCACCGAGGGACCATCTCCTTTTTTTCTCATGGGCAGAGGGGGATGAGTAGTAAGAATATTCCCTAGAATACTGGTACCTTTGGCATCATATCCGAACATGTTTACTGTATCTGGACAAAACTGTTGTGGAACTACTGCCATAAGTTAACGAGAATTTTTGTTTGCTCCAGATGATGTTTGAAATGAAAATTAAGGAGGGATAATATAACCATCCACAAATATTGGTTTAATGTGTATCAATGGAAGATATCCTCGAGCCTTTCATTGATCAATGACAATCTCCAGGGTTCATGCATAATGAGTTGTTACCATTAAATCTTACTAATTGCATATTTAGAAAAAAGTGCGAAGGTGGCGGTGACGATGAAGAACGATTAAGAATTAGAGATTTTGTAAAGGCGCCAACTGGCCCACGCATGAAAGATTGCATCATGTTTGAAATGAATACTTGGAAAGGATAACATTCTTCTCCGCAAATCTTGGTTTAATTCGTATTAATGAAAAATATTCTCCGGCCTTCCGGACATTAATAAAAAACTTAACAGTTCTTGCATGATGAAATGCTAGCATTAAATCTTTAATTGCATATCAAGAAAGTAAGAAGGTAGCGGGGATGGTGAAGAGAGAGCAAGCATGTACATTTCGACGTCCCGCCAATCCACGAAATAGATTTCAAGAAATGCCTAAGTATGGAAAGCGGTCGGGAAGGTTTCAAAAATAGGGCCACAAGATATACCCAAGAGACATGAGGGGCCGATGGTCAAATTACATGTCACAACGACAGATTTCGTCCATCAATTTGTATATCATGGAATTTTGGGTGCTCTTTATACGTAGCGGAACAATGGATGCACAATGTTGAGCAAGCCTAGCCAGGAACCAACGATGGTAATAGTGACCAAGTATGCAATGGACAAGTGGTTGGTCAGACTTGTGATATAAAAGAATTAGACATAGTTGGAACAGGAAATATTGACGGGCTTTGAAACAGGCCCACAAGATTTACCTAGGAGACATGAGGGGCTGATGATCAAATTGTATCTACCGCAACTGTTGCGAGGGTCAATTTTTATATTGCAGAACTTCGGGTGCTCTTTGTAAAAGAAGTAGACATTCAGAAAAAGGAAAAAGTAAACAGAAATTGAAAGAAAAACAGATAAAGGGGAATTTGTTTGCTAATTTGTAGATCGCGGAAGTCCAGGTACTCTTTGTAGGTGGAAGAACAATGGAAGCGTAATGTTGAACCCGTCTATCCAAGAACCCGCGATTCAAAAAGTTTGTTCAATATGAAATGGGGAAGTGGTTGGTCGGACTGGTGATATAAAAGTAATAGGGGAAATCTGAAGACATGAACCACCAACTCCCGCAGCTAGACATTTTCCGAAAAACGAGTAAGTAACCAGAAAGGCAAATAAGAGGGAAAAAAGAAAGGGCATGGAAATTTTTGGAAGCAGGAAATGGTATAAGAAAGGCCCATTAATGGGAATTGGTATAAGAAAGAGAGGCATGGTTATAGTTTCCAGGATCCATAAGATATATCCAGGAGACGTGAGGGGCCAATGGTCGAATTGCATGTCACAACGATAGATTTCGGCCATCAATTTGTATATTGCGGAATTTCAGGTGCTCTTTGCACATAGCGGATTAGTGGAAGTGCAATGTTGAACAAGCCTGGCTAGGAACCAGAAATGGTAATAGTGTCCAAGTATGCAATGGACAAGTAGATGGTCGGAATTGTGATATAAAAGAATTAGACATAGTCGAAACATGAAATATTTATGGTCTTGAAAACAGGCCCACGATATTTATTGAGGAGACGTGAGGGGATGATTGTCAAATTGAATCTACCCCAACTATTGTATGGAAACTGCTTAACACGCACCAAGAGACAATGATGGATTTTGAGGGTCAATTTGTATATTGCGGAACTTCGGGTGTTG
>JZKD02S1798195.1:335582-349589 GCA_000966675.3 Picea glauca
TTCCCCCCGCCCTCTATATAGAGAGGGTGGGGGGAATTAATAGAAAAAAGTATATATTATATATACTTTTTTCTATTAATTCGCCCCCCCTCTCTATATAGATAGAGGGTGGCAGGGTGGGAGTGGGGGCGAATTAATAGAAAAAAGTATATATAGAGGGTGGGAGGGGAAGCGAATTAATAGAAAAAAGTATATATAATATATACTTTTTACTGGAGGCCGCAATGATAAATAGGTGAGAGCTATAGGCGTAGAACAATTCCGCAGACAGTCAATCGTGTTGACCATCTGTTTGATCAACATTCCCTATTTACTTGTTATACGTCTGACTATGAATGGGGAATTTGTGCGATCTCCAAAATGTGAAACTGTAATATACTCTCAACAATCTAACAATACTACAATTATAGAAAAAATGGGTCACGACAACTGGGCCATTTGGATGGCCATGAGCATGTTGTTCAGTTTTTTGTGTGTGAATGTTCTTGCTCAACCACTAGAGTAGCAGAAACTAAAGATCCATCCGGTTTTGAGTTAATTTGTGTTAGTTCTTGCAGAGTGTTTTATATTTGTTAGATCAGAAGTTTCGAGACTGATGATCCCTTTATCTATCCTATGGAGTTGAGGATGTTAGAGATAATGTTTAAATCTTAGTTTATTATTTAGGAGAGTGTTAGTTAGTTGGATTTGAGTATATTGGTTGAACTAAGTTTGCTTCTATTTTGATGTGTGGTTGAGATATTATCGAAGCAGGATAGTATTAGATATTAATAGAGAAATGATACAAATAGAAGTAGTTTATAAACTTGGACTCCTCATGTCCTCCACACTGTTATCAGCAGAATAGTGTTAGATATTAATAAAGACATGCTAAATATAGAAGTAGTTAATAAACTTGGACTCCTCATGTCGTCTACAGTGTTATCAAATCCGTCATTTGAGGAAACCGTTGCTTGTGTATCAAGCTATAAATGTAATCATTTTCTTGATTAGTATAACAGATTGGCATGAGTTCTATCTCTTCTGTAGATTTATTTATAAATGTAATCATTTTCTTGATTAGTATAACAGATTGGCGTGAGTTCTATCTCTTCTGTAGATTTATTTATTTTGGTATTAGAGCTTGTGAGGGCACATACCGTCAGAGCAAGTGTGAGGGTGTTGTATTAGTTGTTCACTATGAATGTTATCTGCGTGAAGGATCAATGCATGGACTCCTATCATTTTGTGGAGGTGTTCGTTGATTGGAGGGCGCATACATGATCTGAGGACATCATTGTCCAACCCCCTTGCTGGAGTGTTTGCTTGGTATCGCTCTGTTCATGTGGAGTTGCATGTATTTGTTAAGGGAGTTGTTCATGCGTGAAGCAGAGGTCTGCTATCTAGTAAACATAAGAGTTTTATTTGTTGAGTTGTGTGCTATTTTCCTCTGTGGTGGAGTTGCGTGGAGCTGCATACGATCTCCCTTTGTGCGATTTCACCGATTTGTGTGCTCCAAGAGCATTGTTGCTACCTTCTACTCGATCTGAGATCGCCCTATTATATTACTGAGTGTGTGTTTTCATTCTCAACAATTCGCCCGATCTGAATAAGTTGTTCGCCCGAGAGACATTCGTTTAAAGAGGTATTTCCAGGTATTTTTTAAATTGTTAAAAGATTTTCTACAGAAATGTCAAATTCATTCACAGATAATTATTTGAATGAAGAATTTAAGATAGATAATTATTTGAATGAAGCATCTAAGATGGATGATGATAATTACATTGACTAGACATTTAAGATATTGACAATTTTTTAAGTATGGAATGTGTGGGCTATTGTAAATGGAGATGAAACCAAACCCATAGGTGTTGCTGGTACAGATTGGGAGAAATGAGAAATGAAGACTAAAGTGTTGTGGATGTTTGTGAAGGATAGTATAATTCCACACATTAGAGATTGTAAAACGTCCGAAGAGATCTCGGAGATATTGATAGGTTTGTATGAAACTACAAACTCAAATAGATTTATATTTTTGAAGACTAAGTTATTGTCCATAAAAATGGAAGCAAATGAAAATATTACCACTTATGTTTCCAGAGTTATTGGTGAAAAAGTTTCAAAATCTGACATGGTAACTATTACATTAAAAGGTTTAATCATAGATTATCATGTCTTTATTTCAAGTCTAGGAGGTAGAGCACAACCACCTACATTTTCTGAGTTAATAGGTATTCTTCTACAAGAAGAAGAAAGAACGAAAGTGTTTGAGATGGACTCTTATACTTCAGAATTGAAGTTAGTAGCCAAAGGAAACAACCATACAAGGGCAAGTCATGGGACATAAATAGAACAGGTAAGTTTCAACCAAGGAATAAAGGTATGACTGAAGAAAAAATTGATGCACATGATAAGAAAAATGATGATTGTTTTTATTGTGGGAAATCTGGTCATCATGCTAAATATTGTTATAAAAGGAAAGATAATGAATCCAAACAGAAGTTCAGAAAACATAATGGAAATTATGTGAAAAGTGACACCTCTATCAATGATGGTTTTAGGAATCTAAAGTTGTTTATTTCCAAAGCTGCATTATCCGCAAAAACTGATGATGAAAGTGCATGGTTCATATATTCAGGAGCCTTGACGCATATGTCTTGTAACAAAGAATGGTTTGATGAATATCATGAGAGCACAAATGAAACACACATATATTTAGGAGATAACATATCTCATAAGATTCAGGTTTATGGAGTAATATGTGTGAATTTACCTAATGGGAAAATGAAATAGATTCACAATGTGTTGTATGTTTGAGGCATCAAAAAGAAATTCATATCTGTTTCCAAAATAACTAATCAAAATTTAAATGTAGAATTTATGCAGTCTCAATGTTTAGTGAAGGATATTCAAAATCATTATAAAGTCATAGCCACAGGAACAAGAATTGGAGGTTTGTATAAGCTTGATGTAACAAGGGGCACTCATCAAGCATTAACATCTACAACAATGCCAACAGTTGAGCTATGGCATTGTAGGTATGGACATCTTAATCAAAATGAATTAGTGCTACTTCAGAAGAAATTGATGGTTGAAGGACTTCCTGTTTTGAAAATGAGCATATAGAATGTGAAGCTTTTGCACTAGGTAAGCAACATAGGGAAGAATTTTTAGTGCATAAAGAGAAGAAACAGAGAGAGATAATTCAATTAATACATACTGATGTATGTGGTCCCATGCAAACCATGTCACTTGGAGGTGCAATGCATTTTCTTATATTTGTTGATAACATATCTAGATTTACTTGGGATTATTTTATAAAGAAAAAGAGTGATGTATTTGAATATTTTAAGGAGTTTAAAACTATGGTGGAAAAGCAGGCAGGAAAATGCATCAAAATTCTAAGATCTGATCAAGGTGGAGAATATACTTCAGGAGCTTTTGATAGCTATTGCAAGAAAAATTGGATCATTCAAAAATTCACTGTGTCTCATTGATCTAGGTGGATATTGGTGGCCACCCACCTTTTTCGACTGGCTCAAAACAGTTTTCTGGCAAATTTGGTAATTTACTATTTTTAACAATTTTTAACTTCCAGGGCCGTTGTGAGGGCCCAAGTGACGGTTTTTCTAGATTGAGTTTCTTAATGATACTTGAAGGCATACATGATCCCCCAAAATGAATCTCCTCTATGATACCTTTCCAATGAGCTATCATATGCCTAAAACGGAGATCGCATGCAAAAGTTACAACCCCGGGAAGTTGATGTACTAACTTACCCAAATGGGGCCCACATGACTTTCGGTGCTTCATCTCCTAGGGTTAGGTTTTTGGATGTATATGGTTTTTGGCATTCTTTTTTATCGTAAAAATTCATTCAGAGCCTCATTGTAATCATCTTCTTTTGAATGCGAGTAGTCGTCACATCTCTTCTCAGAGATAAGATGCATGTCTTTCACTCTGTATTTTTACAGTCTCTGTACATTTCTTTCATTAATAGAAATCATGTATTACTGTATCTCTGTGTTTATGGTTTCATCTATGATATATTTCTGTTATATTATCGGATATACATGATATCTCTGTGCATTTATTTATTATATCTCCGCTCTTATTTCGTGCCGAAAATAATCCAGATCAGTGGTATCAAAGAAAGCTTCAGCATGTCCCCGACGAGGTCCGAGTATAGAAATTTGGGTCTCAAAATTGTCTCTCTTGAAGACAATCGCTCTCATACACCCAAGAAACCCTCAATGCAGAAGAAAGGAAAAATGAAGGAACAGACGATCCTATCAATTTGTTGCTTGAGCAAACTCTCACGTGACAGAGGAATGAAATGATGGAGAATTTTTCCCACATCCTTAAATGTTTCTCGATAGCATCAAGTGCATCTTCATCTAGTGCCCACTTTGGAGGCACCTCACCTTTCAAAGTAGAAGTTAATTTTTATATTCCTGTATTTGAAGGACAGATAGATGGAGAAGCCCTAGAAAAATGGTCAACTCTTCTAGAAGGTTATTTCTCTGTTCACAATTTTTCCAACAAAGAAAAGATCACCTTCGAACTCCTTAAAGCTCTCCCTCATGTCAAACATTGGTGGGAAAATTATTGGGACCAAAGTTCCACAGAGGAGTATGGAATATATGGGGTCGATCCCACTTGGGTTTTTTGTGTGGATGCGGTAAAGGAATAGTATTGCCTTATTGGCAACTATGAGGACCAATACATGAGATGGACCACATTGTAGCAAGAGAGGGGCCAAGCAGTTCCATAGTTCACCAATACCTTCCATACCTTGTGCACCAAGTTGGGTATCAAAGACTCCGAGCGACATTTGGTTCTGAAATACCATGGGGCTCTACATAGATACATCCAGACTAAAATGGATTTTCTGGACATCTCATCACTCGATGATGCTTATCGATATTTTGTTAAAATTGAGTAGAAATTTAGGCACCAGAACAAACGGGAGTTCAGGTCTCCAAATCTGCAACAACCAAAGTATGAAAAATACATCCCTAACAAACAATCTCCCAAAAATCAGTCCAAGACACAGGAAAAGAAGGGTCACAGGAAGACAAAGAAGGACACTAGAATATGGTGTGAGTTCCATAAAATCCCCTGGCACAACACTGATTAATGTCACTCAAAACAGTCATTGGTGGCTGAGATCAAAGACAAAGAGTCGAACCCTGATTCAGAATCTGATTCTAAAAATAATGGTAAAGGACAGATCATTGACATGGACCCCACTGTTATTGTCGTGACCACAACAATTCAACCAGAAGAACCAACAGATCCTAAAGAGGGGGAGTTCCTTTTTCATTCATAGATGTGGGTGAAGGGGACCCCACTGCATTTTATTGTTGATATCAGAAGCCAGAAGAACCTCATCTCAGTAGAGGTCGTCAAATAGTTGGGATTGTCGACAACACCACACCCCTAGCCATACAACATCGGGTGGCTTCGCCAAGGACAAGATCTCTGTGTTAGCCAACAATGTCGATTGTCATACGACATCCAACCCTTCAAGGATGAGGTATTATGTGATTTTTCCCCACTGGATGTCTGTGATGTTCTCTTGAGCCAACCATATATGTGGAAGAGCCATGTTGTTTATGAGTCTTGACCCCGTAGTTTTATTGTTTCTCTAGGGGGTCATCTCTACAGAATACCAAAGGTATTTTCAACTACTGTTCCACCTAAAAAGTGTTGCAAGGTAGTATCTCATACTGCAAAATTTAGCTTCTTCACAATCTGTTCAAAAGGGGAACAGAAGGACACTGCAACCACTATAGCCTCGCCCCAAGCACCTTCTATCCAACAGAAGCAGGTCGACAAGGCTGGAGGAAAGAGTAAAAATTCCATCTGCACACCATCCTATCATGTATCTCGACTTTTTGAACAGCCTCAGCCTCAACAGGTTCGTGACAGACTTCCACAAACTGAGCAGCGCGATGTCTCTAGCACGACAAGTAGCTCACCAAGATGCAGATTCAAAAAATGCTTTTCCCTCTCTCCCGGGAACTCAACGCAATGGAGACCATTTCTTCCTAAAGAGGGAGTATTGATCCAGGTGGATATCGGTGGCCACCCACCTTTTCCGACTGGCTCAAAACAGTTTTCTGGCAAATTTGGCAATTTACTATTTTTAGTAGTTTTTAACTTCCGGGGCCATTTTGAGGTCCCAAATTAAGGCTTTTCTAGATCGAGGTTCTCAATGATAGACGAAGGCATACTTGATCCCCCAAAATGAATCTCCTCGATGATATATTTCCAACGACCCCGGGAAGTTTATGTACTAACTTACCCAAACAGGGCCCACATGACTTTTGGCGCTTCATCTCCTAGGGTTAGGTTTTTGGATGTCTAGGGTTTTTGGCATTCCTTTTTATTGTAAAAATTCCTTCAGAGACTCATTGTAATCATCATCTTTCAAATGCAATTAGTCGTCACATCTCTTCTCAGAGATAAGCTACCACCATTCTAGCGAGTCTTTCACTCTGTATTTTTACAGTCTCTGTACATTTATTTCATTAATAGAAATTGTGTATTATTGTATCTCTATGTTTATGGTTGCATCTATGATATATTTATGTTATATTATTGGATATACGTGATATCTCTGTGCATTTATTTATTATATCTCCGCTCTCATTTCGTGTCGAAAATAGTCTGGATCACTCATACACCACGGAAAAATGGTGTAGTTGAAAGGAAGAACATGACATTAGTGGAATGTGCTCGCAGCATGTTGAAAGGTAAAAACATTTCTAATGGTTTTTGGGAAGAAGCCATCAATACTATTGTTTATTTGAAAAATAGAAGTCCAACTAATATTCTAGATTTCAAAACTCCTTTTGAAGTCTTTTATGGATACAAACCTGAAGTTGGTCATTTAAGAATATTTGGTTCCAAGGCATTTGCTCATATTCCAAAATATGAGAGAAGAAAACTTGATGCAAAATCTGTTAAGTGTATATTCATTAGCTATTGTGATGATCATAAGGCATACAAGTTGTTTAATCTTAATGCACATAAGTTGATTGCAAGCAGAGATGTAATTTTTCATGATAATACAAGTGATGAGATAAGTAAAAATGATGTTTACTCCTTATGACAATGATTCTCATGTAAAAGTTGAGATAGATGATGAACATGAACAAGTACAAGAACAAGAACAAGTACAAGAGCAGGAAAAGGTAAAGGAACAAATTTCAAGCAACATGGATACTACAAACACTCTTGAGTCACCCAAAAGGGATCTTACACCACAGAGCAGAAGAAATGAAAGTGGTGGAACTTAAAGGAAGTGATCACGAACAATTCAGGTACCTTCTAGGTATAAAGATTATGCATTGATGACACAAGTAAGGAATTTTGTAGAACCTGTTACTTATGAACAAGCTAAAGAACACAAGGAATGGAAAAACACAATGAATGAAGAATATGAATCAATAATGAAGAATAAAACATAGGAATTAACAAAACTGCCTGGAAACAAAGTTTTCATAGGATGTAAATAGTTGTATAAAACCAAATTTAATGTAGATGGAAGTGTTGACAAATACAAGGCTAGATTAGTTGCAAAAGGATATTCACAAAAGGAAGGAATTGATTATGAGGACACTTTTTCACATGTAGCTAAGTTAAATACAATTAGAGTCATGATCTCATTAGCTACACAACACAATTGGAAAATACATCAGTTAGATGTTAAATATACATTTATGAATGGTGATTTAAAAGAAGAAGTTTATTTGGTTCAGCCTGAAAGATTTATAAAGAAAGGACAAGAGGATCTTGTGTGTAATCTAAAGAAAACTTTATATGGTTTGAAACAAACACCTATATCTTGGTATATTAAGATTGATTCATTCTTTGCACATAAAGGTTTTGTGAAAAGAAAAAATTATCCTAATTTGTATGTCAAAAAGGATGAAAATGGGAATGTTTCTTTGGTATCTTTATATGTTGATGATTTGATTATAATAGGCAGTGATTCTCACTTGATTGAAGATATTAAAATTCAGTTATCATAGATGTTTGAAATGAATGATCTTGGTGAAATACATTATTGTTTAGGTTTGGAAATATGGAGAGAAGACAGTAAAACAATGGTCACTCAAAGGTTCCATATGAGTGAAAACAAGGCAGTGTCAACACCTTTAGAACAAAATGTTAAGTTATCTAGTGTTGATGAAACTAAAGAGGCAAATGGTACTCTGTATCGCCAGTTGGTGGGAAGCTTGAACTATCTCACTACTACCAAACCAGACATAGCATATTCAGTTAACATCCTTAGTCAGTTCATGGCTAAGCCACTTGAAAGCCACTGCGTAGCTACAAAGAAATTCCTTTGATATTTGAAAGGAAATGTTAATTTTGGTATTATGTATACTGATAATTGTGATGTTGAGTTGGAATGTTACTCTGGTTCAGATTGGGTCGGAAATCCCAATGACAAGAAATCAACTTCTAGATATGCATTCAACATTGGTACAAGGGTCGTGTCACGGAGCAGTAAGAAACAACCAATTGTTTCTTTATCATCAACAGAAGCTGAGTACAAAGCTCTATGTAATGCTACTTGTGAAGATGTTTGGTTAAGGAGAATTCTTGAAGATATTGGAAATAAACAAATGAAGCCTATTGTTCTCAAATGTGATAATCAAAGTTCTATTAAATTGGCTCACAACCCAATTTATCATGCTAGAACAAAGCATATTGAAATACAACACCATTTTGTAAGAGAAAAGATACAATCAAAGGAAATTGACTTGAACTATTGTAATACCACTGATAATGTGGATGACATATTTACCAAACCTCTTGGAAAGATGAATTTTGAAGAATGTAGGAAAGAATTATGTGTGGTAGAAAATCCATTTCTCCATTAAGGGGAACTGTTAGATATTAATGGAGAAATGCTAAATATAGAAGTAGTTAATAAACTTGGACTCTGCGTGTCCTCTACATGGTTATCAGATACGTCATTTGAGGAAACCATTGCTTGTGTATCAAGCTATAAATGTAATTGTTTTCTTGATTAATATAACATATTGGCGTGAGTTCTATCTCTTCTACAGATTTATTTATTTGGTATCTTGTATATCCTATCTTAAGAAAAGCGTGTTGTATTTATATGGATTCATTACATTAATTTAATATAGTTATTGGCACTATTATTTGTGTGTAATACTCTACTCTTGTGTTGGTTATACCATGGAGCAATAGATTCGTTGAAGCATAGATTCTCATTATCTTTTTTTTGCATGTGATTGGAGATTGGGATCTAGTATGGTTGCACTGTCAATGTAAATGTTGTAGAAGTTTTCTATTTAATAGATTTTCATTTTTTGTTGTCCCTTGAAGGAGTCGTGTGGAATTTCGAGAGACATATGTTAGAGAAAGCGTGAGACATAATAACAATACTATGAAGGAGATCATCCACTACGAGGGCATGTTGATTGTTTGCACCAAGTGAAAGTGTAGTTGACTGGAGCATTCATCATTTATGTGCCGAGATATGGGTCTTGGGCATTGTTGTACCACATGGAGCATCACTATTTGTGCATGACTGCGTACACAAAGTGAGATTTTGTGCACCCAGATTCATTGTTTTTCCATATGTGTGGTTGTGTAGTTTTTCCAACGAACTATGGAGATTGTCGAATGTTTTGGAGGTAGTACTTAGATGAGACCTACGTTGCTATGATTTTGAGTAAGAATCCATCTTAATAATGTTCAACAAAATAAACGGAGTTATGGTACAAATTTAGGTGAATTTGTTATTAAATTTGAGCATTTGAAAATTATATTGTTTATACATTGAAATTTGTAGATCTTTCTTCACATTGGATTTTGATGAGCTAATAGTGGTATGGAAAATGTCTTGTAATAATTCAATTCAACCAACATATTGAGCCTAACAAACTCAATATGAAGCCTAGTGGTTCCATTAAAATTTTCTACTCTGACAAATCACCGGTGGGTGGATATGAAAAATCCAAGACAATAACATTGAAGACAAAGAAGGAAGAATCAAGATGGAGAGGCAACACAACGTGATGGGGATGAGATGTGAATGATATTAGTTTGTAATGGGCTTGTATATTGGTCATATAATTGGTAACCTTTGTAAATAATTTTTGAATTCTTGTTGTACCTCAATTAATGATGCATATGTGATGCATGGGTTGCATGATTGGTAGTACCCAACACCCCAAAAACATTTGGTCTCAGATGTAAATCTTAGCGATAGGAAAGATAATTTCCAAAAGTTTGTTGTAAGCCCTATAGGAATACGTGTTGTGGTGTGGATCTGCACAGAGTTATCCCTCTTATGCATAGAGAGGATGTGTGATCCAGGTGGATATTGATGGCCACCTACCTATTCCAACTGGATCCTCTTGACAGTTTTTAGTTCAACACATTCTTCTGTACTTCTTTGTAATTGTGGGTTCTACACTTATGGGGTTGTTTGAAGACCTACACATATTTCAAGTGGATACTAGTGGTCTCCCACCTAATCCAACAGGATTATTTTGTAAGTTTTCTTGTCGGCACATATTTATGTGCTTCGAGGGCCGTTTTAGGGCCCTAAATAGTGTTTTTTTGGCTCACCACTGTCAAACTATAGTCAAAGTCAGAGTTTGATGACATAATGTGTATTTATCAAAAATACATTTCCAACGGGATATCATGCACCTAAAATTGAGGTCGTATGCAAAACTTAAAACCTCGAGAAGTTGACGTACCAACTTACCCATAGGGACCCACATAAATTTTGTTGTTTCATCTCCTAGGGTTAGGTTTTTGGATGTCTAGGGTTTTGGAATTCATGAGTAATTTTAAAAATTCCTCTGGAGCCTCATTGTAATCATTCTTCTCAAATGGATGCACGTAGAAACCACATCTCTACTCAGAGATATCAACCACCATTCGAGCAAGTGTTTCAGTTCTACAGCTTTACAGTTTCAACCTATTTCATTTATTCAATAAAAGATATTGTTCATTGGATATCTATGTTGTTCTTCATATATATATGTTTATTGTATTCAGTTTTTTAGTCAGTTCGTTCTTCTCCTAAATCTGAATCAGTGGTATCAAAGTGGTCTTCCCTTCATTTATTTTTCTTTGTGCATGTCCTTGACAAGATCTAGGTATAATAAGTTGGGACTCGAGCCAATCAAGTCATTGCAATATTGGTCGCGTTGAGCTTAAAACAACCCATGGGGGATGAAAAGAAAGATGATGGAGTAGGAGATCATTTTAAAATGTTGCTCGAGGAATCCCTTACTTGACAAAGGAATGAAATGATGGAAAAATTTGCATAAATCCTTCGGTGGGTGCTCATATGAGAAGAATCTTCATCAAGTGTCCATGCAACCCCCTTCAAGGTATAGGTAAATTTTGATATTCCATTATTTGAAGGACTGATAGATGTGGATGTTGTAGATAAATGGTTGAATTTGATCGAAGGGTATTTTTTGGTCCATAATTTTTTCGATAGAGAAAATATTACTTTTGCACACATCAAGATCGTCCCCCATGTTAAGGACTGGTGGGATACTTACTTTGAGAAAACGGACATAGAGTAATCTATAATATTTGTGGTTTCCCCTACATGGGATTCCTTTCGGTATGTCATTAAAGAAAAATACTACCATGTTGGAAGCTACGAGGACTAGTACACCAGATGGACCACCCTGCGTTAGGAAAGGGAGAAGACAGTACCAGATTTCACCAATATTTTGCATACCCTGCGCACCAAATTGGGTATCAAAGACTTTGAGAGACATCTAGTGCTCAAATACTGCAGTTTTTTGCATAGATACATTCAAACAGAAATTGAGTTTCTGGACATCGCCTCATTGGGTACGACTTATAGAAATGATGTCAAGGTCGACCAGAAATTTAAGCAGAATAGGCGAGAGTTTGGATTTGAAAACTCCTCACAGCCGAAGAAGGGAAAAGGTGGCCCCAACCAGCATAGAAAGGGGCGGAGAAAATATGGCCACTCTCAATACAACCAATCCAATCCACAACACAAAAATGGAAATGAGAAGACGAAGAAGGACAAGAGAAAATGGTGTGAATACCATAAAATCCCTTGGCACAACACTGAATAATTCTGCTCCAAGTAGTCACTCATGGCTGAGCTGAAGGCTTCTGATTCAAAGGTCGATTTTGACTCCAAATGAAATATAGGAGGGACGAATATTATCGATGTTGAACCCAATGCCACTAGCGCTAACACCAAAGTCCAGCCAGGCAAACCAGAAGAACTAGAGGAAGGTGAACACCTCTTTCACTCACAGATGTGGGTAAAGTGGGCTCTGCTTAATTTCATTATCAATAGTGGTTGTCAAAAGAACCTGATCTCAACAGAGTTCGTCGAGCGGTTGGATCTACCAAAGTCACCGCACCCGAAACCCTATACCATTGGTTAGCTTCACCAAGGAAGAGATCTCCATGTTAGTCAACAATGTCATCTTCTCTATGACATCAAGCCTTTCAAAGAGGAGGTATTGTGTGATATTTCTCCCCTTTATGTTTATGATTTTATTTTAGGACAACCATATTTGTGGAAGCATCATGTTGTGTATGAGTCTAGACCCTCTCGTGTTATTATTACTTTGGGTAGAAAATTATATAGGATACTAGAGGTAGCATCACCTACCGTTATTTCTTTAATCTCTTCTAAGTAATGAAGTAAGGTCATTTCAAAGACCAGGAAGTTCCTCTTCTTTGTGATTTGAGATCACAGAAAGAAGAAGGTCACCACCACATATGTTGCCTCTACACAGAGCCTCTCTTTGTAGAAAAATAAAGTTTACGGGATCGTGGAAGAGTAGAGAGACATCTTCTCCTCACCCATCAGGGTATCGACACACTGCTACGTCAAGCATCCAATTGATCTAACCACTGGTGCACCTCTACCTAATGGACCATTCTATCATCGCTCATTGATGGAAAATGATGAAATCAAGTGTAAAATCCAAGATATTATTCAAAAGGGGAACATCATACCTAGATCTTTCACTTGTGGAAGCCCAATTGTACTAGTGCAGAAGAAGGATAGGACCTAGAGACTCTGCATTTATTACAAAGAATAAAAAAAATCATAGTCAAGAACCGGTACCCAATTCCCAGGATTGATGACCTTCTTGACCAACTCAAGGGGGAAACGTTATTCAACAATATTGACCTAAAGTCTGGCTACCACCAAGTTCCCATCGACCCAACTGATGTATGGAAGACAACTTTCAAATCTAAAGAAGGAATCTTCGAATGGTTGGTCATGTCGTTTGGATTAAAAAATGCATCAACCACTTTCATGAGATTGATGGATGATGTATTGAGATCCTCCACCAACTTTTTTGTGGTGGTATATTTGGATTACATCCTCATCTTCAACAGAACTTGGGAGGAGAACATGCGACATATTCAACAGGTTTTGAGCACTCTGCAACAACACAGGCTATATGCCAACCTGGAAAAATGCTCCTTTGGCATGAACAAGGTCCAATACTTGGGCTACATTATTGATGAGCATGGGATACATGTTGATCCAGGTAAGATCCAATTCATCCATGACTAGCCAGCCCCGACCAAACTAACCAAGCTTTGGAGCTTCTTGGCACTGACCATCTTCTACCAACAGTTCATGATGGGATTCTAACATATTGCATGGGCCCTCAACCAAGTGACCGAGGGCGGTGGCAAGGAAAATTTTGTTTGGGGGAAGGAATTGTTGGAAGATTGGTTGTTGTCATTGATGTCAACCCTAGTCATGGGTTTTGGACCACAAGATTGATGACATTATTTGGACATGAAGGAAAATGCACATGCAGATACAACACCCATGGATAGATAGTATACATCATGCTGTTTCCGGTGGTATGTGGCACGTCAAATGGATCCTCATGGTTGAGGAGAAATGAATTTTTGAAGATGACAAAGTGAATTGTACATGTAGGCCCTGAAGATAATTAAAGAAAAGAATTACAAAATAAGAAAGTG
>JZKD02S1798195.1:352733-380814 GCA_000966675.3 Picea glauca
AACTCTTATACTATTGTTCATTTCTCATTGGATATAATTGAATGGTTTAAGTATAATTTGGAAAAGGTTTTTAAATTTTACTTGATACTGATTCACCCCCCTCTCAGTATCAACAGGAACACCAACAAGCATTTTATGATATAAAGCATCACTTGTGCTTAGCTCTAGTACTCTCCCTGCTCGATCTGCAACAATTGTTTGAGATTGAGAATGATGCATCTGACTATGTTGTAGGCAAAGTTCTCACTTAGCACGATCATCTGGAGGCATACCATAGTGAGGCACTCTTAGATATTATTCATAAATACCACACCTATGAAAAGGAAATGTATTCCATTGTACAAGCATTTCGTCAATGGAAAAATTACATTATGGGAAAGGAGACAATCATCCACACTGATCACAAGCCTCTCTAGTTCATAAAGACACATGGGAAGTTGCAAAATGACCACCATCAGAAGTGGTCCACCTAACTTCAACAACTCCATCTCAACATCAAGTATAAGAGAGGAAGCATAGAAAGTCCCATTGGTGTTGCACTACCTCTTGCAACCACACAAACAGACTCTTCCCATGTTCAGTCTAAGACCGACAAAGACACTATATTCATTGATTGGATTCAACACATTTTCCAATAGGTCCATGAGATTTTGCATAAAGACAATGCTAAGTACAAGCAACGCCATGATCAACACAGGGTACCACACCAGTTTTAGGTTGGAGACAAGTTTTGGTTACATTTGAAAAAACAACATCTTACAAGGCCCCATCAAAAGCTCCTCCCACTTCTCTATCTGCCTAACACTATCACCAAGGTTGTGGGTAGCAATGATTTTGAGCTCAAAACTCCACCCTTCCTTGGATTGCACCCAGTGTTTAATGTGGACCTCCTTCGGCCATATTTTTCACCATTATTGGAAACCTTAGGGATCGCAGAACAGCTGACACCAATAGATCTCAACCTTGATTGTATGGAATAGGAATCCATTGATCATATAGTGGACACACAAGTCAAAGGCACTCACCAGCAGAGGATCTATCTTTATCGGATTGTCAAGGCAGGGAAGCTCGTCCACCAAGGAAAGTGGCTCAGCCAGGGACAAATTAAACATAATTTTCCTCACCTGATAGGGGAAATCAACGCAATATATACCATTGCTTCATAAGGGATGAGAACTGATATAGGTGAATATTGGTGGCCACCCACCTATTCCAACAATCTTTAGTTCAACACATTCTTCTGTACTTCTTTGGAATTGTGGGTTCTACACTTCTGGGGTTGTCTGAATCCCTACACATCTTCCAAGTGGATACTGGTGGCCTCCCGCCTAATCCAACTTGCTTATTTCATATATTTTAATGTAAGCACATCTTTCTTTACTTCCAGGGCCATTTTGGGGCCCTAAACAATGTTTTTTTGGCTCGCCACAGTCAAACTATAGACAGAGTCAGATTTTGACAATGTAATACATGTTTCTTGAAAATAACTTTCCAATGGGCTATCATGTGCCTAAAACGGAGGTCATATGCAAATTTTATGACCGCGAGAAGTTGAGGTACCAACTTACACATAGGGGCCCACATAAATTTTGGCATTTTATCTCCTAGGGTTAGGTTTTTGGATGTATACAATTTTGGAATTCATGAGTAAGGTTAAAAAGGCCTCTGGAACCTCATTGTAATCATTATTCTCAAACATATGCATGTATCAGCCACATCTCTTCTCAGAGATAGCTACCACCATTCAAGAAAGTGTTTCAGTTCTATAGTTTTACAGTTTCATCATATTTCATTTATTCAATAGAAGATATTTTTCACTAGATATATGTGTTGTTCTTCATATCTCTATGTTTATTGTATTCAGTCTGTTAATCAGTTTGTACCACTCCTAAATACGGATCAATGTGGATCAAGTTGTGGAATATACCACTCTGATAGGTACAGGGTGACAGGTGTACCTATAGCATAAGTTTGATGAAGGTCGAAGAAGCTAGAGTCCTCAATTCAGGGGCAATGTGAGATGGAAGAATCTCATAGTGTGTGGGACCAACGTATTATTAAGGGAGAATTTAATATATTGATGAACCACATAGATGAAAATCATTTCTACAGAACTGGAAAGTACAATGGTTGGTATCCATGTATCTCAGTATATGGATTTCTTTTTATATGGACATCAGTGATATTTTTTTTTCAGTAAACAATTCATGCATGTACAAAAAGAAGAAGAAACAATTTTGAATATGAATCCGATAATGAAGAAATCCCATGTGTAGACAATGATGAGAACATGACTCAAACAAAGACCAACACAAAAAAAATGAACAAGTAAAAGGACATTGAATAATAAGATAAACATTAAAGGGGAGTGTTAGAGATAATGTTAAAATCTTAGTTTATTATTTAGGAGAGTCTTAGTTAGTTGGATTTGAGAATATTGGCTGAACTAAATTTGCTCCTATTTTGGTGTGTGGTTGAGATATTGTCTGAACTGATTGATTGTGTGATTAGGGTAGTTTGTCTATCTTTAGAAAATCTTCTTGTATTTATATGTATTCATTACATTAATTTAATATAGTGATTAACTCAAGTGTTGTGGATGTTAGCCAGGAAAGTTCTAGGTGGAAATTTGTTTCATAGACATCCACAAAACAACACTTGAACAATTGTGTTTCAAATTGGTAACCAAAAAATATGAAAGAGTTATTTATAGAGGACAATAATTTCAAGATTCCAGTGTTGTGCCAAGAAAGGAGTTCATGTAGATTATAGTCTTGGTCTGGGAGAATGGAGAGGGGTAGAACAAGAAATGAAAGTTTGACAGCAAAAGGAGTTGAGAGTGAAGTAAAAGCATGGTTGAAGGATATTTGTGTAGAACGAGTGCATGAGGAGGCCACATGGGCAAGCACTAGAAAATAGTGTAGTTCGGAGTGGTTGTTTCCATCTGAACTGAGAAACTATCATCATCTGATTCACATAGTACCTTATTGATCAAAGTTATCATTTGGTTCATATTGGCATATGCACTTGTCACATGCACATGGATTCTTTTACGCATGATGCATACAAAGAGGCATACACAAAATATGAAAACTTAAAGGAGGTGTTTTAGTAGCTACAATGCCAAATTCATATAGAAGAAGGCGATGAAAAGGATGACTATCATTTCCAGAGTGGTTTTCTCTACAAGATTGAAAATATCTATGTCCCTAAAGGAGAACAAATGAAGCTTATCAAATATGCTCACACCTCAAAGGTTGCAGGACATTTTGGTGTTGGGAAGACAATTCCCAATTTACAAAGGTATGTGTATTGTCCCATAACGCAAGAAAATGTAGCACAGTATATTAGAGGACGTATACTTTCTTTTACCAGCAAGCCCAATAAAAGGAAGCAAGTTATATACCATCCCTTACATGTACCCACTCGACCTTGGGAAATCATTTCCATGGATTTTGTGGGAGTTTTACCAACCACACGAAAGGAACATGAATATTTTTTTATGGTAGTTAACAGGTTTAGTAAAATTTGCATTCTCATGCCTTGTAAAAAGACCATCAAGTGATAGGAAGAAACAATTTTTTTCTTTCAATAGGTCTGGGTGCACTTTGGGATACCAAGGAGCATCATCTCAATAGGGATACAAATTTCTCAGTGCATTTTGGACTATATTGTGGGAGAAGATGAAAACTAAGTTGAATAGATATACAACATTCCATCCTTAGACATATGGGCAGAAAGAAAGTAGTCAATACGGCTTTGGTGCAACTTATGAGGGGTTACAATCAGAAGCATTCGAAGATTTACAAATCAAGGGCCAAGAATTCACAAGAAAAAAAATCTAGTTGGGAAGATAGAGCCGTGAAGAATAAATTGGAAATGGTTTCCATGGTTGGAATGATAGATATAATTCCCTAAAAAAAACAAACAAATGTAACTATTTATCGATTGGGAGAATATCATTTTTGAAAATGGTTTATTAAAAGAGATTAAGAACATCTTAAGTGGGTCCCACTTGGCGGCATAGACACATAAGTTCACATTTACAAAGGGATTTCAATAGTGATTGATATTTTATTTCCCAAAGGTACAAAATACCCTAACCCTAAAGAATCTCTAAGAAGATAAAGTGAATAATATAAAAGAATATGAGAAGCATATTTAGGGAAAGTTTTTGAAAGTTTTTTGATGCACCATTTTGCTAGGAGCGAGTTTTTTCATTTCCAAAAATTTGTGAATTATCTTGCTTAACTTTCTCCCTCTTCTTTACTTATTCTTGATTATTTCCTTCAGGTATTCCATTTATGTTTTGCAATAGGACTATATGGGTCTAATCATCTCTCTCTATGTTCTTCCAAGAATTCCCCATGACATTCTAGGTCCGAAGGAGAAAACTCCTTGCTTGAATAAAGGAAATGTGATTTGTTTCAGTTTATCTAATTGTCATTGAGATATTTTTATTAGCATAGACTTCCAAATTCACTATGTTTTGAAACATTTTGTCGATGTTTCAGACCTGTGATATGAACTCCATCATTAGGACTCAAAAATTATTCGAATCAAATCAGTAAGAAATGATGTGTTGAGGTTATTTCATCCCTCTTGTTTCAGACATTGTTAAACATGTTACATTTGGGATATTATTATCAATTTCTCCCACAAAGATATATTAAAGTGTCATTTTATTTTTATGAATCTGTGTGGTTATGATATCAATGGATTCTTAAGCACATGATTATTTTCAAACACTTTGTTATTAATGAAACAGTCATTTAAATTTCTTTAATGACCTGGTTAGTTTTCATTTCATCTTGCAAAGTTATAGCTTATTCTGGGTTCACATTATTTTAAGAGGAAGGAAAAATTTCCGTCGAAAGCTAACCCTGCAAATTAAAATATTTTGTAGTCGTATTTATTTCTTTTTCTTGAATGAGATGATGTGCTTTACAAATAAATCTATTGTATAAGATTTTTTGGAAGATTCATTGGGGTTTTCTATTTATCACTCACTCAATACATGCATATAAGCTCATAATAAGAATATTTCATATATCAAGAGAGGAGTACCACCTCTATAAAAATGCAGAAGAATCTTTCTTGTTTCCCATAAGAATTTATCTCAATGTTACCTCTTTTCCCTTGTTAGGATAATGACATCAACAGGGTTCAATTTTAAATGAATGTGAGTTAATGCACTCTTAGTTTCAAGTCACACTAGTTAATGAAGTGAGAATGTTGAACCAATAGTGAAATTTTATTAATTTTGTTTTTTAAATCATTTTTGCAATTCTGACGAATAGCTAACATATATCACCCTCCACCATGGGATAATTAGTCACATCGTGTCATTTGAACCAATAAAAAATTCACACATGTCATTTGGACAAACAAAAAATTCAACATTTGTATTTTAGAAACTAAAAATTTAATGATTTTCATTTTCCAAATTAAATATTTGTTGATATATTTTTCCTTCTTCTACCTATGTATGGCTTTCCCTTGCATGTGCACTTTTTATAACACCTTAATAATGCAGTTGGAAGGCGATAATACCATTGTCAAAAATATTGTATGCTCGCATATCACATCCCACATAACTCTATCATGCAGATACGACAGTGAAATCCACAAAATGTATGTTGTGTTTACACATTCCTACATCCCGCAACCCACATTCTTTCATCCCTGCGACTCACATTCCCTTATCCCTGCAAATTGAAATCTTGCATTCCCACATCTCATACTTCAATTTTTCTCCAATTTTCTTGGTATCTCATGTGGAAGGATGACCCTAATGTGCTCCCCACACACATCCTTCTAGAAACCTAATTCCACATAGTACTCTTGATCCCTTCACTTGTGTTCCACATAATCCCACACCCACTTTCCACATAAGACACCATTTTTTTCTAGGTAATCCTAGCATATCCCTCACACACCTCTCACATGAAGAGAATGACTATTGTTGATTAATGAGGATTAATTCTTTCACATTTACCCCAATCCTTTTGTATGCAAATGACAATTATCATTTAATGAGCAACATGCACCGAATGTATGAAAGGGAAAATTTGAATAGTGAATTGACCCCTAATTTATGATTAAGATTTACATGTCAAATGGGAACTCAAATTGATACATGTAATACTCACACTTACCCAAGTTCATTGGAAGTGGAAAAAGATGTTGAACAAGAAGAAGAGAGAACCATTATGTGGAGATATAGTGAATTCATTGGCTTGTGAAGGTAGGTATTTCCAGTGGTCTATAGCATATACATGGTATTATGAGTTGTCCTTAGAGAACAAGTGTAAAAACAAAGTTTGGACATCAAGGATAGTTAAATCTGGATGTGTTACTGAGGCATTCAGTTTCAAATAATTGGTCACATGGTACACTAACATATTTGATTCAAATCATTTGTTTATCAATGCTAAGGAAAGTGGAATAACACATGTCCCTTTAACACTGAATACCTTCAGAAGGATGATACATCTCTTAACACCAGACATAGTCCTCAAGCTTCTTGAGGTGGATTACTTATTGGATGTTCAAGGTGGTCACATGATTTATATCAAGGAATTTTTGTTCCAACCTTTGGTCAGATCCTCAGGCATCGAAGAAATCAACACATGCATGTTGGTTTCTCCATTTAAATAATTTGTGTTTTTTTTTTTGCACAACTCATGGGTTAGGAATCAACATCTAATTTTCCTAGGTACATTCTATATCTATACCATTACTCGGTAAGAATAGATTATATTTTCAATTGGGTCCAGGTTATTGTGAACGATATATTCCACCAATTTTCAATATTCATTCAAACTAAGAGGTTCTACATGACCTCTTATTTGAATCTTTCTCTAGTTTCATGTAATACACTCAAGGGCATGCCACCAAGGGGAAATGTAAATTTTGAAGAAGAATATCCCACACAATTTTGGTATCCCACACTATGGAAACACAATGCTCCATTTTATATTACCAAATCGAATATTCCTTCATCAAGGAGTGTAGAAACATGCTCGTAGGGACTGAACTGGCCAGGGTGACAAAGGTGGCCATGAATTTTCTCAGGTGGAAGGAAGTGTGTGTATTTGAATAGTAGGTCAAATACATAAGGCTCTTTGGCTTTGAAGGGAAGACCCATTTTCTTACCTGGTTTGTGTGTGACATATTTTTGTTGTATGAGTTATGTAGACAATACAGGACATGGCCCTTGTTTTTCTATAAGAAGAGGAAACGACAATTCTTTCCTATGCCCTTCAATATTTCCAATATTAAAATATAAGGTTCATCAAGTCTGACTGATATGGAACGATACTTTGAATCTTTGAATATGAAAGAAGAAAAATCTCATAGTGGCGTTGATCCGAAAGGTATTTTGATGGCTCATATGGTATCAGTCGGTTATTCATTGGTTTTTAATAGGGTGCAATAAATTTCAAAAGGACACGAAGAAAAAATGGAATCTCATGTTAATACAAATGGATATCGGTGGCCACCCACCTCTTCCAATTGAGTCACATATATCTTTCATCTTAATAGTTACAGTTTTCATCTTGGTATTTTTTTTCTATCTTTTCGAGTCCTAAACTTTTGGCATTGTTTTGAGGCCCTAAACAATGCTTTTTTTCCCCGTGATAGTCACACTATAGACAAAGTAAAAGTGTGATTTTATAATGTGTAGTTCTCGGATACACCTTTCCAATGGGCTATTGTGCGCTTAAAATGGATATGGTATGCAAAAGTTACAACCCTGAGAAGTTGATGTACCAACTTACCCCATCGGGGCCCACATGACTTTTGACGCTTCATCTCCTAGGGTTAGGTTTTTGGATGTCTAGGATTTTATTTTTTCTTATTGATGCTAAAAAATCCTATAGTCCTCATTGTAATGTACTCAGATGAGTTTGAATAGGCACCACATCTCTTCTTAGAAATTAGCTACCACCATTCAAGTAAGATTGTTTCCATTCTGCATTTTACAGTTTTTGCGGATTTATTTATTGAATAGAAGTTAAGTTCCATTGTATCTATGTTATTGTTCTTTGTATATGTCTATTAATGTTATAAATCTATGTTTCATTTTGTTTTTCTCATAAATATAGGTCATTGGTATCAGAGCAGTCTGCTCTTCATTTGTTTCTTTGTGCATGTCCCCAAAAAGGTCAAGGTATAACCAGATGGGACTCGAACGAGTTGATCCTTTTCAATATCGACCTCACTGAACCTGGTGGTCTCCCATGGGAGAAGAAATCATAGATGATGGGGCATGATATCCCTTTCATATATTTCTCAAGGAATCCATCTTGTGACGAAGGAACGAGATCATGGATAATTTTTCTCAAATTATTTGACGACTGCCAAGGCGATGTGTCTTCCTCAAGTGGAGAAACAACCCCCTTCAAGGTACAAATTAATTTTGATATCCCTATATTTGAAGGTAAAATAGATGAAAATTCTATAGAAAAATGGTTAAACCTTATAGAAGGGTATTTTTATTTCCATAACTTTTCTGATAAAGAAACGATTACATTTGCGTTCCTTACGGCCCTCCCCGATGTCAAATATTGATGGAATATTTTCTATGAGAAAAAGGAAATATATGGATCTACATTATTTGTAGTCGCACCAACTCGGGGTTCTTTCAGGGACACTCTTAAGGAACAATAGTACCTTGTTTGAAGTTATGATGACTTATATACAAGATGGACCACACTGCAGCAGGAAAGGGACCAAACATTGCCATAGTTAACCAATGTCTTCCATACCTTGTGCACCAAGCTAGTTATCAAAGAATCTGAGCATAATTTGGTGCTAAAATACCACGAAAGTATACATAGATACATTCATAAATAAATGGAGTTTATGTACATATCATCCTTGGGTGCAACCTATCAATATTATTAAACAAAAGACATGGTATTTTGGGTTTGCAAACCTCTCACAACAAAAGTAGGGTAAAGGCATCCCCAACCCATAGAGAAAAGGGAAAAGAAAGGATGGTCAGCCTTAGGAAAACCAGTCCAAACCACAAAAAAGGACAATGGGAAGACAAAGAAATACACTCGGAAATGGTGTAATTTCCATAATATTCCCTGGCATAATACTGCTCAATGTCGCTCAAAATACTCATTGGTGGCTAAGGTGAAAACCTTTGAATCAAATGTAGGCTCTGACTTTGAGTTAGAATAAAAAAAATGGAGATAGATCATTCTTTCATAATCCAATGCCACTGTTGCTACCACCACCAAGTTCCATCTCATTGAACCTAATGAACCAAAGGAAGGTGAGTGCCACTTTCATTCACAGATGTGGGTAAAGGGTATTCCATTTCTCTTAATCACTGATAGAGGTAGCCAGAAGAACCTAATCTCAGTGGAGGTCGTCAAGTGGTTGGCTTTGCTGACAACACCACACCTACAGTCGTACACAATCGGATGGATCATCTAAGAGAATGATCTTCATTTCAGCTAACAGTGTCACCTGGCCTATGATATCAAGCCCTTAAAATATGAGGTATTGTGTGATGTCGCCTCCCTTGAAGTTTGTGATGTTCTTTTTGGCCAAACTTATTTATGGAAAATTCAAGTTGTATATGATTCTAGGCCTCGTATTGTTATTGTTACTTTGGACGGGAAATTATACAACACACCCGAGGTAGTCCCATCCACTGCCATTTCCTTGATCTCTGCCAAGAAATGTAGGAAGGTCGTCTCTTGTAACACACTCGAACCCTAAATATCCTTTCTATGGATAGGGAATCAAATATTTTTTCTTCCTAACTATCTCAAATCCTAACTTTGAGATCTTCATGGGTTACTGATCGTCATGATATTTCTAACGATCATCATCGCACTAAAATCCGAGCTTTGGTCTGCAAGTTATGGCCTCCCGAAGTTACCCGAGCATTTTTAGTTGGGATCTTCGGCGTTCGGCGTTGAACACTTCATTCTTCTAATCCAAGAAATCTCTCCACGTGGCCTTAGATATTAATAAATCAGTGTTTTACGTTGAACATCCCCTTTTTGGTGTTCGAAAATCAGCAATTGGTGGTTGACTTCCTACACTTTCGACATTTTGTCAATCCATGATTGTCGTTGAACATTCGGTGATCGAAAATCTTCGTTGAAAATCCTTATATTAGACTATGACCAAATATTCCAAACTCACGGAGTCTTGAACATGTCACCAACCACATTGGCCAGACAGGCACGAACGAGAAGCTGACATGTGGCAAGGGCTAGGGGTGACACGTGTCCTCATTAGGGGGTGACACATGTCATGCTCTAATAGGCATAAGGATTATTTGAATCAGCCATATCATACCACATCGAATGACCTCATCATGCCACATCATATCATACTGATAATTTTCCAACTCTTCGATCTCACGGTCAGTAGGAGTCCACGTGGATTCATAAATATAAGGCTCTCATTAGTTCACGGCTCCGGACTTCAGATATTACCAACTCCTCACGTCGTGAATTCCCTGAACAGTCAAGACTCCGGTCTCTCTAATATGGTACCAAGTTTCCTCATCCTACCAATGGTTGAGATTCATTTCGGTGTTCCCAACTTCGAAGTTTTTCACACTCCATAGATTCTTGGCTAAGTTCCTTTAGAGTACTAAGTACTCTAACTATAGGATCTCTTTCCATGTACTCTCTCATCCAACGGCTCTAATTCGACGAAAAACCTTAGAAAGGGGACAAGTAGGGGCCACATGTCACTCCATGATGTGTTCTCGATCAGTTGGGTAATCAAGGGTGACTTTCTTAGATCGACGGCTAAGAGGAATCTCGAAGGATCCGAAGATCGATGATCCACGTCACTTCGGAAGTTGAACATTTAGGGGTTCTACATGTATCTTTTGGCTTACTCTCTGGACCATGCTTGATCTATCGCCACATGTACCTAGCATTCACGACCAATATTTACTCTGGATCAAAGAGCATCGGGGAAAATCGCTCATCCCTATACCATTCCCTCCACTTTCAATGGTCCCTATTAACATCACGACTCTAAGATTTGGGAATTTTGGCACTAGAACACTCATATCCTCCTGAGATAGAAATTCCCTGAAGCACTTAACACTTCCCTTCCTAAGTTCGATCTAACAGCTAAGAGAGATCCACACTAGATACCCAGATATATGACCGTCATCAGTTCATGACTTCAGCCTTCGGTTGTTTTCGAGGATTGTTGAGTCATAAGTCTCGAAGCCACGAATACAAAAGGGATAGCTCCTTATGGACTAGCGTAGGGTTCCCAGACCCTAGTCATATGGGTCCTTTGGAAATTCTTGTGGGACAAGTGTTAATCCTTTTAGCATCAAATGGGTTAAGGACATGGGCATGAGCTCTCGGTCAGATGGGAGGATGGTTTGAAGGAAAACTCCCTTCTCCCACAAAGATGAACATGACATTCTTGCTAAGGTAACTTCAAAGGATCGACGGGACTTAGAAATTTTAGTTACTCCTACCCCAACTCTCATGTGGATTCACATCCCATGACTATCTAGAAGCTAAACTAAGATAAATAAAATATCATACAGATATAGTAGTTTACATAAGCAAATGAGAATTTCTAATAATTGTTCAAATGATGGAAGACTTAGCCTTAAAAACAGACATTCCATCATCACATCCAATATATATACACAGAGTATGATAAAAATTATCAGAAATTGAGAAGGTGAAGCGACTATTGAAAGGGTTGCTTGTTTCATCCAAACCATAGACACAACCACTCCTGACAAATTTACCACTGGCTACCCCTAAGCTAGACCATGATGCTCTGTGAGAGATACTTTCTCCTTGTTGCACGACAGTCAAGGATGGAGGTTACTCTCCTCCTCCCACATGAACTTCTCAACCGGTTTCCTCTACTCCAAGCAAGGAGGTCTACACGAGTACTTCCTCGGTCACTCATCAGCCTCGTTTATCATCTTGTAGAGAGACCCTGCCCAAGTCTTCTCACAACCAAAACAAGATTGCTTCTCAGGTTCTCTAGAATGTTCTCTCTACTTTTCTATCTTACAGATTTGTCTCTGTCCACCGAATTACCTCCTTTCTTGCCTTCCTCAGCAAGTTTTCATGGGTATGAATCCAAATTCATGGTCAAGTCTGGAAGCCTTACAAATGGGTAGCCTACCCCATCTCCTCATTAACTCTTGAGGGTGGCCTTCCAACCACCATCCTGACTGGTAATTCATTTTCGGGTCAGAGGATTGTTGAGCAATTACACCCAGTAGGTATTGGTCTGGTGAGGTTCATATCAACCATGGTTTGTTTCCCCTAACCATTTCTCTCATAGTATCCATGGTCTATCTTGGCATACTTCCTCCCTTTCAACAGTTGTGTAACACATATCCAATTTCTATAAATAAAATAAAATTCATACATTGACCATTTTATACAAAGGTTCATCAAATCAAACATTCACATATATTTGGTTCGCCATAGTCTCTTGTCCAGTTATAGTTATATTTACAAATTGGGGGAAACGGGGGTATTACAATCCCCTCCCCCTTAAAGGAACATCATCCTCGATGTTCTATCTGTATGTACAGAAGCAAACAAAAATGGATATGATTGTCTCATGGAATCCTCCATTTCCCATGTAGCCTCATATGGGCCAAAGTGTTTCCACTACACCTTGACCTGTGCAATGGTTCTATTCTGGAGAGGGGTTTCCTCCCTGTCTATTATGAATTGAGGTTCTGGTAGGAACTCGCCCTCAGGTTCCACCTTAATCATAGACCAGTCAATAATATTATTAGAATCATGTACATACTTATTTAATAAAGAAACATGCAAAACATTATGTGACTTCACTCTAGGATGAAGTGCTAGTCGATAGGTTACTGGTCCCACTCTATCCAAAACTTCAAAGGGTCCACAATACCGAGGTGCCAGCTTGGTACAAGCTCCCTTCCTCAAATAGGTTTTTCTGGGTCTAAATCAAAGATACACATGATCCCCTACTTTGAACTCTCTAGGAGTCCTTTTCATGTATTCATAACCATTTTTTCTATCCTAGGCTATCTTCATATTATTTCTGATCTGAATTGCTTTTTTTGCCATTTCCTTTAGCATATCTGGCCTGATTGTAACTATGTCTACTGGGTTGTTCCAGCTGATTGGAATGTTTCAGTTCCTTCCATAGAGGGCTTCAAAAGGGCTCAACATGTCTTCTAACACTTGGTTTACTCTCTCTTTCTACCCATAATTTTGAGGGTGATAGGCTGTACTAAAGAGCAACTTTGTTTCAAAACCAACAAACAAATATTTCCAAAAGTTTGAAGTAAATTTTGTATCTTTGTCAGATATAATTTCCTTAGGCATGCCATGCAGTCTAAATATTTCTTTCATGAAAATGTTGGCAATATCTATTGCCTTACAAGTTGACTTGACGGGTATGAAATGAGCATCCTTGCTCAGTTTTTACACAACTACCATGGTGGTGTCGTTTTGTTTGGTTGATCTTGGTATTCTTGTGATGAAATCCATGGAGATGTTTCCCATTTCTATTAGGGAATTGGTAGGGGTTGCAACAACCCTGCTGGGTGTCGGTGCTCTGCCTTGACTTGCTAACATTATAGACACTTAGATAAGTCATCAGCTATGTCATTTTTTAGTATGGGCCAATACAATAGTTTCCTAGTGGATGTGATCATTTTCTGATAACTAGGATGACCAGTATATGGTATTTTGTGTAGTTCATCCATTATGAACCTCTTCAATTCATCACGATTTGGAATATACAATCTTCCCTTGTAAGTCAACATGCCATCATTAAACATCTGGTAACCTTTGTAATTCAACCTTGTGGGCTCTTGCTTTAGGTATGATGTCATGCTCTTGAAAAATGCATATGTTTCTTGTTCATTTTTTACTCTATCTTTGATGTATGATTCATTGGTGCTTACAACTACCAAGTGAACCACTTTCATACTCCTACTAAGGGAATCATCCACCCTATTCTCCTTTCCTTTGATATGTTTTATTTCAAAATCAAAATCACTAAGGAGAACCATCCACCTAGCTTGTCTCACATTGAGTTTTGGTTGGTCAAACAAATACCTTCACACACTATGGTCTGTCATAAGTACAAATGTTCTACCTAAGAGGTAATGCCTCCACATTTTAAAATCATGCACTATGGCAGCCAATTCCATATCATGGTTCACATAATTGATTTAATGCTAATTAAATTTTATGAATTCCTAGAAAATCACATGTCCTTCTTGCATAAGGACTCCTCAGAGCCCTTCCTTGCAGGAATTTGTACACACAAGGAAGTCTTTTTTTGGATCTGCAATCGTCAGTACATGTGCATTGGTTAAAAGGTATTTCAGCTCTTGAAATACTTCTTCGCATTCTGATGTCCAAATGAATTTAACCTTATTTTTCTGAAGGGGCATTATTGGGAAACCAATCTTGGAGAATCCCCTTATAATATCCTATAGTATCCTGCTAGGCCCATAAAGGATTTGGTATCAAATACATCCTTTGGGGTAGGCCAATTCATGATGGATTTAATCTTGTCAGGACCAGCTGCCACTCCTTCCTCAAAAATAACACGGCCTAAGTAATGGCCTTGTTTCTGGAAAAATTCACACTTACTAAGCTTAGCATAGAGTTGATGTTCTCTTAGTACTTGGAGTACTATCTTGAGATGTTCTTCATGCTCTTCCCTATTATTGGAATAGATTAGAATATCATCAATGAAAACCAACAAAAACCTATCCAAGAACTTTCTGAATACATTATTCATTAATAACATAAAAGTGGTTGGTGCATTGGTAAGTCCAAATGTCACCACCACAAATTCATGGTGACCATATTTTGTCCTAAAGGTTGTCTTGTGGATGTATTCATATTTAATTTAGACCTGATGGTATACATACCTCAAGTCAATCTTGGAGAAGATTGTAGCACCCCTTAATTGGTCAAACAAGCCATCGATATTGGGTAAGGGATATTTATTCGTGATGGTCATCTTATTGAGTTGTCTATAATCTATGCATAATCGGAGTGTTCCATCTTTATTTTTCACAAACAAAGTTGGTGCTCCCCATGGGGACACACTAGGCCAAATGTATCCTTTGTCCCACATCTTCTTCAACTGCATTTTTATATCAACTAGTTTTGGTGTACTCATTATATAGGGCATTCTATACATTGGCACCACTCATGGTACAAGTTCTATTGAAAAATCAATATCCCTTCTTGGATGTAGACCTGGCACCTCTTCTGGGAATACATCTTTATACTCTCTTAATATGGGATAGTCCTTTAGGTTGGGTTTTTCATTCTCAACAGATTTTGGTACTTGTATTGCATATAAGGGACATCCCTTTATGCAATACTTCTTCACTTGCAGGGTTGATATTTGTCTCATTGAGACAGGATTTTGAATCCCTTGTAGAGTTACCCTTATTCCTTCTTCATTTTCACACTCCAAGTTTTTACTATAATAGTCCAATTTGGTTTTGTGGGTAGCCAACCAGTCCATTCCAATTAGTAGGTCATATGATCCTACAGGGAGTATGTTTAGGCTTGCTTGGGTGGGAAACCCACTTATAATGAATTGTCATTCCGGTATCTCTATTACTTTTCTTTTGTTTCTAGTGGCTCGTTGTACCAGTTATGATTTAACATGGATAACTTGTTTCAATTTAAATTTCTCAATAGTTTGAGGTGCAAAATAACTCAAATTAGAATTAGGGTCAATTAAAATGGAAACGAGATGGTTGGCAATTGTACCTTCCATCTCCACCACTGAATCTTGGTGGTCAAGTTGTCTATTATCCAAGGCTGCATAAATTTGTGGCATGCTCCTAGCCACATCATTGACTATGGTAGCCTCTTCAATGTTGTATACCCTCCCATTGTTTTGTTTCCTATGCGGAAAGTCCCTTAGTAGTTGTTCCTCTCCACAACCCCAACATTTCAAGGGTTCTCTCTTCTTGTTATCAGTCTTACTTGCAGCTGCTCCAAATGGTTTATTTCCACTATGGGATGGAAAAAAAAATTGATACACACTTTTGGCAGGAAGGCTCATCCTAGAGCTCTTCCCATGGTTCTTAAATCTTGAGGATTTAAACCCCTTGTTCTTGAATCCCAAATTGTTTTTCTTATTCCAGTATTCATGGGGTTATGTCTTATTCTTGAATTGCTCATAGAAATACCTTTCTTTTCGAAGAGCATATTCTAAATTATTTGGCTCATCAAACTCAATTTTGTCCCAATAGGACTGAGGTAATCCACTAATAAATCATTTCATCTTTACTTTTTCATACTTTATGTAAGTCACACACCTCATCAGCTCAAGGGATTTGTTGATATATTCATCTATGGTGATTTTTCCCAAATTGAGTTCATATAACTCCTTAGTCTTCCCATCAAAGTAATTTTCTGACAGGTACTTCTTATTGAAGTATTTCTCAAATTGCTTCTATGACAATTTATTCTCATGGATTCCTTTCACATTCCTAAGGTCCTCCCACCAAATGGAAGATTTCCCATTCAGGTTAAAAATGTCTATCCGAGCCTTTAATTTTTCAGAGTAGTCATGAACTCTGAATTACTTCTTCAGGCCGAGTAGCCAAACTTTTTCTTCTTCCCCCTTCTTAATATCTCCATTGAAGGTGGGTGGTTTGGATTTCCTAAATTATTTAGGGTCATGACTCTTGGAAGGTTTCCTCTTCTTTATTTTCTTTTGGGAATGGGAACTAGCTTTTCCACTGGAATATTCCTCGAGTGTCGCTTGGATCCACGTTGGGCCTTCCTTCAAGTGATCCTCCTGGTGTGCCCACTTTTCAGACCATGCTTCTATATCTTAGGTCAACTTGGAGTTTTCTTAGTATGATGTCAGTCCACATGACTGGCAGTTGGACCATGTTGGAGTTTTTTTTATATATCTAATAGAATTTGCAGTAGGATTGCATTAATTTCAGTATTCCTTTCCTTCTCCTTGATCATCCTTTCATTGTCATCCTTATAACTTTGTAATTCTTCCATGAGGCTTCTTAAAGTTTCAACCAAATCTGGAGGAGTTTCCATCGCCCTCATTTCATCAAATTCTTCCTCTCTATTGTGGGAGCTCTCCCCCAACTCATGGTGTGTCACCATCCCTTATGTTGTAGTTTTCCCTATTGGTTACTGACTGGTTGAGTGTCGATAGAACAGTTTATGTTAGTTATTAACATACCAATTTATGAACAACGCACATCATTGAAAAGTGAAGTCAACTTCTTTATTTGTAAACATTAGAAACATACAGTGAATATTTCCAAAGCATATTTCAATAGTGGAAGGTTTCATTCCTCTAATACTATTTTTCTGCAACTTGTGCATGAGCCCAAGCAGGCCAAGTGTTGTTGACATGATCTGATACCAATTTGTAACACACTTGACCTCTAAATACCCTTTATAGGGATGGAGCATCAAATTTTTGTTCTTCCTAACTATCTCAAATCCTAATTCTAGAATATTCATGGGTTACTACTCATCACGAGCTTTCTACTGGTTTCCACCGCACCAAAATCTGAGCTCTGGTCTGCAAGTTATGGCTTCCCGAAGTTACTCGGGCATTTTTAGTTGGGGTCTTCAGTGTTCGGCGCTGAACACTCCTTTTTCCTAATCCCCTAAGTCTTGAAATATCTCCATGTGGCCTTATCCATTCAGCGATCGGCATTTGTCTTTTTACGTTGAACGTCCCATTTTCAGTGTTTGGCGGTCGAATTCCTACATTTTCAAAGTTTCGGCGATCGATGATCATCATTGAACATTAGTTGTTTGGTGATCAATGATCTTCATTGAACATCCTTGTACTATACTGTGACCAAATCTTCCGAACTCCTAAATTTATCTAAATTCTCGTAGTCACGTACATGTCAACAACCATGTTGGCTATGCGAGCAAGAACTAGAAGCTAACACACGGCAAGGGTCAGGGGTGACATGTGTCCTCATTAGGGGGTGACACATGTAATTCTCTAATAGGAATAAGGGATATGTCAATCGATCATATATGGTTGACATGTGGCACACGTAATGTGGTTCCACATCACATCAAATGATGTCATTATGCCACATCATCTTGGACTGATAATTTTCCATCCCTTCAATCTCACGATCAGTAGGAGTCAATGTGGATCCATAAATATATGACTCTCATTAATTCGTGGCTCCGAACTTCAGAGCTTACCAAATCCTCACATCATCACAAATTCCTCAAAGAGTCAATTCTTCAGACTCTCTAATCTGGCACCAAGTGTCCTCATCCTACCAACGATTGAGATCTAATTTGGCATTTGCGACTTCAGAGGTTTTCACACTCCGTAGATTCTTGGTTAGGTTCCTACAAAGTAATAAATCTCTAAACTATAGGATTTCTTTCCATGTACTCTCTCATACAGGGGCTCTAATTCGACAGACAACCTTAGACAAGGGACAAGTAGGGGCCATGTGTCGCTCCACGATGTGTTCCCGGTTGTTTGGGTAATTGAGGGCTAGTTTCTTATATTAACAGTTGAGAGGGATCTCGAAGGATACAAAGATCGATGGTCCACATCACTTCAAAAGTTCAACATTTGGGGTTTCAATGTGTATCTTTCGGATTCCTCTCTGGACCACACCTGATCTGTCACCATGTGTTCCTAACATTCATGACCAGGATTTACTCTGGCTCACAGAGCTTTGGGTAAACTCGAACGTCCATATACCTATGAATACCCAAACTTCACGATATTCGTTGATTCATTGACACATGTCCCTCCACTTTCAATGGTCCCAATTAACTTCGTGATTTTGGAATTCGGGAGTTTCAGTGCTAGACCATTCCTATATTCTCGAAGTAGAACTTCATCGAAGCACTTAATGCTTCCCTTCCTAAGTCTAATCTAACGGCTAAGAGAGATCACACTAGATCCCTATATATATAACCCTCGTCAGTTCGTGACTTCATCCTTAGGATGTTTTCAAGGATTCTGTAGTCATAAGTCTCAAAGCCCCAAATCCAAAAGGGCTAGCTCCTTATGGACTAGCGTAGGGTTCCCAAACCCTTGTCATATGGGCCCTTTGGAAATTATTGTGTGCTAAGAACTAATCCTTTTAGTATAAAATGGGTTAAGGACATGGGAATGAGCCCTCGGTCATATGGGAGGATGGCATGAAGAAAAATACCCTTCTCCCATAGAGATGAAATTGACATTCCTGCTAAGGCAAATTCAAAGGATCGACATGACTTAGACGTTTTAGTTACTCCTACCCCAAATCTCATGTGGATTCACATCCCATGACTCTCTAGCAGCTAAACTGAGATAAATCAAATATCATATAGATATATCAGTTTACATAAGCAAATGAGCATTTATAATAATTGTTCAAATACTGAAAGACTTAACCATAAACAAAGACATTCCATCATCACATCCAATATATATACAGAGAGTATGATAATACTTATTAGAAATGGAAAAGTAAAGCGACTGCTAAAAGGGGTTCTTGTCTCATCCCAACCATAGGCACAACCACTCCTAATGGATTTACCATTGGCTACCCCCGATCTAGATAGTGATTCTCTTCTAGAGATTATTTCTTCTTGCTCCACGAGAGTCAAGGTCGGAGCTTACTCTCCTCCTCCCACAAGAACTTGGAAACCGGTTTCCTCTACTCCAAGAAAGGAGGTCTTCGTGTGTACTTCCTCAGTCACTCGTCAGCATTTTTTATTAGCTTGTAGCGAGACCCTGCCCAAGGATTCTCATAGCCAAAACAAGCTTTCTTTTCAGCTTCTCTAGATTGTTCTCTTTACTCTATTGTCTTGCAGATATGTCTAGGTCCCCCAAATTACCTCCTTTCTTTCCTTCCTCAGTAAGGTTGCATTGGTTTGAACCCCAATTCATGGTAAATCCTGGAAGCCTTACAGATGGGTACCTTACCCCATATCCTCATTAACTCTTAAGGATTTCCTTCCAACCACCAACCTCAGTGGTAATTCATTTCTGGGACAGAGGACTGTTGAGCAATTACACCCAGTAGGTATTGGTCTGGTGAGGTTCATCTCAACCATTCTTGGTTTCCCCTCTCTCATAACATCCATGGTTTATCTTGGAAAACTTCTCCCCTTTCAACAGTTGTGCAACACATATCCAATTTCTATAAATAACAAAAAATTCATAAATTAACCCTTTTATACAAAAGTTCATCAAATCAAACATTCACACATATTTAGTCCACCATAGTCTCTTGGCCAGTTATATTTATATTTAAAAATTTGTGGATATAGGGGTATTACAATCCCCTCCCCCTCAAAGGAACATTATCCTCGATGTTGTATCTCTTAGTGTGCTCTGTATGTACATGAGTAAGAAAAAATGGATATGTTTGTCTCATGGAATCCTCCATTTCCCATGTAGCCTCATCTGGGCCAAAGTGTTTCCACTGCACCTTGACCTGTGCAATGGCTCTATTCGAGAGTGGGGTTTTCTCCTTGTCTATTATGCATTGAGGTTCTGGCGGGAATTCTCCCTCGGGTTCCACCTAAATCACAAACCAGTCAATAATATGATTAGAATCATGTAAATACTTATTTAATAAAGAAACATGAAAAACATTATGTGCCTTCACTGTGGGAGGAATTGCTAGCCGATAGGCTAATGGTCCCACTCTATCCAAAAATTCAAAGGGTCCACAATATCGAGGTTCCATCTTGGCAAAATCTCCCATCCTCAAAGATGTTTTAATGGGTCTAACTCAGAGATACACATTATCCCCTACTTTGAACTCTCTAGGAGTTATTTTCATGTCTGCATAGCTATTTTGTCTATCATAGCCTATCTTCATATTTTTTCTAATCTAAATTGCTTGTTGTTCCATTTCCTTTAGAATATATGGCCAGATTATAACTCTATCTACTAGGTTGTTCCAACTGATTGGAATGTTGCATTTCCTTCCATAGAGGGCTTCAAAAGGGCTCATTTTTAATGACTCTTGATAGCCATTGTTGTAAGAAAATTATACCAATGGTAGGTAGTCCTCCCAATTCTTGGGTTGATTCATTACATGCATCCTTAGCTTTTATTCTAACACTTGTTACCCTTTCTGTCTACCCATCAGTTTGAGGGTGATAGGATGTACTAAAGATCAACTTTGTTTCAAAACCAACAAACAGAGATTTCCAAATTTTTGAAGTGAATTGTGTATCTCTGTTAGATATAACTTTCTTATGCATGCCATGAAATCTAAATATTTATTTCATGAAAATGTTGGTAATATCTATTGCCTTACAAGTTGACTTGTGTTGGCAATAGACCAGGTTTTGTTGATATCTAGTCAAGTCTGACCTATTGCTGGACTTCGACAACTTGTCGAAGGAGGAGCGCAAGACAAAGAAAAGATCGCAGGATCTCAGGCCCTTTTTTTGTCCTTTTTGGGATGTGGGAATATGTAATGGGAATGGGATGTTGGCCCATGGGTTTACCCATGTTTAGGCCTATTTTGTAATATATAAATAGATTCTTAGGCTAGATAGAAGTGTGGTGCATCTATGTGATGTGAATGTATGCTAAGTGAAAGTAGAGTCTGTAAGTGCTTTGTGCATGACTATGTGAGACTTGCAGAGCTAAGTGCAAGTCCTTGTAGCAAGATTGAGGAAGGCTTAGTGCTAGAACAGAAGGAAGAAGGATCTAGCGAGCTGTGCAGATATTATGTCCTATGCGGAGTAAGGTTTTTGAGGCTCTGTGCTTGTAACCGATTGACTAAAGACAATAATGAGGACGATTTGGTGGACATAGCCCCCGAGTGGGGGTGAACCACGTAAAGACTGTGTTGTTCCACTTTGTGCTTGTCTTAATGTGCTTATGACTCTCTTTCTAAGTGCTTTGATAGAGATAAATAAATATGTTCATGCTTTGTGCTAATGATGTGTAAGGATGTTAGATCCGATCCACATGAAGATTCTTAGTGCTTGATCTACTAAATATAACTCGCATGTTCATGATAGAATGCTTAAATACCTCAGATCTGAGTGAATGATGCGATGCTCTGTTCTATATGTGCAGTAGTTGTTGGTTGAATATTGATGAACTATTGATGCTAAGTGCTCTGTTAAGTATTATAATCACAAATCTATGTCCCAACTAAGGTTGCAGACACATGAGTCTCGCAACCACCCCTGCCTCTACCTCGAGTGAGACTTAATTTTCTTTGCAGGTGTTGCCGAAAGGGTTAGTAGTTAGGGTTTTGTTGGTGTGTTTTTGTAGCGTTGAACCCTGGGTCTGCCCCTGTGCCAACAAATGGTTTCGTTGCTGAGACTGAAACTGTGATTACTGGGAATTGAGAAAGAAGAATCTTTGTGCAAAGATTCATCCTGAAGTTGGGAAAGCATTGTGCATAAATCTGTCACTCTAGTGCGCAATATTCTACTTGATTTATAAAGCTCTGTGCTAAAAGAAATAAGCTTGATATGAAGAAAATAAGTCATATCTGAAGGAGAGAAGCAAGATCTAAAATCTTTGTGCTCTAAGAAAGGTAAAAGTGAGAATTTCTGATTAAAAGAGGTAAGATCTGCAAGCTTTGTGCTCTTCTAAAGGTAATAATAGTGAAAAGTTTTAGATCTAGGAGCTCTGTGCTCTATTCAAGTAAGATAAGTGGAAATTTTTGTTTCTAGAGTATGGATCTAGGTATGTTTAATAGGGTCTGTCCTAGTTCGAAAACCAGGGTATTGATAGATGAAGGAAGATTTGATATTAATAGATATGACAAGAATAGTGAAAGATATGTTATACCTATCCATAGAAAGAATGTTTCGACTAACAAGTGGATGCAATATCCTAGAAAGAATTCGTTGCAGGTTAGCTCCTATGATCCTAGCGCGCAATACAAGAGAAGTTGGGGATCATTTAAAAGAAAGAGAGGATTAACCCTCTGTTACAACTACAGAAGACTAGGACATCTTGCTAAGGAATGCCCTGGAATAAGACCTAATTGTCTTTGTTGTAAAGCTATCGACCATGAAGTGTTGGATTTCCCTAGAATGATTTCTAAGCTTGAGGGAATGAATACGAACTAGGAAAACCCTACGGCAGATCCAGAAATGGCAGAATCCCAGAAAGAATCAGAGAAAGTATTGTTACAGATGAAGGAAACCTTGAATGACCACCGACATATAATCTTATCAAGGATATTCAAAGAAAAAGAATGCATCGAAGCAAGAATAGGAGACTTCAACATTGAATGTGTTCTGGATGAGGAAACACAAGTGAATATCATGAAAGAGAGAACTTGGGAAGCTATAGGGAAGCCTACTATGATTCCTTCATTAGGAGAAATACAATTATTCAGAGGAAAACTGGTAAACCTATGTGGGAAGCTCACTCATATACCTATGCACGTTAATGGAACTTCGACAGAAGAAGCTTTTGATATTATTAAATTTATTGAAGATAGTGGCCCATTTACGATGTTACTAGTCAGCCCTTGGATTGAAAGAGACTAGGCCAGAAGGAAAGAAGAAGAAGTAGTGTTAGAACAACAGAAGCAGGAGTTAAATGAATTCATGACTAGAAGGATCGCACATTTGATTGCAAACTAGGAGAACAAATCGAAGCTATTTAACACCAGATACCTTGATGTCGAAGTTGAAAGAACCCTAGAAGACCAACAGAAGATTGAATTACTTATCCCAGATAAAGAAAAAGTATTACCCTCGAATCCTAGGAAAGAATCTCAACATTGCGCATTGACTATGACAAACGAAGATAAGAATCAGAATGGAAAAAGAAATACCGAGAAGAAGCTCACTGGAAAGAAGGCTAGAAAGCTAAGTAAGAAGAGGGATAAGATTGAAAAGTTATAGAAGGATCCAGAGGGAACTTCATAGAAGGAAAAATTGCAAAATTGGAGCTTCGTCGGGATATCAGAACAACAACACATGGCACTTCTCCATGACGAAGAAATATAGTTGTTAGGGAACATTATAACTGTTAGATCAATTTTTTGAATGGATAGAAAACCATTTATGGCCAGCCAGATCGCCATCCAACTGTTAAGACCGCGCCATAACGAACATAACCGAGTTAATGAAGACCTCATAAATACCCATTGTAAGTGACCCATTGTCGAGTTACCTATTTATCCCACTACGCCACGCACCGAGAACACTTTTTCCAATTGAGAATTTGAGCCCATAGACTAAGTTGAGTTTATACCGTGATCATCATGCTTTTGGTCTCTCTCTCATTACTGTGTCTAAGATACCCCCTCCAAACCTGAGATTGTTAACCTCAAGTGTGTATGTCAGACGAGTTGAGCGCTATAGAAAGAGTTGTTAAGGAAGTTTTGATCGACCTGATGATTGAAAGAGTCATTTCAGAGAGAGGATTATCCACAGGGGTATAAGAATCATCCACTAGAGGACTTCCAGCCTCTCTGTCAACTGCTCGAGCTGGACCATCTCGGCCATAAAATGAGAAGTGAACTAAGCATAGGGATGATCTCGTGAATGCTAAGTTGATTCTTATCATATTACCTACCTATATACCACCTTTGAGTGGTGTTGTAAACCGTGACAACGTACCTAGAGATTTTGAGTACACCTTGGTCACTGTGTACCTCCCGAAGGGGATACGTGCAGTTCACGCAGACCAAGATAAGATTGCAGAGTTGAAGTTTAGTGACTTCAACCTTGGGGACCGGAAATTTTACAACATGTTCACCCTGCATAAGTGCCTGACCAGAACAAAGGGAAAGAATTTGAATATCATCCCTCAGTCGTGGACCCATAACCTCGCACAATCCACCCTACTAAAATTTATGAAGATTCTGCACTTCGGATGACACTAAGAGGTGAATGCATGTGTCAAATTGATGTTGTCTTGTTACCATGGAGGTTATCTATGGTTAAACCATCGCATAACAATGGATCCAACATTGATAAATCGGATCACCGGGCTTAGTATGCAAGGACCCGACCCATAGGATTTCTATCCTGGAAAATCCATGGACCATGCTCTCACTCAAAGGATCAAGGACACTTATGGCGATGTCAAGAAAGGAACACGAGGCTACAAGGTAGCTTCTATATAGAGTGGCGCAGTGTGTCTTTCCTATCAGATGATTTCAGGGAAGTTAGTACGCAAGAATTGACCCACCCAAGTGACTGGTTTTGTAGTCAACCTCGCAGGGAAGTGCACAGAGGGCCTACAAATGAATTGGATGCAGTACCTGGTGAACCAATTAGAACTTGACTACAGAGAATCCTAATATCAAGGGTATGAATTCCACTTCAGCTGGCTATTGATCCTGATCACTTTCATCGCCTGGGAGATGTCGGAAGGTGCGACCTTCTCGGACATCAAGCCCTTTCTACCATTGGTTGCGAAGTTCAACAAACTATGGTATTCAAGAGACATGAATAAACCATTTGAATCTATCCATACAGTCTGAACCTCACATAACTCTGAATACTTTACACAGGTTTAGGCCTTTGATGAAGTTCAATGTAGACTGCCATTTCATTTATATCATAGCTTGAGTTGATGAGCACAAGCAACAACTTCAATCTTATTATAAGGTAACATAGGAGGACTTGGAGGAGATCACCAAGGACAGGTCAGTGGACCTCCTCATTCCAGCAGACCCTGCGGATATATCCGACTTAGACAGCCCAGAAACTGTGCAGGATACACCCAGGCCAAGCAATACAAAGAAGACTGAAGAGGTCCATGATTTAGACAATGCATCCGTAAAAACTGCTTCCATCTCACCCGAGCAAGGAGGTGATGATGTAGAGTTGAATGACACAGAGGTCGAGCAAAAGCATGGTGATGAGGCTGATCCCCTGAAAAAGAGGAAAGGTTCACCTCTGAAACCTTCCTCCCAGAAGAAAGCAAAGGCCACTATGATGAAGATGCAGACCTTCCTCACCTTAGATGACTTTGATTTCATTATATCGGCCATGAATGATGCTTCGTTGGAGATAGTAGAAAAACAAGAGGCTAAGCAGAAAGCGATGTACAATAGAATTGAGATTGAGCTCCAAGGAGTACAACAAGCACTACAGTCTAGTCGTGCAGTCTCCATTATGCCTCTACCTTTAGGAACACCAGAAGTGGGATATGAGCCAGCTCAACTCCACTGAATCGCTGATACAGTTGAATCTCGTCTTCAATGAGCACAAGAGGAAACAATGCAAGCCACCCAAGATTTGGTACAAGTATAGGGAGTACTTGTAGAACAGCGTCGAGCTGCCGAATAGGAAAAGAGATCTCTTCAAGCAAAGTTCAATGAGGAAAAGGTACAGCTGCAGCAAGGCAAGGAACATTTTCTCATTGAGAAACTCGAAGTGAAGGAAATGGTCAACAGAGCACTTTGCTATGTGGTTGTCATAGAAGTCAAGGTAGAGGATCAAGTCACAAAGAAAGTAGCACAACTTGAAGAAGTGATCCATCAACTACAGTAACACATATCATATTTAGATCTATGTATTGTATCAGAGACTCCACAGGATGTAAGAGACCAGTGAGAAGCCACTGCCCACAACACAGTTGACAGACTAAAGGCCCTTACCTTAGAATGAAAACAATTTGTTGATCATAGTTCCCAGACATATGATAAACTTATCGAGCACCCAGAGTTGTAGGCACTAGAGTCAGAGCTCCAGGAATCAAAGAAACACACAGAAACACTACAGGCGCAATTGAAGTCTCTGTCAGTTGTGGAGAGAATGAAGATATCTCAAGAGCAGCGAACCGCCCAGTAGCAAATCCATAGTATCCAAAGCATATTTATGGAGATAACTCAGAAACTCCAACCGATACAAGATAAGTCCTATCAATTGTTTATAGAGGTGGAAGGATAGGGAGCAAAACTGGATCAGGTTAGCACTGCGACAGAACAACACCTAGATGGACCTGTGACTGATGCAGTCATTCAAGAATTTGTTGAAAAAGAGCGTGTAGCACAACAGAAATTTGAAGTAGTTCGATCCAAGATCAAAGCGTTTGAAGAAGAAATTCCTACATTAGAGTGACTCAGGACGAGTCACAGGTGAGTGTTGGGGGCCTGTTGGCCCTTGACTATGTTTTGTTGATATCTAGTCAATTTTGACCTATTTTTGGACTTCGACAGCCTGTCGAAGGAGGAGCACAAGATGAAGCAAAGATCAGAGGATATCGACCCATTTTTGGGTCCTTTTTGGGATGTGGGAATATGTAACGAGAATGGGATGTCAACCCATGGGTTTACCCATGTTTAGGCCTATTTTGTAATATATAAATAGATGCTTAGGCTAGATATAAGTGTGGTGCATCTATGTGATGTGAATGTATGCTAAGTGTAAGTAGAGTCTATAAGTTCTTTGTGCATGACTGCATGAGATTTGCAGAGCTAAGTGCAAGTCCTTGTAGCAAGATTGAGGAAGGCTTAGTACTGGAACACAAGGAAGAAGGATCTAACGAGCTGCATAGATATTCTATCCTATGTGGAGTAAGTGATAATCTTGTTATAAAATCTAAGTAATATGGTTATAACACTGAAATGTAAAATGAAAATCTTGATTATATTCTGAAACGGTCCAATGAGTTTATGAGTATAAAAAAAATGAAAAAGAAGGGAAATGGTAAATAAAGTTTGTGAAAACATGTCTAAGAAGTATATAAGGGTCCTTAACCAATCTAATCATAAGGAAAGAAAATCTTGTTCTCAACATAGACTAAAGAAGTCAAAAACAATCATTAAAGACAATCAACTAAAACTTAGAAACCAAAGATAAGGAATAGTTTCAAAATTTAATGAAAAACCTTTATTTTAATAAAAAATGAAAGGGAATGATTGTGGATACAACACAACTTTACTATAATTTTACTATAAACAATCTTTTGAATAGAAAAACTTTTTAATTAGATAATAGATTTTAGACAAACTTTAAAAATACCTAAACTATAAATTACAATTTTTCTCAAAATTTAAATAACCATTAATTCATAACATTTCAAAATAATCTTAAATTAATAAATTTTAGAAAATCTATTAATTAATAATATAATTTTTTCAAATCAATATTTATTA
>JZKD02S1798195.1:387161-408495 GCA_000966675.3 Picea glauca
TATTGCAAGAAAAACATAATGATACACATAAATGACATTTTAGAAGAAAACCATGTCCATATTAACTGCCATAGATGATGAATATCATTCATTACATGATGCAAGTAGAAAAATCCAAAATTAGCCTTTATAGATGAGGCTTTACATCCAAAATCTTCGTTTATAAATGAGGTTGTATGTGCTGAAAATGAAAAAAAAACATGAGCTAAAGGAAACTACAATTACATATCATAGTGATCATCATCCTCATCATAAAAAATAGAACAATATGCATGTTCAACAGAACTAGAGCCTCGATGGGAAGAAGAGGCAACTTAAATTCCACTTCCACTTGCATCATCAACAATATCAAGAGCAGTAAGAGAGAGCTCTAAGTATAGGTTTTCTGCATCCACATCCCACTCTTTATGAGGCCCACTTGTATATTCTTCACCCTCGTGAGACAGAAGGTGAAGGTTTGAATGCACATATACAAGATCATCGGCCTTCTGCTATCCCAACTTGTTGTGCTTCACTGAATAAATGAAACCATAGGTGCTCCAATTTCTTTCTGTTGATGAAGAGCTTGCCACTTGTGATAGAATATGAGTGGAAAGGCTTTGAAAATATACACCATTTGCCCCATGAAAATTCCACCATTCAATTGGGTTCATAGTGCTTCTCTCCTCCAAAGTTGAGATGTCTGCAAAATCCTCTAATCTAGCAGCAAAACAAGCAAATTCCTCCCTCACCTCTGTTTGCTGAGAAGATGGAAACAACCTATGGAAGGATTTTTTCACTCCTGTGGCCACCTCCTTGTCCTTATGTGGGGCCTTCCTCTTCCAATTGCTTTGAGCAATGAAATCCTCCTCATAAAATTTGGGATTTAAAGCATGTGCCAAAGTGTGCAATGGGGTGTTAAAGCCATTCCACCTAGTAACAATGATGGGCCTCACATGTTCAGCAAAATCAACCTTGAAAAAAAATAGAGTGGGAGCCTCCTGTGTAATAATTTCCACGATTTTCTCAACCATGGTATCCATGCCATCATAAATATCTCCTAGAAAAGGTTTGTCTGTGTCTGCATCTCAGAGAAGCTCAAATGTTGGTAAATTAAAATTGAGCAAGAATTCTACCTTTCTCCACCAATCATCATCAATCAACACCCTTCGCACCATACTTCCTCTCTCTTAGTCTGACTGTCTCCACTTAGCTCAAGTCACACCCACCACCATACTCATGAATGCACTTTTGACCTCAACAAGACAACACAACATGATGAAGTTTGAGGCATATCTTGTCTCAACAACTTTGAGCAAATCCAATTTGGAGTATTCTCAATACATTTCTTGAGACTGGTGGTGGTTGGTGATGAATTTAATGATCTCCCTAGATTTCCCTGTAACCTCCTTAATCCATTGAGTTTTTGCCTCAATCTCTTCTAAAATGAGATTTAAATTATGGACAATGCAAGGAGTCCCAAAAATATGATGATATCTACTCCCAACAATCAAGCCTGCAGCTTTGCAAATAGGTGCATTATCTGTGATAACTTGCACCACATTTGTTGGCCCTACTTGTTCAATAGCAGAAATTAAAATATCAATAATGAATTTTCTATCTTTTACCTCGCCGGAACAATATTCTTCTCTTAAGAACATCGCTCCTGTTAGTGATGATGCAATAACATTGACCAAGGGCCTCTGCTTTGTATCAGTCTATCTATCAGAGATCATGGAAACCCCTGTGCTAGTTCATGAGCTATGAACTGATTTGAGAATATCATGAATCAATGACCTTTCTTTCTGCAACAACATTGTTCTTAGTTTTTCATAGTTTGAACCCTTGAAACCTTGAGGAGTCTCGTTAATTTCCTTCACCATATCCTTCCAATAGGGGAACCGAACCACATTAAATGGGATGCCACATACAAATATGGCCCTTGCCACTCTTGACTCTGTTTCTTCTCTCTTTTGGTGGTTGAACATCTTCATCAATCTGCTATCTCTAGATGCACCTCGTCCTCAATGGCCTTTGGATATCTTGTTTTCTACCTATAGATCCCTCCTCTTTCATGCTTCATGAACAATCCTTGGCTTATTGCTAACACCCAAGGAAGGAGGATGCTTTCTACTTCCATGCATAACAATCTTGGCTCTATTATCCTTAATGTTTTGAGCATCATCATGCTCTTTATGGAATTTATCCTTCACTTGTAGATCAAGAGTATGTGGAGAACCTTCAATACCCTTCACTTCATGAAATATGTGAGCCTTAACTCTTGTGTAAGAACCCTTGAAGGTCTTATACTTCTTGCATAAATTGCAGTTCCATTCCCATGAACCTCCACCAACACCCATAGCCTTGACCTTGGTAACATGCCTCTAAAGAGGATAGTATACTTGTTGCCTAGTTATTTTAACATTTCTAGGGGTAGATGAAACAACACTTTGAGAAGCTGTGAATGTTGCAAAAAAAGAATAAAACATGTTCACCAAACAAAAGAGAAATTTGCATATTGCAAACCAAGAGAAAAAAAATCTGCTAACTTGCTAAGAAAACATAAAATAAATCTACTCACCAAATAGAAAAGAAATCTGCTCATGAAAACCACACACAATCTCCTTGTTGCTGCTGTAGGAAGCTCCTCTTTCTAATGATAGTGTGAGGAATGAGTAAAGCAAGTGGTTTCTTATAGCAAAGGAAGGAGATTTAGGGTTTCTATTTGCATCTAGAAATTTCTTTTTTAAATTAAAAAAAAGACAGAAAATCAATCTCATTCTCATTGGAGAATATAAAAAATGCATTATTCAATCTAATTGGTTGTTTTGGGGCCCCACGACCCCCCTTTCCCCCTTAAATCGCCTCTAACACACCTGAAACACGACCATATAGGACGATACGGTTGGAAAACGCCATCGGTCATACCGTATGACGTTTCCAAATTGGAAAATGTCGTACGGTACGACCGATGATGTTTCCCGGCCGTACCGTACCCATACCGACGTTTCACCTCGTTTCATGGGGGAAATAGGGGGGGTGTGTTTCCTGCAACTTAGCTGCAACATTTTATTCTTAGAGATTCAAACATTTTGAGGGTTAGATTGTTCTTTTATTGTAACTCTGCCTTATTTCTTCTTATTTGAATACAAAAGATAATTTTTGCAATGCATTGATTGTCATACAGTTATCTAATTGTAGTAAAGACTTTGTTTTTAATTTTATGCTCTTTGTGATTTTTATTCAAATATTGTATTCTGATTTAAAATATCATTTTGAATCTGAATGTGTAAGTGTCATTTTCTTCTATTTCTCATTTAGGTGTCTAGCTTTCAACGTGAATTTCTCTGACCGATGAAGTATTGTTAATCTGAACCAATACATGCTTGACTATTCCATCCAAGATACCCAATCTATCTGATCCAATCGACCTATCTATAAAAAAAAATCATTGCAATAACTAAGATGTGGTAGGCATGTTGTTCTTTGTAGTCCAGAGCATCTTCTAGTGCTAACATAAGAAATCCCCATGACATGCTACTAAGAATTCCATGTATTATTTTTAGGTTTTCACGATTGCAAAATATATTCCCTGCATCTTTTACATGAACATGCTCAAAAAAGTTAATGACTAATGGAGCATTTCATTCCCATGAATAGTGCACCAGTGGACTTGGTCAATTGCTAGAAACATTACACATTCAAGCAACAGAACCATTTTTCCATGAAATCAGTACTTTTAAGATCGCCCTCTCCAAGATTTGATGGCCCAACCTTACAACCTTTACATGACATATTTTCACAGGGGGATTCTTCGTTGCAGCTTTTACAACAACTCCTTTAATCACTCGAATAGGTTGCCCCTCTCTACATTGAATTATTTTATCAGATAATAACATGTACAGACAACAAGTCACAATTTCTTCGTTTACTCAACAAAGTCAACTTACACTAGCAAACGATGGCTTTACTGCTTCTCATATCTGCACTCCAACCAGCGGGGCATAGTCTATTTTTCTTCTACTAACACACATTAATATTCACATAAAACTCAGAAAACAATTAATCTACTCACCCACAATAATCTAAGCTAATCTATCTTATAACAAATTAATTCTCACATATTTTTCATTTTCCTCCTCTCATGAGCCAGTTACACCTAGAGCACTGATATCAACTTAGTAAACCACCATGCATACAAAACTCTATGTCTATATTTTTATTAAGCACATCTTTATGTAAGAAATTTTTTTGGACAACACCACAAATTTTTGAGGAAATCTCTCAACAACATAACTAACTAAATCTAACAAATCCAAACTTATCTTTGTATCTCTATAAGCATTAATTATAATACTAAATCCATTTATGCATTCAAAAATGCAATTTAAACAATTCCAAATTTAATCCAATTTCAATAAAAAATTTCAAAAAACTCAAATATTCAAAGATGAAATGGAAAAATTTTAATTAAAAATTACATCTAAGACAAAAGAAATTTCAAAAAACTCAAATGTTCAAAGATGAAATGGAAAAAATTTAATTAAAATTTACATCTAAGACAAAAGAAATTAACAGTAACAGTTACGGATTCGAATCGAGGGTAAAATAGGTCAAATATTCATTTGACAGGAAAAAGGGATGTCTTATCCCAGGCCTTGTCCAGTGACCGTTGTAAACATGGCCAGATAGGGAGGGAGGGAAAGCAAAGCTGTAGAAGTTGCCGGCGAACGGACGCAACAGTAATTGATTGGGTGGCAATTATACACCCTTTCGTGGGAAGAAAACACTGAGACAAATGTTGTAAACGCTAAAAAAATAAATTAATATGGGGAATACAGACCGCAACTGGTGCAGACTGAGCCGGGGCAAAGACAGATATGACTTATTTTGATTCGAGACGAAATAGTTGAAGAGCCACAGAGGGAGGCAACATCACTGATATCAATTTGAGGTACTTTTGTAGACTAGAGAGATCCAGGGTCTAGTTGGATACTTCAATTTGACAATTCGTCTCCTTCCATGTGATTTATTACCTTGTTTCTTGTGGTCTTGTGATTTATTACCTTGTTTATTAATAGGTTTAATGAAGTTTGTTTTTATGTTAAATGCGTTACAGAGATATGTCGTTACACTCTAACTTTTTGGAATTAAAAGTTGCAATGCTGTCTGGTGAAAGGAAATGTCGTTACACTCTAAAACATAACATTCGTTGGTTGCCTACAATTTCGATATGTCATTTAAAAATGACTTCGATCGTTTTTCCAGTGAACTTTATGGCGAAATAGGCTTGTAATAAATGAAGATGAAACTTTGATATTTTGTTTTGAGGGTAGGAAATTTCTTACTACAAAAGTTTTAGGGTAGATACATTTGATCATTAAGTTTTTTTTTTTTAAATATAAGTATAAAAACATATCTGTCATAAATTTAAAATATAAGTAAAACTTTTATAGCTTATAGAAATCTTTACTATTGAAATTTTAAAATAAATATAAAAATATAAATAAATTTTTCATACTTAATAAAATTTAAATTAGAAAATATCTTAAATGAAAATTTCAAAACAAATATGTATAAGAAATTTATTTGATATTTAATTACACTTAAGGCATTCTTTTAAGGGAGAAGTTTTGAAGAATCTTTTGTCATATGTTAACCACCTATAAAATAATGGCATATGTCCTCGTCCACTGGTAAAGTTGGTTTGTCCCTTATTGAAACTGATTACTAGTTGTTGATTTCACCAATGACTCCTCCATTGATTTCGTTTCCCTTATCTATTCCACCAGTAACTCTATGTCCAACTCCTCCACCCTTGCCAGTTCCACCACCAAGTCCCCTATCATGTCCTCCTCCAACTCCTCCTCCCTTTCCAGTTCCACCACCAAGTCCCCTGTCGTGTCCTCCTCCAACTCCTCCGCCCTTGTCGATTCCACCTATGAATCCCTCCTCCGCCCTTGTCGATTCCACCTATGAATCCTCTGCCATGACCTCCTTCTGGAGAGATTGGGTAGGCGTTGTCATTGTTGAAGTTGGAGACAAATGTTTGGCCCTCTCTCTCCACACATTTTTCTATATTTTTCACGTGGTTGTCTTGGGAATCAAATATCTCTTGAGGATGACATCCTTGGGAACCATGTAATGTAGGGGCTTCAATCTATTGAAGGACACGATGTCTTCTTCTTTTACGATGTTATCGTCATTGTCCTTCATTTTGATGAAGGAACATGAACTCTCACCCCACCGAGGATGGGGCATGGAAACTATATCTCACAAACTAGTGACTAATTATTTCTATTCATTTCATCAAGAACTAATGCACCACCAAACATTTCTATAGGGGATTTATTTCCAAAATTCTATATAATAAGATGTATTTTCCTTGATCAAATTTAGGATAGTCTTTCCTAATGAAATAATAATGGTGTTAGTCAAAATTCTCCTAAACTAGAGCTACTATTGTTTCCAATCACCTTTATAGTGGCAACATATTCCCTAGTGCTCTTGAAAACATTTTGCCGGTTCACTTCATCCCTTAGCCCAATTTTTTCTCACTTTACACAAGGATTTTAAACTCTCTCTCAAATACATTTGTAAGAATGTCACTTAAATTTGTGTAAGGGATATAAATAATTATATTTAATCACTTTCCTACTTAACTTTAGATCTTTGGGGAACCAAAATACACTACATGTCGATGCTTTTCTTAAAAACATGAGATCATTCTTTCACTTGGTTGAAAATGGATTTGGCTACATGAGTCCCTTTTCTTTTACATAATGAAACTTACTCATCAAATGGGACATGCCTCATGACTTCTACTTGTTGGTCTCACTCTTGAGTTGACACAAAACTATAAACATGCACATTTTATTTATTTTTCTTGAGCAATTTTTGTTTTGTATCGATGTATGTTTCGTGTATATTGATATGGGGTACATCATATCTTGATGTATGTTTCATGTCAATTGATGGGGGATACATTAATGCCCTCCTTCGACAGATATCTTTCTATCGACTTCAACACATCATCTAGGAAAGAGATCTAGAAACCAGATAGTACCTTGAAGATTGCAATCTTTAGTGACAAGATTCCTTGCAATCGATACTAATTCGATAGTGGGTTTACCTCATTGAATTCTGATTGATTGATTCTACAAGTGTTCAACATCATATCTTCTATTCACACATGCTAGATTGTACTAGGTACCTTGGAGTCCATTTACATCATTAGTGGTTCCCCTCACGTTTGTTAATGGTATACCTCAATGACAAGTAATAAGATGATTTCTACTATGATCGACATTGACTCATTTATTCGCATGAAATAGAATTGTACCGTTCGGGTTGAGATGAAGACCTTGGGCCTGTGGTAACATCACTGATTCCTACTACCCCTCCCAAGTTGCAATGGCATATATCACTTTTGTAGAATTACTTTGAAGAATATGGGAGCAATATCATTGGTGTTCAATGTATTCCTGATACTCACTATGGCATGGATAAACATTGTATTTTCTCATGGCTATGATTCATTTCGAGATGGATCCACTATGTATTTTCGTGGCCATGATCTTACATTTCATTACATGGATCTGCAATGTATTATGGTGACGTTCATGCTTTATTTCTGTTTGGGAATGGGTATGCCTACCTTGGGGATGAACTATATATATTTGGTTGATGTGTGGTTGCAGGTACTCATTGGTTCCTTACTCTTCATCTCTTTCCTTAAGCCACCTCACATTCAAAATTATTGTAATATGTTTCAGCCATTCGTTCCTCGACTAACCTCACACATTAGGGGGAATCTGTTACAATTATATTTTCCACCCTACGGGCACATAGAGGACCTTCTCAAAAGTGGTATCGGAGTATACATAGACATGTACTTAACAAGGGTTCCAAAACCATGGGAAAATACCTACCATGCAATACCATGGGAAAATACCATCGGTTTCCAAAACCATGGGATGATAAACCACCATTAGATAAATTCCTATTTACTAGAAGGAAGAGAGCTTCATTCCTTGATTTTAGGAGATAATCCCTATTTCGTGACTAGTGAGCTCACTTGAGTGAGAATATTCTTCCCCTAAACAAAGGAACACCTTTTCTTGAGTCATGCTTCAATTACACTTAGTGAAGTATAGTCTTGAATGCATACATTGGAATTATCACCAAGTCATGCAAGTCCTCCTTGGAATCATCACCAAGACTGCACCTCATATGTGGATAAGTTTAGGAGAGTGAATCCATGATGCATGGATAAGATTAATTCACTCCACTTGAGAATATCTAGTCAACTATGGATTGAATAACCAATTAAAAAAAGACTAGGTGATAGATGACTATTGTTGCATTTGATGTGGGTCCTAAGATGGTGCATTTTATCATGAGATGGTATATTATTTATGTATGGGGGTTTTATTGGAGAAGGGGAGGAAGAGTTGAGAGTAAATTTATGCAACTAGAATTCAAAGAGAGTGAGGGTGAAGGAAGAGCTTAATAAAGGGCCAAGGAGGACTCCAACTTTGGACTCAAGGTAATCAAACCATTGGTGCAAGCTCCTTTATGTTTTAATATAGATTGATGTTATTTTCCCCCTTCCATGTTTTTTCCATTCAATTGCATTGTAGTGTCTTTATTCTTTACTTGGGTAAGATAAGGTAGACATGCATGTGTTTAAGTTTCTTTATCACTTGAAAAAGGTTGAGTCAGTTATTGGTTATTTTGTGTGTGCAGGAAGTAGGTACGAGAACTACAGTTGGATATCTATATCTATGCTATCCATGAATACTCAAGGACAACCATTGGAAACCAGGTACTTTTCTCTCTCCCTTGGCATAAAGAACACTTGAATCTCATAGATCTACTAGGAAATTTAATTTATCGTGATATATTGTTGTCTATCTCATATCAAGGGTAGATTCGAAGGAGAAATCGTTTTCTTATAGGAGGGAAATATAACACTCATCAACTTCCATGTCAATCGTTTTTAAACTGTCAGGGTCTAGAGAACCACCTCCATCTCGATTCCTTTTTCTATTGGGAACATGAGTAACAACATGTGTTGTCTCCAATTGGTATCTAGGGGATTTCCCACTGTCTCCATCACCCACACATCCCTCATTACTCTCTCTTCCTCTAGTATTAATCTTCTAAATCTTGTAGCTTGAAGAGGATCTCTTATGTGGGTTATGAACTATGCCACCCTCGGTATTGGATGTGGATCTACCCCTTTGTCTATGTTGTGACTCCTTATTTTCCTCTAGGAGAGAGACCTCTTTTGCACCAACATGTGAACTTGCCCTTGTATGTGTATCTTCATGAGAATCTTTCTTCTTCTCTTTGGGAGTATTTTTTCTCACGGTATTTATCATCTTGGATTTGACATGTGATCTGTATTTATGAGTGGAATGAAATGAAACACAAATTTATAACATTAACACAGATATACAGATAAAAATAGTAGAGATATAGTGGAACTTAACTTCTATTCAATAAAGAAATCTGTTGAAACTATAAAATGAAAAATGAAAACAATCTTTCTCGAATGGTGGTAGCTAATCTCTGAGAAGAGATGTGGTGGCTACACGCACTCATTTGAGCACATTACAATGAGGCCTCTAGTCCTTTTTAGCATCAAGAAATAAACATAAAACCCTAGACATCCAACAATGTAACCCTAGGAGATGAAGCGCCAAAAGTCATGTGGGTACCGATGGGGTAAGTTGGTACATCAACTTCCCGGGGTCGTAACTTTTTCATATGATCTCTATGATTGTGGAGGGGCTAAAAAACATTGTTTAGGGCCTCAAAATGACCTCGAAAGTTTAGGACTCGAAAACCTATAAACAAACTCCCAAGATGAAAGTTGTATGTGAGCTAGATGGAAGATGTGGGCAACCAATGATATCCATCTAGATCAATCCTCCCCCCTCAAGAAGAAATGATATCCATTGTTTTGAGTTCCCACATTGAATGAGGAAATTTGTGCTAAATTTGGCCCCGAGTGAGGCACTTGCCTTGGTGTAGGAGTTGCCCCGCTTTGAAAAATTGATAAAGATGAAGATTTTTTTGGTGAGTTCCCTTGACCTGTGTATCCACGATATGATTAGTGGATGCATTTTCCATGTATTTAGGGTTGAGATTTGTCGGTGTCAATTGTTATGTTATCTTTGAGGTGTCTAATAAGGGTGGAAAGTATGGTTGAAGAAGGTCCACATTAAACATGGGGTGCAAGACAAGGAAAGGGGGAATATTGAGCTCTAAAGCATTGTCACCCACATCCTTGGTGATGGTGTAAGGTCCATAGTGGAGTGGATGAAGCTTCTGATGGGGTCCTATAAGGCGTTCTTTCTACAGGTGCAACCAAACTTTATCTCCCACCTGGAAATTTTATGGCACTCGTTCTTGATCATGGTGTTGCTTGTACTTGGCATTGGAATTCTATAAAGTATCCTGAACGTGTTGGCGGATGTGTTGGATTCATTCAATGAACAAGTAGGATTTGTCGGCTTCAGTTTGTGCATGGGACAATTATTCCTGTGTGGATGTAAGGGGCAGTGAAACATCCATGGGTCCCAATGGTTGAAACCCAACCCCACCTAAAAGGGGTTATGGTCGGTTGAGTTATGTATGGATCTGTTGTAATTGTGTTGAAAATAGGGAAGACTCTCATCCCATTTGCATGGATGATTGGAATTGTACATGCGCAAGATATGCATGATCATCCTGTTAATGACCTTGATCTTACCATCTCTTTGGGGGAGGAAGGTCGTGGATTTGGTGAGCTTGGTGTCCAGCCCTAACCAGAGGCTCGACTAGAATGTGCCGAGGAACAGAATGTCCCGATTTGAGATGATGGCTTGTGGAATCCCAAAATTTACCCACACTCGTTCGAATAAGAGATTGGTAGTGGCCTATGTTGTGATGCTCTTCTTGCAGGCGACCATAATCGCCATTTTGAAAAATCATTCAACAACCACGAAAGCATAGTCATTTCCCTATTTGGTTGAAGGAAGGCCCGACATGTATTCCATCAAGATGGATTCCCAGGTCCTGTTAGGAGTAGGAATAGGGGTGTACATGCCTTGTTTCTTGATGGATGGTTTGGAAATGGAGCAGGTTGTGTAGGACTTGATATACTTGTTGACATCCTGTTGGAGTTTCAGCCAATAGAAATGTTGACGCAACATTTCCATTGTCATTTCTACACCAAAGTGTCCTACCACCCAGATGTAGTGAGCTTCCCAAATCATCTTCACTCACTCACTTGATGGAACAAAGAGATGGCCCAGATGCCAAAAAAACCCTTCCTGCAGACAAAAAATCAGTGACAACTGTGTTTGAGCCCAACATATGGTAAGTAGTGGCGAATTCAAGATCACTCTCATAGAGTTGGGGTGATCCATAGGTATCATATCCACAAGAGTGTAGCACTGTGGTTAGTTCTGTAACTGGAGGTTGATTGAGTAAGTCAATGACACAATTAGTGCTCCATGTCTTATACTTTATTTTGAGATGGAATTGTTGCAAGTATGTGGACCAATTCTAATGGAGGTCATTCTGCAATTTGCCTTGTTTTTTAATGAACTATAGAGGCTTATGATCAGTGTGGATGATTGTCTCCTTCCCCAGAATGTAATGCCTCCACTAGAAACAAGATTGTACAATGGAGTACATTTTGTTTGTTGTAATTGGGGTACTTACAGATAATGTATGATAGCATCTCACTAAGATAGGTCATGGTATGTCCATGCTGAGTGAGAATTGCACCCACAACATAGTGCAAAGCATCTATCTCAATCTCAAAAGGATGTTGCCGGTCGGGTAATGAGAGCACCAGGGATGAGCACAAGTGTTGCTTCTAATCATCAAATTCTTTTTGTTGCGACTGGCCCCACATTAATTTTTCCTTTACACCACCCCTAGTCACTTTTCTAAGGGCCCATGCAATGTGGGAGACTCCCAACACGAACCTACAATATAAATTGGCAAGGCCTAAGAAGCTCCAAAGCTCAGTGAGTGTGGTCGGGGTTTGCCAATCATGAATGGCCTGGATCTTGGATGGATCAACATGTACTCCATTCTCATCAACAATGTATCCTAGGTATTGGACCTTGTTTATGCCGAAGGAGAATTTTTCCAAATTTACATATAGCTTGTGTTGTTGTTGAGTGTGTAGAACCTGTTGAATATGTTGCAAGTGTTCCACCCAATTGTTTTTGAATATGAGGATGTCATCCAAATACACCACCACAAAAGAATTGGTGAAAGGCCGCAAGATATCATCCATCATCCCCATGAAATTTGTTGGGGAATTTGTCAAGCCAAAGGGCATGACCAACTATTCAAATAGACCTCATTTGGACATGAAGGTAGTCTTCCATACATTTGTATATTCTATTGGGGCCTAGTGATAGATGGAATTCATATCAATATTACTGAAGTGTTTATCCCCCTTGAGTTGGTCAAGGACATCATCAATTCGGGGAATTTTGTACCAGTTCCTGATTGTGATTTTATTTAGGGCCCGATAATCAATGCAGAGTCGTCAGGTCCCATCTTTCTTCTACACAAGCACAATTGGGCTTCCACAAGGTGATGAGATTGGGTGGATGTACCCCTTTTCGAGGAGCTCTCAGATTTGGTGTTTGATTTCCTCATTTTCTGACAGAGAGTGGTGATAAACTGGCCCATTGGGTAGTGGTGTGCCGGGGGTCATATTGGTTGAGTGCTTGACCTGACAATGCAGAGGTACCCCAGTGGGTGAGGAGAATATGTATTTGTATTCTTCCACGACCTTATCCACTTACTTCTGCTGTGTCGAGAGACCTGTCGTAGAGGCCATGGATGTGGTTGCAACCTTCCACTCACTTTGAGCGTGAATCACAAATAAGACAAAATTCCCTATTTGAGAGATGTAATACCCATGTTTCCCCCAGTTTGTAAATATAAATATAACTAGATAAGAGACTATGACAGACTAAATATGTGTGAATGTTTGATTTTATGAACCTTTGTACAAAAGGGTCAATGTATGAATTTTCTGTTATTTATAAAAATTGGATATCTATTGCACAACTGCTGAAAGGGGGAAAGTTTGCCAAGATAGACCATGGATTCTATGAGAGAAATGGTGAGGGGAAACCAAGAATGGTTGATATGACCCTCACTAGAACATTACCTATTGGGTGTAATTTCTCAATAGGCCTCTGATATAGAAATGAATTACCAGTGAGGCTAGTGGTTGGAAGGCCATCCTCAAGAGTTAATGAGGAGATGGGGTAGGGTACCCATCTGTAAGGCTTTCAGGATTGATGACGAAATTGGATTTGGACCCATAAAACCTTGCCGAGGAAGGAAAGAAAGGAGGTAATTCGGGGGACAAAAATAGATCTGGAAGATAACAGAGTAGAGAGAACAATTTGGAGAAGATGAGAAGCAAGCTTGTTTTGTATGTGAGAAGCCTTGGCTAGGGTCTCGCTACAAGCTGATAAACGAGGCTAACGAGTGATTGAGGAAGTACTTGTATAGACCTCCTTACTTTGAGTAGAGGAAACCAATTTCCAAGTTCCCGTGGGAGGAGGAGAGTAACCTTTGTCCTTGAATGGCGTAGAGCAAGGAGAAAAAATCTCTTGCAAAGCATCATGGTCTAGCTTGGGGGTAGCCATTGGTAAATCTGTATGGAGTGTTTTTTCCTATAGTTGGGAGTAAATAGGAACCCCTTTCAGTAGTCACTTCACCTTCTCCATTTCTGATAAGTATTATCATACTTTGTGTATATATATTGGATGCGATGATGGACTGTTTATGTTTATGGTTAAGTCTTTCAATATTTGAGTAGTTATTAGAAATTCTCATTTGATTATGTAAACTGTTATATCTATATGATCTTTGATTTATCTCAGTTTAGCTACTAGAGATTCATGGGATGTGAATCCACAGGAGAGTGGGATAGGAGTAACTAAAACGTCTAAGTCTTGTTGATCCTTTGAATTCCCCTTAGCGGGAATGTCAATTTCATCTCTGTGGGAGAAGGGAGGTTTCCTTTAGACCATCCTCCCATCTGACCGAGGGCTCATGCCCATGTCCTTAACCCATTTATTGCTAAAATGATTAGCACTTACCCCTCAAGAATTTACAAAGGACCCATATGACTAGGGTCTGGGAACCTTGCGCTAGTCCATAAGGAGATAGCCCTTTTGGCTTTGAGGCTTAGGGACGTATGACTCCACAATCCTTGAAAATAGCTGAAGGCCAAAGTCATGCTAACGAGGGTCGTAGATCTAGGGATCTAGTGTGGATCTCTCTTAGCCATTAAATCATACTTAGGAAGGGAAGCGTTAAGTGCTTCAACAAAGTTCTACTTCCGGAGGATAGGAGTATTCTAGCGCCGAAACTCTCAAATTCCAGAGTCGTGAAGTTAATCAGGACTGTTGAAAGTGGAGGGACATGTGTCCATAGATCAATGACTATCCGGAAGTTTGTGTATTCAATGGTATAGGGACGTGTGAGTTTCCCTGAAGCTTTGTGAGCCAGAATAAATCCTGGTCATGAATGCTAGGAACACGTGGCGACAGATCAAGTGTGGTCCGGAGAGGAAGTTGAAATATACATGCCGAACCCCTGAATGTCGAACTTCCAAAGTGACATGGACCATTGATCTTTGGATCCTTCAGGATCCCTCTCAGTTGTTGATCTAAGAAACTCACCCTCGATTACCCAACCGACTGGGAACACATCGTGAAGTGATATGTGACCCCTACTTGTCCTTTATCTAAGGTTGTCCATTGAATTAGAGTCGTTGGATGAGAGAGTACGTGGAAAGTGATCCTATATTCCAGAGACTTAGTACCTCAGATCAACTTGGCCAAGAATCTACAGAGTGTGAAAACCTATGAATTTGTGAACATAGAAATGGATCTCGGTCATTGGTAGGATGAGGACACTTGGTGCCAGATTAGAGAGTCTGGAGACTTGAGGCTTTGGGAAATTCTTTATGTGAGGAGTTAGTAAGCTCCGAAGTTTGGAGCTGCGAAGTAACGAGAGCCATAGATTTATGGATCCACGTGGACTCCTACTGACCGTGAGATCAAAGGGCTAGATAATTATCATTCCAAGATGAAGTGGGATGATGATGTCATTTGATGTGATGTGGGCCCACATTACATGGGCCACGTTTCACCTGATTATGACCAATTCACATATCCCTTATGCATATTAGAGCATGACACGTGTCACCGCCTAATGAGGACATGTGTCATCGCTGACCCTTTCCACGTGTCAGCTTTTGGTTTGTTATCGCCTGGCCAACATGGTTGGTGATGTGTTTAGGACTCCGAGAGTCTAGATGACTTCGGGAGTTCAAAATATTTGGTCACAGTATAGTACAAGTATTTTCAATGAAAATCGTCGATCGTCGAATGTTGAACATTCAACGACGATCATCAAAAGTGTGGGAAGTTGACCTCTAATTCCCCACTGTTGAATGCCAAAAAGGGGAAATTCAACATAAAATGCCGATCATTGATCACCAAATGGCTAAGGCCATGTGGCGATATTTTAAGACTTTGGGGATTAGGAAAAATTAGCGTTCAATGTCGTATGTCGAAGACCCCAACTAACAACGCCTGGGTAACTTTGGGAGGCCATAGCTTGCAGACCAGAGCTCAAATTTTAGTGCAGTGGTGACTGTTAGAAATCTTGTGACAAGAATTAACCCATGAATATCCTAGAATTAAAATTTGAGATAGTTAGGAAGAACAAAAATTCGATGCCCCATCCCTAGAAAGGATATTTATGGGTCAGGCGTGTTACAAATTGGTATTAGAGCACAGAAACAACACTTGGCCTACTTGGGCTTATGCATGAGTCACATAAAAATATTATTATAGGAACGAAACCTTCCACTATTGAAATATGTTTTGCAAATCTGCCCTGTATGTTGCTAATGTTTCCAAATAAAGAAGTTGACTTCACTTTGCAATGATGTGTGTTGTTCATAAATTGGTAGATTAATAACTAACAAAAAATGTTCTATCACCACTCAAGTAGTTAGTGAACAACAAGGAAAACTATAACATAAGGGATGGTGACACACCATGATTTGGGGGAGAGATCTGACAATAGAGAGGAAGAATCTGATGACAGGAGGGCAGTGGAAACCCCTCCACATTTGGTCGAAACTGTGAGAATCCTAATGGCATAATTACAAAGTTATAAGGTTGAAAATTAAAGGATGACCAAGGAGAAGGAAAAAAAGATTGAAATTTATGCAGTCCTACTGCAAATTATATCAGATATATAAAGGAAACTGCAACATGGTCAAACTGCCAGTCATGTGGACATGCATCATACTGAGAAAACTCCAATTCCACCTGAAATACAGAAGCATGGTCCAAAAAATGGCCACACTAAGAGGAGATCCTCAAGGAAGGCCCAACATGGAGCCAAGATACACTTAATGGAAGATTCCTATGGTGAGGACACTGACAAATCTAAGGAATCTTCCAGTGGGAAAACTATTTCCCATTCCTAGATGAAAATAAAGAAAAGGAAACCTTCCAAGAGTCTTGACCCTGAAGAATTCAAGAAAGAAAAACCACCCACCTTCGATGGAGAGAGTAAGAAGGGGGAAGAAGTAGAATTTTGGCTACTTGTCTTGAAGAAGTAATTTAGAGTTCATGACTACTCTAAAAACTTAAAGGCTCGGATATCCATTTTCGACCTAAATGGGAAAGCTTCCATTTGGTGGGAGGACCTTAGGAATGTGAAAGGAATCCATGAGTAGGACATGTCATGGAAAATTTTTGAGAAATACTTCAAGAAGAAGTACCCATGAGCAAAGTTATTTGATGGGAAGACCAAGGATTTCTATGAACTCAAGCTGGGACAACTAACCATAGATGAATATATCAAAACATTCCTTGAGCTGATGAGGTATGTGCCCTACATAAAGGATGAAAAATTAAAGATGCAACGATTTATTAGTAGATTACCTCAGTCCTACTGGGACATAATTGAGTTTGATGAACCAAATACTTTATAATATTCTCTTTGAATATCAAGGTATTGCTATGATCAATTCAAGAATAAGACAGAACACCATGAACATTGGAAGAAGAAAAAAAATTTGGGATTCAAGAAGAAGGGGTTTAAATCCTTGAGATTTAAGAAATATGGGAAGAGCTCTAGGATGAGCCTTCTTGCCAGAAGTGTGTATCAACAAAATTTTCCATCCCAGAGTGGAAATAAACCATTCAGAGAAACTCCAAGTAACATTGATAACACAAAGAGAGAACCCTTAAACTGTTGGGGTTGTGGAGAGGAACATCTATTGAGGGAATTTTTGCATAGGAAACAAAACAATTGGAGGGTCTACAACATCCAAGAGGCTTCCAAAATCAATGATGTGGCTAGGAGCATGCCAAAAAATTATGCAGCCTTGGATAATAGACAATTTGACCACCAAGATTTAGTGGTGGAGATGGAAGGTACGATTTTGAACCTTCCTGTTTCCATTTTAATCGACTCTAGTTCTAATTTGAGTTATGTTTCCCCTCAAACTATTGAAAAATGTAAATTGAAACAAGTTAAACATGTTAAATCATGGCTGGTACAACTAGCCACTGGAACCACAAGAAAAGTAACAAAGTTCATACCAGCATGCCAATTCGTTATAAGTGGGTTTCCCACCCAAGCGAACCTAAACATACTCCCTCTAGTATCTTATGACCCAATGATTGGAATTGACTGGTTGGATTCCCATAAACCAAATTGGACTGTTACAATAAGACCTTGGACTATGAAAATGAAGAAGGAAGAAGGGTAACCCTACAAGGGATTCAAAATCCTGTCTCAGTGAGACAAATATCATCCCTCCAAGTGAAGAATTATTGCAGAAAGGGATGTCCCTTATATGCAATACAAGTACTAAAATCTATTGAGAATTAAAAACTCATCCTAGAGGACCATCCCATATTAAGAGAGTATAAATATGTATTCCTAGAAGAGGTGTTAGGTCTACCTCCAAGAAGGGATATTGAATTTTCAATAGAACTTGTACTAGGAACGATGTCAATGTATAAAACACCTTATAGAATGAGTACACAAGAGCTAGTTGATCTCAAATTGTAGTTGAAGGAGATGTGGGACAAAGGATACATTCATCCTAGTGTGTCCCCATGGGGAGCACCAACCTTGTTTGTGAAAAAGAAAGATGACACACTCAGATTGTGCACAAATTATAGACAATTCAATAAGATGAGCATCAAGAATAAGTATCCCTTACCCAGGATTGATGACTTGTTTGACCAATTAAGGGGTGCTACAATCTTGTCCAAGATTGACTTGAGGTCTGTATACCATCAGGTCTGAATTAAAGATGAAGACATCCATAAGACAACCTTTAGGACAAGATATGGTCACTATGAATTTGTGGTGGTTACATTTGGGCTTACCAATGCACCAACCACTTTTATGTGCTTAATGAATAATGTATTCAGAAATTTATTGGATAGGTTTGTGTTGGTTTTCATTGATGATATTCTAATCTATTCCAAGAATAGGGAAGAGCATGAAGAACATCTCAATCTAGTACTCCAAGTACTAAGAGAACATCAACTCTATGCTAATCTTAGTAAGTGTGACTTTTTCCAGAAACAAGTCCATTACTTAGGCCATGCTATTTCTGAGGAATGAGTGGCAGTTGATCCTAACAAGATTAAAGCCATCATGGATTGGCCTACCCCAAAGGATGTATCTGATATCATATCCTTTATGGGCCTAGAAGGATACTATAGGAGATTCATAAGGGGATTATCCAAGATTGGTTTCCCAATCACGTCCCTTCATAAAAAGGGGGTTAAATTCATTTGGACATCAGAATGTGAAGAAATATTTCAAGAGATGAAATACCTTCTAACCAATGCACCTGTAATGAATATTTCACACCCAAACAAAGACTTCCTTGTGTGTACATATGCATGCAAGGAAGGGCTCGAAGGAGTCCTTATGCAAGAAGGACATGTGATTTTCTACGAATCCAGAAAATTGAATGAGCATGAGATCAATTATGTGACCCACGATATGGAATTGGCTACCATAGTGCATGCTTTAAAAATGTGGAGGCATTACCTCTTAGGTATAATATTTGTACTTATGAAAGACCATAGTGGGTTAAGGTATTTGTTTGACCAACCAAAACTCAATGTGAGACGAGCTAGGTGGATGGATCTCCTTAGTGATTTTGATTTTGAAATAAAACATATCAAAGGAAAGGAGAATAGCGTGGATGATTCCCTTATTAGGAGTATGAAAGTGGTTCACTTGGCAGTTGTAAGAACCAATGAATCAGACATCAAAGAGAGAGTCAAGACCACACAAGAAACAGATTCATTTTTCAAGACCATGAAAACATACCTAAAGCAAGATCCCACATGGTTTAAGTACGAAGGTTATCAGATGCTTAATGATGGCATGTTGACTAACAAGGGAAGATTGTATATTCCAAATTGTGAGGATTTGAAGAGGTTTATAATGGATGAACTACACAAAATACCATATACTGGTCATCCTGGTTATCAAAAAATGATCAAGGCCACTAGGAAACTATTTTATTGGCCCGGATGGAAAAATGACATAGTTGATTACTTATATAAGTGTCTAGAATGTCAGCAAGTCAAGGCAGAGCACTGGCACCTAGAAGGACTATTGCACCCCCTACCTAGAAAGATGTTCACTTCATACTCATCAAGTAAACTTGTAAGGAAATAGATATTTCCAACATTTTCAAGAAAGAAATATTTAGACTGCATGGCATGCCTAAAGAAATTATATCCAACAGAGATACACAATTTACTTCAAACTTTTGGAAATATCTGTTTGTTGGTTTTGAAAAGAAGTTTCTCTTTAGTACAACCTATGACCCTCAAACTAATGGGTAGACAGAGAGGGTAAAACAAGTGTTAGAAGACATGTTGAGGATTCATGTAATGCATAAACCCAATAAGTGGGAGGACTACCTACCACTCGTAGAATTTTCTTAAAACAATGGCTATCAAGAATCATTAAAAATGAGCCCTTTTGAAGCCCTCTATGGAAGGAAATGAAACATTCCAAGCAGTTGGAACAACCTAGTAGATAGATTTACAATATGGATAGATATTCTAAAGGAAATGGAACAACAAGAAATTTAGATAAGACAACATATGAAGATAGCCCAGGATATACAAAATATCTATGCAGAAATGAAATGAAATCCTAGAGAGTTCAAAGAAGGGGATCATGTGTATCTCCGAGTTAGACCCAGAAAAACCTCTATGAGGATGGGAGCTTGTGCCAAGATGGCACCTCAGTATTGTGGAACCTTTGAAGTTTTGGATAGAGTGGGACCAGTATCCTATCCGCTAGCACTTCCTCCCACAGTGAAGGAACATAATGTTTTCCATGTTTCTTTATTAAAGAAATATGTACATGATTCTAATCATAGTATTGACTGGTCTATGATTCATGTGGAAACTGAGGGAGAATTCCTACCAGAATCTTAATGCATAATAGAAAGGGAGGAAACCCCACTCCGGAATAGAACCATTACACAGGTCTAGGTGCAATGGAAACACATTGGCCCAGATGAGACTACATTGGAAATGGAGGATGCTATGAGATAGACATATCCATTTTTGTTTACTTATGTACATATAGATCACATAGAGAGATATAACATTGAGGACGATGTTACTTTAAGGGGGAGGTTATTTTAATACACTGGTTTCCACCAATCTGTAAATATAACTATAACTGGCCAAGAGACTATGGAGGAATAAATATGTGTGAATGTTTGATTTGACGAACCTTTGTATAAAAGGGTCAATGTATGAATTTTTTATTATTTATAGAAATTGGATATGTGTTGCACAACTGCTGAAAGGGGGGGAGTTTTCCAGGATAGACCATGGATGTTATGAGAGAGATGGTGAGGGAAAACCAAGAATGGTTAAGATGACCCTCACCAGACCAATACCTACTGGGTGTAATTTATCAATAGTCCTCTGTCCTAGAAATGAATTACCAATGAAGTTGGTGGCTGGAAGGAGATCATAAAGAGTCAATGAGGAGATGGGGTAGCGTACCCATCTGTAAGGATTCCAGGATTGACCAAGAATTTGGGTTCGAACCCACACAACTGTTAGAAAAATAGGACCGCGGAGCAATAAAATAAAACAAATGCAGAAACAAAAACACAGAAGACACACAATACAAGAGAGACACAGATTTGTGTGGTTCACCCAGTGTGGGCTACGTCCACCAGAGAAATTGCCAGGTCCTTCCTTTATTATTATCCAGC
>JZKD02S1798195.1:419407-442893 GCA_000966675.3 Picea glauca
TTCCTTTCGAATTAATTGGAATTCCTAAATGAATTCTTGTATGTTCTCTCATGATAACTGCATGTGGTTGATGTAGATGAGATGATGTTGATAAAAGTTAAAATGTTGGCTACAATGAGTATCTCGGGAAGATGTTGCTTGGAAACCTTTGAGGGCAGTTGGAACTCCTGGAGCCACGGTGCTCTAAGACTTCCGGTCCGGTCTATTGCCAAGCCCAAGGAAAGGAGGTGTAGCATCGATGGAATGTGCTTGTGAAGGTATATACTCCTGGGTGGACAGGCATGTGGGGAATGAGAGACCGTTGGTTGGAGTATTGCCGAGGTTTGAATGGTTGGAGTGCTGCTGAGGTTTGGTACCTTGGCCTAGACCATGTGGATAAGGATTGTGGACCATGGCTATCTTGGGAAGCCATTGCCCGATGGAGTCATAGCTCTGCTACGGGGTGGAAGGTCTCTCAATCAAAAGATAAGTACAATTCTCTATTTATTCTATGTTGTATACAGTTTTAATTTTATTGAATTTGTTTGTATATACATACACATACATTGCATATATGGTTGCATTACTACATCCATGACTATACCTAAGGTGTCTCATATTTCATTACTTAAGAAATATATATACCTGATGTTAATCATGTAATCGATTGGAATACGATTCAGGTGGAACCAGAAAGTGTCCTGCAAGTGCATCCTGTGCACATATTGGACAGGAAAATAAAACAACTCTGGAATCAAGCTATTGAGCTTGTAAGGGTCCAGTGGACCTGGTACGGTCTTGAGGATGCGACATGGGAGCATGAAGAGGTTATGTGGGCAGAGTACCAACATCTTTTTGAAAATTTTGAAAGGCTTGCAGAGACAGTGTAAGTTGCACTGAGGACAGTGCAAAAATAAGGGGAGGGGGATTGTAGTGTCCGCAAGGCCGAGCCCCATAGTAAACCATGTTCTGAAAGGAATTGTAATTATGATTTATAGGTTGGTGAGCTAAGTTCTTATAAGCTGGAGGCTTATGTGTTGTTAGGCCAGGGAGCCTAAGTGTTGAAGGCCAAGAGCCTACTGTTTCATATGTAATCATGCAGAATAATTAATAAAACATAAACACCGCCATGTGCAAACCGACCATGATGAATGAGTGAAGGGGGACTAAGCATACATAGGGTGGGCAAGGAATTAGGGGCTGAAGGTGGGAAAAGGGTCTAAGTGTAGAGCCTAGGGGCTTAAGCCTAGGAATAATATTTTATTATTATCCCCAAAAGACATGTGCATTTTATGTTTATCCTAAGTTTCTAGCAAAGAGAGAACATGCAAGGGAGATGCGTGCTAGTGGAACATATGCAGTTTCAAGGGTGACAAGTGTCCACCCTAATGCATGCAAATAAAACAGACGAGGTAAGCTGTGAAGGCTCTGATTCCTCCATTCTACCTGAATACCTGAGCATGTAGAGAGCGTTGAACAGTATGACCAACCCGACCTCTGCAAGAATACCTCGTGCGTTCCTGAGAATCGAGAACCCAATTTTGTCTTTGATATTCCGTGAATACCCTCTTCCCTACTGATCGAACTTATGCATGGAGGCTCTGTTCCGAAGCCGATACCCTAAACAATTCCGCCATTGTTGAACCAGTGGGAAAGCATGTGTTGTTTTGAAGAGTTGGTCTCACCCTCCGTTCTGAGTCATGGAGACTGTGTAGACCCCTGTGGAAATTACTCATCAAGAATTCCTGTGAACCATCATTGTGAGGCCTCAAGCCATTGTTGATCCTATTTGAGAGGTCGTGTTTGTATTTTCAGTTGGCTATGGTAGCCACGCAGAGCTGGACTGTGCATGGCTTGGTGGCCAGCGCGAGTTGTGATTGAGCCTGTGTGTGATCTCTCTCTAGGTGAGGGAGGTGGATGTTGTTGGAAGAGGTTTCTTCCAGAGAGTGTCCATCACCAGCTTCAGGCTCTGAGACTTTCTGATCCAGCCTGTTTCCAAGACCCAGAGAGGGAGGTTAGCACCGATGGACTGTTCTTGTGAAGGTGTATACTCCTGGGCGGAACAGTCATGTGGGGAATGAGAGTCTGATAATAGTGGGCGTAAGATGGCATCCTGGGAAGAATCCTTCCAGATTTTATGTGTTGTTTTCCCTATAACCTAATCCTAGCCTAGGACTCCTTGCCTAGGGGTGGAGCTTAGTCCTAGCTCGGGGGTGACCCATTGCTGAGTTGATGAGTAGTGTAGTCTAAGGCTGGGAGGTTCGTGGAAGGCTTGCACTTGGTTGGTGGAATCTACCATTGTTAGAAGATAAGTATCTGATTATGCTTTAATCATGTTTTGCATGACTGTGCTACTTACGTTATCATGATTTCTGTTGTGTATATGAATTAGTAGGAAATGCTATTGATTGTTAATTATGGCAGTAACTCATATGAATACTCTGTGTAGAATGTGTTTATTTGTTTAAATGCATGGGATTTATAATACCAGTATGAGTTATGTACAAAGTGGTGTTATAGTCTTCTTTTAATAGCGTTTAAACCTTGGTAGCCAGAAAAGGGGCGCTACAAATAGGGTGTATTATTCCCTTAGTAGGAGTATGAAAGTGGTTCACTTGGAAGTTGTAAGCACCAGTGAATCAAACATCAATGAGACAGTAAAAAATGCACAAGAAACAAATGCATTTTCAATACTGTGACATCATACCTAAAGAAAGAGCCCACAAGGATGAAGTACGAAGGTTATTAGATGCTTGATGATGGCCTGTTGACTTACAAGGGAAGATTGTATATCACAAATTGTGATGAATTGAAGAGGTTCATAATGGATGAACTACACAAAAGACCATATACTGGTCATCCTGGTTATCAGAAAAGGATCACGACCACTAGGAAATTATTTTATTGGCCCGTACTAAGAAAGGACATAGTTGATTACTTATCTAAGTGTCTAAAATGTCAACAAGTCAAGGTAGAGCACTGGCACCCAACAGGTCTGTTGCAACCCCTACCAATTCCCGAATGGAAATGGGAAAACATCTCCATGGATTTCATCATAGGACTACCAAGATCAACCAAATAAAATGACGCCACAATGGTAGTTGTGTATAAACTGAGAAAGGATACTCACTTTATACCCGTAAAGTCAACTTGTAAGGCAATAGATATTTCCAACATTTTCATGAAAGAAATATTTATATTGCATGGCATGCCTAAGGAAATTATATCCGAGAGAGATACAGAATTTACTTCAAACTTTTGGAAATACGTTTTGTTGGTTTTGAAACAAAGTTTCTCTTTAGTATAGCCTATCACCCTCAAACTTGTGGGTATACATAGAGCGTAAGACAAGTGTTAGAATACATGTTGAGGATGCATGTAATGCATCAGCCCAAGAAGTGGGAGGACTACCTACCACGAGTAGAATTTTCTAACAACAATGGCTATCAAGAGTCATTAAAAATGAGCTCTTTTGAATCCCTCTATGGAAGGAAATGAAACATTCCAATCAGCTGGAACAAAGCAGTAACCATAGTTACAATCATGCTAGATATTCTAAAGGAAATGGAAAAACAAGAAATTCAGATCATAAAAAATATGAAGGTAGCCCACGCTAGACAAAATAGTTATGCAGATATGAAAAAGACTCCTAGAGAGTTCAAAGTAGGGGATCATGTGCATCTTTGAGTTAGACCTAGAAAAACATCTTTGAGGATGGGAGCTTGTGCCAAGATGGTACCTTGGTATTGTGGACCCTTTGAAGTTTTGGATAGAGTGGGACCAGTAGCCTATCGGCTAGCGATTCCTCCCATAGTGAAAGCGCATAATGTTTTCCATGTTTCTTTATTAAAGAAGTATGTACATGATTCTAATCATATTATTGACTGGTCTGTGATTCAAGTGGAATGTGAGGGAGAATTCCTGCCAGAACCTTAATGCATAATAGAAAGGGAGGAAACCCCAATCTAGAATAGAACTATTTCACAGGTCAAGGTGCAGTGGAAACACTTTGGCCCAGATGAGGCTACATGGGAAATGGAGGATGCCATGAGATGGGAATATCCATTTTTGTTTGCTTCTGTACATACAAAGCACATCAATAGATAGAACATTAAGGACGATCTTCCTTTAAGGGGGAGGGGATTGTAATACCCTTGTTTCCCCCAGTTTTTAAATATAACTATAACTGGACAAGAGACTATGGTGGAATAAATATGTGTGAATGTTTGATTTGATGAACCTTTGTATAAAAGGGTCAATGTATGAATTTAATATTATTTATAGAAATTGGATATGTGTTGCACAATTTTTGAAAGGGGGGAAGTTTGAAAAGATAGATCATGGATTCTATGAGAGAAATGGTTAGGGGAAACCAAGAATGGTTGAGATGACCCTCACTAGACCAGTACCTACTGGGTGTAATTTCTCAATAGTCCTCTGACCCATAAATGAGTTACTAGTCACAATGGTGGTTGGAAGGCCATCCTCAAGAGTTAATGAGGAGATGGGGTAGGATACCCATTTGTAAGGATTTTAGGATTGACCACAAATTAGGATTCTAATCCACACAACCTTGCTGAGGAAGGAAAGAAAGGAGGTAATTCAGTGGACAGAGACAAATCTGCAAGATAACGAAGTAGAGAGAACAATCTGGATAAGTTGAGAAGCAAGATTGTTCTGAGAATCCTTGGCAAGGTCTCACTACAAGCTGATAAACAAGGTTGATGAGTGACTGAGGAAGTACTCACATAGGCCTCCTTGCTTGGAGTAGAGGAAACCAGTTTCTAAGTTCCCGTGGGAGGAGAGTAAACTCCAGCCTTGACTTTCATGGAGCAAGGAGAAAGAATCTCTCACAAAGCACCATGGTCTAGCTTGGGTGTTGCTAGTGGCAAATCTATCAGGAGTGGTTGTGTCTATGGTTGGGATGAAACAAGAACCCCTTTCAATAGTTGCTTCACCTCCTCCGTTTCTAATAATGTTTATCATACTCTGTGTATATATATTGGATGTAATGATGGAATGTCTGTGTTTATGGTTAAGTCTTTCAATATTTGAACAATTATTAGGAATTCTCATTTTCTTATATAAACTATTATGTCTATATGATATTTGATTTATCTCAGTTTAGCTGCTAGAGAGTCATGGGATGTGAATCCATAGGAGAGTCAGGGTAGGAGTAACTAAAATTTCTAAGTCCTGTAGATCCTTTGAATTCACCTTAGCAGGAATATCATGTTCATCTATGTGGTAGAAGGGTGTTTTCCTTCATACCATCCTCCCATATGACTGAGGGTTCATGGCCACGTCCTTAACCCATTTGATGATAAAAGGATTAGCGCTTAGCCCACAAGAATTTACAAAGGACCCATATGACAAGGGTCTGGGAACCTTGTGCTAGTCCATAAGGAGCTATCATTTTTGGACTTGGGGCTTCAGGACTTATGACTCCACAATCCTTTAAAACAGCTGAAGGATGAAGTCATGAACTGATGACGACCGTAGATATGGGTATCTAGTGTGGATCTATCTCATCCGTTAGATTGGACTTAAGAAGGGAAGCATTAAGTGCTTCAACGAATTTCTACTTCAGGAGGATAGGAGTGGTCTAGTGCCAAAATTCATGAATCTAGGAGTCACGATGTTAATAGGGATCGTTGAAAGTGGAGGGACATGTGTCCACAGATCAACAAATATCCATAAGTTTGGGTATTGAACGGTATATGGATGCACAATTTTCCCTAAACCTCTGTGAGCCAGAGTAAATCTTGGCCGTGAATGTTGGGTACATGTGGCGATAGATCAAGCCCGGTCCAGAGAGGAAGTCGAAATATACATGTCAAACCCATGAATGTCAAACTTCCAAAGTGACGTGGATCATCGATCTTTGGATCCTTCGGGATCCCTCTCATTTGTCGATCTAAGAAAGTCACCCTTGATTACCCAACTGATTGAGAACACATCGTGGAGCGATAGGTGGCCCCTACTTGTCCCCTTTCTAAGGTTTTCCGTCGAATTAGAGTCGTTGTATGAGATAGTATGTGGCAAGCGATCCTATACTCCGTAGAATTAGTAGTCTGGAGGAACCTAGCCAAGAATCTACAGAGTGTTAAAACCTCTAAAGTCAGGAACACCAAAATGAATCTTGACCATTGGTAGGATGAGGACACTTGGTACCATATTAGAGAGACTGAAGAATTGACTCTTCAGGGAATTCACAATGTGAGGAGTTGGTGAGCTCCAAAGTCCAGAGTCACGAAGTAATCAGAGCCTTAGATTTATGGATCCACGTGGACTCCTACTGACCATGAGATCGAAGGGTTGGAAAATTATTAGTATAATATGATGTGGAATGATGAGGTCATTCAATGTGACATGGACCCACATTACATGTGCCACTTGTCACCCATATATGACTGATTCACAGATCCATTATGCCTATTAGAGCATGACATGTGTCACCCACTAATGAGGACATGTGCCACCCCTGACCCTTGCCACATGTCAACTTCTGGTTTGTGCCCGCTTGGCCAACATGGTTGGTGACATGTCCAGGACTCCGAGAGTTTGGAATATTTGGGCATAGTATAGTACGAGGATGTTCAACGAATATCGTTGATCGTCGAATGATGAATATTCAATGACAATCGTCGATTGTCGAAACACCGAAAGTGTAGGAAGTTGACCATTGATTGTCGATTGTCAAACGCCAAAAAGGGGATGTTCAATGTAAAACACAGATTGCTGAATATATAAGGCCACATGGTGAGATTTCGGGGATTAGGAGAAAGTTGTATTCAACACCAAATGCCGAAGACCCCAACTAAAAACTCTTGGGTAACTTGGGGAGGCCGTAACTTGCAGACTAGATCTTGGATTTTAGTGCGGTGACAACCATTAGAAAGATTGTGATGATAAGTAACCCATGAAGACCACGAAGTTAAATTTGAGATAGTTAGGAAGAACAAAACATTGATGCCCCATCCCTAGAAAGGGTATTTAGGGGTTGGGTGTGTTACAAGAGATGACCTTCCTACTTTTTTTGGTAGAGATCAAGGAAATGACAGCAGATGGGACTACCTCGAGTGTGCTATCTAATTTCCTATCCAAAGTAATAATAACAATACGAGGCCTAGAATCATATAAAACATGACTTTCATAAAGAAGGTTGGCCAAAAAGAACATCACAAAATTCAAGGGAGGCGACATCACACAATACCTCATCTTTTAAGTGCCTTATATCATACGCCAGGTGACACTGTTAGCTGATGCAGAGATCACTCTCTTAGAGGATCCATATTATGGTGTATGATTGTAGGTGTGGTGTTGTCAGTAGAGCCAATCGCTTGACGACCTCCACTGAGATTAGGTTCTTCTAGCTACCTCTATCAATGATGAAGTGTAGTGGGGTGCCCTTCACCCACATATGTGAATGAAAGAGGCACTCACCTTCCTCTAGTTCAATAGGTTCACTGGGATGGAACTTGGTGGTGGTAGCAACAGTGGCATTAGATTATGCAAGAATGATTTGTCTCCATTTTTATTGTTCTAACTCAAAGTCAGAGCCCACATTTGATTCAAAGGCTTTCACCTCAATCACCAATGAGTACTTTGAGTGACATTGAGAAGTATTATGCCAAGGGATCTTATGGAACTCACACCATTTCCCAATGTCTTTCTTTGTCTTCTCATTACCCTTCTTTTTTGGTTGTTTGGACTGGTTGTCCTGAGGCCGTCGATCCTTTCTTTTCCCTTTTATCTACGAGTTGGGGCTTCCTTTACCTTGCTTTTGTTGTGAGAGGTTTGTAGACCCAAAATACCATGTATTTTGTTTAATATTCTGCTCAATTTTGAAAGCATATTGATAGGACATGCCCAAGGACGAGATGTACAAAAAATCTATTTCTGTCTGAATGTATCTGTTGGATTACTGAGAGTTGGGGGGGTGAATCAATAATAGAGCAATTTAATCCTTTTTAACCATATAATGCAAGTGTTATATCCGTGTATAATTATCATCCAATAATTGTAGAGTAAATAAACAATGAACAAATGAGAAATCATACACATACACAATACACCAGTGTTTTTACGTTGAAACTCAAAGTGAGAGACAACCACAAAATGATTTTTTTTATATGTCTTGAATAATTACATTCATTGGAAGCACCAACTTCCTTTGTTTTCCAGCTACAACTAGAAGGAGGCTCGAACCCCTTATTTTCTTAGGCTACAAATTGAAGGAATCTCCAACTCCCTAATTCTTTGGCTACAACCAGAAGGAGGCTACAACCCCCTAAGTTCTACGACTACAACTGGAAGGTGGCTACAACCACCTGTCCTTGCCTCGTCCAACCGCCCTAAAATATAAATGCCAAATGTAGAAAACCTATCACTGTCACTGAATCAACCACTGCCACTGAATCAACCACTACCATTGTCAACTTGTCACTGTGAACCTGTGTCAATAACCTGTAACAACCTATACCAATAACCTGAACCAACATGAATCAACCATGCATCAACCTTGACTCATCAAGATGTACCAACATTATCAACTATCAACCTCATGTATGTGCTAACTCATCAACTATACACCTCATGTATGTGCCAACTCATCAACTACTTGTCTCAACCATGTACCCAACATGTACCTCAACCATATACCAAAGACATACACCAATATAACCATCAAAAGTTATCTAACAATTCATCACTCTATCCATAAACCAAATACCATAAACCCTTACATCAAGCAATGTGCCACAACCTCACTGTTATGTATCCTCAAGATAAACCAACAACTTTAGCAACACATCACAACCAAAAGACCAATACCCATATGCCAAATACCAACAACAAAATACCAATTGTATCCCTCAACAAATCTGATATATGAAGTAATACTGAATGTCCAATACCATATCAAGAGCTAAAACCTAGCTCACAAAACATACCTCAAACAATATGTGACATATCTCTCATAAATAGACCCCAACCATGTTTCTGCCACGATTTTTTTGCCGCACTTTTTCTGTCGTGATTTTTCTACCAGAATTTTTCTTCAGAGATTTTTCTGCTGTGATTTTTCTGCCACGATTTTCCTGTTGTACTTTTTCTGCCGCGATTTTTTTGTCACAGTTTTCTTGCCGCACTTTTCCTGTCACACTTTTCTCTATCAATAATACTTGCCCAAACAACCTTTCACAAAATAGTTATTCAATGATATTCAATAGGTTCAAGTGTGATTAAATTAGAGAGCCTTGCCTCTTATTTATACTTTCATGTAGCATCCCACTTTCCTTATTTTAGGGATTTATCCATTAACTTTATTATTTAAATAATTTATTTTGCAAACACTTTGACTACTTTGACCTTTTGGGGCTCCCAGATGACTCATGAGGGTTGTCCAACTTCACATGGCCATAACTCTCTAACCGTGAGGAGTTATGTGACATTCGACATACCACGATAAATGACATGACATGTACTATCCATATAGAATAGTATTACCTGAAAATATATCAAAACTCATACCATTATACATCAAACAAACTTGGGTCCATTACCCAAACCTTTGTGCTATCAGAATTCGCTACCATACTTTCTTCAAGGGTTGACATCAATGAAAACAAACCCAATTAATAAACAATACCCGCTTTGGAATTGATGGCAACACTATGATGAAATACTAAAGTCATGTCATATCATTCATGCTCCCCCTGTGACCATGGCTCCCCCTAGAACCATGCCTCTATGTTCTGCATATGATAAATCTCTCCCCCTTTTTCATCAATGGAAAAGGTATATTTCCATCCAGGGCTACTCCCCTTAACTGAACTGTCCTTGGGGATACTTCCCCTGACTGAACTCTTCCTGAAAATGATCTCCTGACATGAACTGTCTTCTTTATGGTGCTTCCTCATGTAATTCTACAACATTTAAGATAAGCATTCAAAATAATTCATTTTGGAGTAGAAATTGCTCCGAGTCTCTGGTGAAGATACTCAAAGGCTTCCCATGGAAGCGGTTTTGTAAAGATGTATGTCACTTGTTCTTTTGTGCCCACATATTCAACTCTGATGTTCTTCTTTGCAACCTGTTCCCGTAGAAAGTGATACTTTATTGGAATGTGATTCGTCTTGGAGTGCATCATTGGGTTCTTTGAGATACTGATGGTTCTTGTATTATCACAATATATTGGAATGGTCTCATCAAACTCAACCTGTGTATCTGTCAGAGTTTTTTTCATCCATAGAACCTGTGTACAACATACTGTTTCTACAATATACTATACCTCGATTGTATATAAGGACACTGATGATTGTTTCTTTCTTAACCATGATACTAAACACTCACCCGAGTAGAACATTGCTCCACTGGTGCTTCGTCTGTCATCAGTGCAACCTCCCTAATCTTCATTTGTGTAGGCAATACATGATAGATCCTTTCCTTTTGGATACCATAATCCAAACTCTTATGTTCCTTTGAGATATCTGAAAATCCTCTTCACTACTAATACATGTGATTCCTTTGGTGCTTCTTGAAATTGTGTCACCTTTCCAACTTCCTGCATTACATCTGGTCTGGATGTTGTCACATATAGTAGGCTACCAATCATTGACCTGTATTACCTTTGATATGTAGACTTTGAATCATCATATTTGATTAACTTGCAACTGGTTTGCATGGGAGTGATAATTGGTTTGCAATCTTCCATTCTGAACCTCTTTAGCATTTCTTTGATATACTTGGTTTGAGAAATAAAAATTCCTTGGTTGATTTGACATATCTGAAGTCCCAGAAAGAAGGATAGTTCTCCAAGTAATGACATTTCAAATTCATTCTGCATATCCTTTGCAAATTTGTGGCTTAACTTGTCATCATCACTACCAAAAATAATATCATCAACATAAAATTCAATTAATAAAATACTATCTTGACTTACCTTGATGTAGAGGTTGTTGTCTACACTTCCTTTTTTGAACCCTACCTGCTATAGTTATTTATCTAGTCTAGAGTACTGTGCTCTAGGAGCTTGTTTTAGACCATACAAGGCCTTCTTTAATTTACATACATAATCTACGTTCTATCACAACCGAAATCCTTCTGGTTGTTCAATCTAGACTTCTTCTTCAAGTTACCCATTCAAAAAATATGATTTTATGTCCATCTAATACACTTTAATATTTTTGGAGCATGCATAAGCTAAAAGAAATCGATTTTCTTTCATTTTGGCAACTGGGGCAAATGTCTCTTCAAATTCGATTCCTTCAACCTATGCATATCCTTTACATACCAATATATCTTTGTTCCTTGTAACCTGCCCATCTTCATTCAATTTATTCTTTTATACCCACTTTGTGTCGATCAAATTCGTATCCTTTGGTCTTCAAACCAATTCCCAAGTATCATTTTTCTCTATTTGATCCAATTCTTCATCCATGGACTTATTCCAAAATTCATCCTTACTGGCCTCTTCAAACCAAGTTGGTTCAATCATAGATGAGAGTGCTATGTGAATTTGTTCTGGTGAACAAATTCTTCTTCTAGTCTCAACTCCTACATCTTTGTTTCCGATAATCTGATTTGAAGGATGATTCTTCTGTACTCATCTGCTAGGTGTCTTTGCAGGCACTTGCTGAAATTTCTCTTCTGCTTCTGTCGGATCTTCTTCATATTCCCCTTCTACTTCATTTTCATCTTCTGCTTCTTCTTCGTAAAGTTGTTCCATTGATTCATTTTCTTCTTCCTTTAATTCTTGTCTACCTGTTTCATCAATTGTTACGTTGATTCTTTCCACAACGTTTTTCAATATCAGGTTGTAACACTTGTATGTTTTCCTTGTACTTGAGTAACCAACAAGTACTCCTTTGTCCACACGAGAGTCAAACTTTCCCATTTTTTCATCTTCTCTTTTGATGTAGCATTTTCTCCCAAAAACTCTGAAGTGCTTCACATTTTTTGGTCTTCCTTTCCATAGCTTGTATGGAGTTTTGTCAGTTTTGTTTCTGAGAATTAATATGTTTTGAATGTGAAAATATGTATGCACTTCCTGTGTCCAAAAAAATCTCTTGGAATCCATTAGCATTGTTCGAGCCATTTCCTGTATTGTCCTGTTCTTTCTTTCAACAACTCCATTATGTTGAGGTGTCCTAGCAACGAAGAATTTCCTTTTTATTCCATGAATATAGTAGTATTCCATAATTTCCTTTGAAGTGAACTCTCCTCCATTATTAGATCTCAAGCATTTGATTTTTGAATCCATTTCATTATCAACCATTTCTTTATAGATCTTGAAGTTTTCAAAATCTTCTTATTTATTCTTGAGAAAAAAAACTTCAGTCATTCTTGTATAATCATCAACTAATAACATAAAGTATTTATCACCTTTTAAACCCTTTGTTTTAGTTGGTCCAACTGATCAGTATGCACAATTTCCAGTGGTTTTGTCGTTGAATATTCCTTTGATTTGAATTTGGCCTTTGTTTGCTTTCATTGTTGACAATGCTTGCATAAAGTGTTGGTTGGTTTCGTGATCTGGGGAATTTCTCTATTTTCTTCTCTTTTGCTGACTTTGACAAGGTTATCAAAATGTATGTAACCCATTCTTCTATTCCATATCCAACTTTCATCTTCCTTTCCTAGACAACACCTTTCATTTCCAATTTTACTTAACACATATATGTTGCTTGAAGTTCTCACAGTTGTAGCAATCAGTTTTGATGAACCATCTTTTCTTATCTTTCACTTTTGTGAATCAAAAGTAACTTTATGACCTTGGTCACATGTTTGAATCACACTTAGAAGATTATGTTTCATATCTTCTACTAGTAGAACATTTTCTTTCTTTGTATTCTTGTTCCCAATTCTGACTATGCCTTTTCCAATGATTTTAGTTGAATGATCATTTTCGAAGGAGACTGATCCATCTCATTCATTTCTTAAAGTAAGAACCTTGTCTCTATCACCTTTCATGTGTTTTGAAAAAAAAATGTCAACATACCAACCATGTTTCTTCTTGTTATCTTGTAGAGAGAGTGTGCATTTGTCATTGCTATACCGATTCTGCTTTCTTATCCATGTTCTTTTCTGAGGTTCCTGTCTGTGATTGTTGTTATTATGTTGCGGTTCTCTAGGAGGGATTTCCATTTTGAAATATTTGGCCATGTGTCCAAAGTTGTTGCATTTGTAACATTCCACTTCAGTGCTCAAGGATCCAAACTCGTTGTAACTTATTCTTTGTGTTTCACTAGGCCTTCTTGGATAACCCTTTTGTGTATGACTTTCAAAGTTATTTATGTTCATGTTGTTAGCTTTGCAATTCATAGCTTTATGTACAAAAGTATTACATGCATAAAATAAACCAAAAATGATAGTTTGATACCTGGGAGTTGAAGATCTTCTGAAAGGAGGTAATCTTATGAATTTTTCTTCTTCCTTAGGCCTATCTATCAGTTGGTGATTCTGAAATCTGAATCTTCTTGGTGGAGGAGTGCCCCTATAATCTTCCTTGTAGATCTTCCTATCCCCTTTTATTGTTTCTGCATAGATTTTTGGATATGTTTCTTGCTCTATTGTTTTGGAGATTGATCCCTTTTCTGTCTGATTGTATCCAATTCCGAACTTGTCATGATGAGGTTTTTGACTGCTGATAATTTTATCCAAAGCTTTTGAGTTGTTTTGCATATTTTTCTTTTGAAGATCCTTTCTTAATGTGACAATCTATGCTTCAAAATTTCCAATGATCATGTATTTTTCTTTTATCTATTCTTTGAGTGTTTCTTCAATTCTTTTATCTTCTTCTATTTGAACCTTCAATTTTTTTATCATTTTTTCTAGTTCTTGAGTGTCTTCTTTATTATCTAAGTTTGCTTGTAGTTTCTTGTTTTTCTTCTTTTCTCTTCTTATAACTTCTATGGCACACATCAATTCTTCTTGGTAGTCAACTTCTGCCTCTTCATATTCTTCTTTGACTTCTTCATATTCTTCTTTGGATTCTTCTTTATCAGAGTCTTCTACTTCCATGAATAGAACTGTTTCTGTCTCACTATCAGTAACGTCATCTTCATCTGATGATGAGATGTCTTCTTTGGTGCATAAAATTTTCTTGAAAACTTTCTTTTTGGTTCTTTTTCCTTATATGTTTGTTTTCTATTTGAGTAACCTTCACCATTTCTCTTTTTCTTATGAGGACATTTGTTAGAAAAATGACCAATACCATCACAATTAAAACAAATCAAAGGAATGTTACCTCTATACATGTCGTTGGTTCCCTTGTTCAATCTTTTGACAAAGTTGTCAACTTCTTCATCATCTTCTGAGACGTCATTGCTGCTGCTAAGTTCTTTTTCTTTTTGCTTTGAATTTTTGGATGCTTTGAAGGCTTCTTCTTTTGTATCTGGATTTTCCTGTTCAGTTCTCATTTCATATGCTGTGAAGATTCCATGTAATTCGTCCATGCTTATTGAATTGAGATCTACTCTTTCTTCTAGTGATGATATCTTAGGGTCAAATCTCATAGGAAGAGATATTAGTACCTTTTGAACAATTACAAATTATTCGATTTATTCTCCCAATCCTATGATTTCATTTACTGTTTCATCAACTTGTAGAAAATAAATTACAATATTCTCATCTTCCTTCATCTTAAGTTGTTCGAACTGACCTCTGTAAGTTTGAAGCTTTGTTGCTTTGACTTTTGAATCTCCTTCATAAATATTTTGAATTTTTTCCCAAATCTCTTTAGAGGATTTACAATGTGCAACTTTGGTGAATAATGTTTCACTAAGACCATTCAAAAGTGAATTTGTGGCTTTGGAATTATTTTGACCGACTTTCACTACTTTGTCATTTGTTGGAGGAACTGTTGGTACTATATATCCATCTACAATTGATTGCAAAATTTCAAATCTCTATGCCTATATATATGTCTTCATCCTTATGCTCCAAAATGCATACTTCTGTCCATCAAACTGTGGTATTCCATTTTTATACAAGTTGTTTCTCTCCATGGTCTTGCTTTTAGTGGTTAAATTGATTTCTGAAGGAACCCGCTCTGAAACCAATTGTTGGATTATTGAGAGGGGGGGTGAATCAGTAATAGAGCAATTTAATCCTTTTTAACCATATAATGCAAGTGTTATATCAGTGTAGCATTATCATCCAATAATTGTAGAGTAAATAAACAATGAACAAATGAGAAATCATACAGATACATAGTACAATAGTGTTTTTACATGGAAACCCAAAGTGGGAGAAAACCACATAATGATTTTTCTTATATGTCTTGAAGAATTACATTCATTGGAAGCACCAACTTCCTTTGTTTTCCAGCTACAATTGGAAGGAGGCTCCAACCCCCTAGTTTCTCAGGCTAAAACCTGAGGAAGCTCCAACTCCCCAATTCTATGGCTACAACCAAAAGGAGGCTACAACCCCCTAAGTTCTTCGGCTACAACCGAAAGGTGGCTACAACCACCTATCCTTGCCTCGTCCAACCGCCCTGAAATATAAATTCCAAATGTAGACAACCTTTCATTGTCACTAAATCAACCACTGCCATTGTCAACCTGTACCAATAACCTGTAACAACCTATACCAATCAACCTGCACCAAACAACTTGTACCAATAACTTGAACCAACATGTACCATGCATCAACCTTGACTCATAAAGATGTACCAACATCATCAAATATACACCTCATGTATGTGATAACTCATCAAGTATGCATCTCATGTATGTGCCAACTCATCAAATACTTGTCTCGACCATGTACTAAACATGTACCTCAACCATATACCAAAGACATACACCAATATAACCATCAAAAGTTATCTAACAATTCATCACTCTATCCATAAACCAAATACCTTAAACCCTTACATCAAACCATGTGCCACAACCTCAATGTTATGTAGCCTCAATCTAAACCAACAACTTCAGTAGCACATCACAACCAAAATACCAATACTCATATACCAAATACCAACAACAAAATACCAACTGTATCCCTCAACAAATGTGATATATGAAGCAATACTGAACATCCAATACCACCTCAAGAGATAAACCCTAGATCACAAAACATACCTCAAACAAGATGTGCCATATCTCTCATAAATAGACCCCAACCATGTTGTTGTCACGATTTTTCTGCCACACCTTTTTTGCCACGATTTTTCTACTATGATTTTTCTGCCGCACTTTTTCTACAGCGATTTTTCTGCTGCGATTTTTCTGTCGCACTTTTTTTTCCATGATTTTTCTGTCGCACTTTTTCTGCTGCACTTTTTCTACTACATTTTTCCTATTGCACTTTTTATGCCGCACTTTTCTTTATCAATAATAATTTCCCAAATAACCTTTCACAAAATATATATTCAATGATATTCAATAGGTTCAAGTGTGATTAAATGAGAGATCCTTGCCTCTTATTTATACTTTCATGTAGAATCCCACTTTCCTTATTTTAGGGATTTATCCATTAACTTTATTATTTAAATAATTTATTTTGCAAACACTTTGACTACTTTGACCTTTTGGGGCTTCTAGATGACTCATGAGGGTTCTCCAACTTCACATGAACATAACTCTCTAACCGTGAGAAGTTATGTGACGTTCCACATACCACCAAAAATGGAATGACATGTACTGTCCATCTAAAATAGTCTTACCTACAAATATATCAAAACTTATACCATTATCCATCAAACAAACTTGGGTCCATTACCCAAACCTTTGTGCTACCAGAATTCGCTACCGAACTTTCTTCAAGGGTTGAAATCAATGACAACCAACCCAATTAATCAACAATATATATGTAGACTTCCACGATATTTGAGCACCAAATGATAATCAAATTCTTTGATACCTAGCTTGTTGCACAAGGTATGGAAGACATTGGTTAACTATGACACTGTTTGGTCCCTTTCCTACCGTAGTGTGGTCCATATTGTATATAAGTCATCATAACTTCCAACAAGGTACTATTGTTCTTTAAGAGTATCCCTAAAAGAATCCCGACTAGGTGCGACAACAAATAATGTAGATCACTCTATTTCCTTTTTCTCATAGAAAGTATCCCATCAATATTTGACATGGGGGACTACCTTAAGGAGTGCAAATGTAATTATTTCTCTATAGGAAAAGTTATGGAAAGAAAAATAATCTTCTATAGGGTTTAACCATTTTTCTATACCATTTTCATATATTTTACCTTCAAATATAGGGATATCAAAATTGATTTGTACCTTGAAGGGGGCGACGCCTCCTCTTAAGGAAGACACATCACCTGTTGGTAGCCGTTGAAGAATTTGCGCAAAATTATCCATCATCTCATTCCTTTGTCGCAAGAGAGATTCCTTGAGAAATAGATTAAAGGGATATCATTACCCATCATCTATATTTTCTTCCCCCATGGGTGACTGCCAAGGTTAGTGAGGCTGATCTTGAAAAGGATCAACTCGTTCGAGTCCCAATTGCTTATACCCTGACCTTGTTGGGGACATGTACAAAGAAACAAATGAAGAGAATATCACTCTGATACCAATGATCTAGATTTATGAGTGTAAAAGAATGAAACACATATTTATAACATTAACACATATATACAAAGAATAATAATAGAGATATAGTGGAACTTAACTTCTATTCAATAAAGAAATCTGCAGAAACTATAAAATGCAGAATGAAAACAATCTCGCTCAAATGGTGGTAGATAATCTCTAAGAAGAGATGCGGCGCCTATTCACACTTGTCTGAGTACATTACAATGAGGAATATATGAAGTTTTAGCATCAATAAGTAAAAATAAAACCCTAGACATCCAAAAACCTAACCCTAAGAGATGAAGCGTGAAAAGTCATGTGGGGCCCAATGGGATAAGTTGGTACATCAACTTCACAGGGTCATAACGTTTGCATACAATCTCCATTTTAGGCGCACGATAGCTTGCTCGAAAGGTCTATTCGAGGAATATACATTATACAATCACACTTCTACTTTGTCTATAGTGTGACTATGGCAGGAAAAAAAAACATTGTTTAGGGCCTCAAAACAATGTCATAAGTTTAGGAATTGAAAAGATAGAAAAAAACTACCAAGATGAAAACTGTAACTGTTAAGATGAAAGATATATGTGAACCAACCGGAAGAGGTGGGTGGCCACTGATATCCATCTATATTAACATGAGATTCCATGTTGTCTTTGTTTCATTCTGAAATTTATTGCACCCTATTAAAAACCAATGAATAGTCGGTTGATACCATATGAACCATCAAAATACCTTTCGTATCAAAGCCACTATGAGATTTTTATTTTTTCATATTCAAAGAATCGAAGAATCGTTCCATATCGATCAAACTTGATGAAACGTTTATTCTAATATTGGAAATATTGAAGGGAATAGGAAAGAATTGTCATTTCCTCTTCTTATAAAAAAACAAGGGCCATGTCCTGTAATGTGTACATAACTCATACAAAAAAAATATGTTACACACAAACCAGGTATGAAAAATGGGCTTCCCTTCAAAGAAAAATATCCTTATGTATGTGACCTACTATTCAAATACACACACTTCCTTCCACCTAAGAAAACTCATGGCCACCTTTGTCACCCTGGCCAATTCAGTCCCTATGAGCATGCTTCTACACTCCTTGATGAAGGAATATTCGATTTGGTAATATAAAATGGAGGATTGTGTTTCCATAGTGTGGGATACCAAAATTGCGTGGGATAGAATGGATGATGCCCTTAGTAGGAGAATTAAAGTGGTTCACTTGGAAGCTGTAAGAACCAATGAATCAGACATTAAAGAGAGAGTCAAAACTATAGAAGATACATATGCATTTTTCAAGACCGTGACATCATACCTAAAGAAAGATCCCACAAGGTTGAGGTATGAAGGTTATCAGATGATTAATGATGTCATTTTGACTTACAAGGGAAGATTGTATATTCCAAATTGTGAGGACTTGAAGAGGTTCATAATGGATGAACTACACAAAACACCATATACTAGTGATCCTGGTTATCAGAAAATGATCAAGGCCATTGGGAAACTATTTTACTGGCCTAGACTGAAAAAGGACATAGATGATTACTTATATAAGTGTCTAGAATGTCATAAAGTGAAGGCAGAGCACCGACACACAGCAGGGATGTTGCAGCCTCTACCAATTCTCGAATGGAAATGGGAAACCATCTCCATGGATTTCATCACAGGACTACAAATATCAACCAAACAGAATGATACCATCATGGTAGTTGTGTACAAACTGAGAAAAGATGCTCACTTCATACCCATCAAGTTGTTGGCATAGGGGCAGACCCAGGGTTCAATGATACAACAATGCACCAATAAAACCCTAACTACCGACCCTTTCGGCAACACCTGCGAAGCAGATGAAGTCTCACCCGAGGTAGAGGTAGGGGTTGTTGTGAGACTCATTTGTCTGCAACCTTAATTGGGACACATATATGTGATTAAAATACTTAACAAAGAACTTAGCATCAATATTTCATCAATATTCAACCAACAACTACTGCGCAGATAGAGCAGAGCATCACATCATTCACTCAGATTTGAGGTATTTAAGAATTCTATCATGAACATGCAAGTTATCTTTAGCAGATCAAGCACTAAGAATCTTCATGTGGATCAGAGATAACATCCTTACACATCATTAGAACAAAGCATGAACAGATTTATCTATCTCTATCAAAGCACTTAGCAAGAGAGTCATAAGCACATTAAGACAAGCACAAAGTGGAACAACACAGTATTTACGTGGTTTACCCCCACCCTGGGGCTACATCCACTAACTCTTCTTCTTTATTGTATTCAGTCAATTAGTTACTAAATAATTTTTTGTTATTGTATTTTAGACAATATTATATATCATTTGATTATTTTAAAAATTATATATACTTAACTAACTATCATTTTTATAAAAAATGAATTAAGAAATTATGTATTAAGGTGTGTATAGGAAACGATAAAATCGAATCATTCTCTTTGGTTATTTACTGAGTTCTTCTTACCAAATAGAAATTCCATTTTATAAAATACAAATTTTATTGCTAATATTTTATTTTTTGTTAATTTAATTTTGAATATATGTTATTAAAAGATTAATATTATTTTCATTATTAACCTTACGAGATATCATTAAAAAAAATTTACTAACAGTTTTGAGCAATCTTAGAGATTCCATTAAAAAAAAATTACTAACAGTTTTAGTCTAGGAAAACCTGACTTATTTTCTTTACCTGTATCAATAATTGATACTCCCATCCAGTATGATCAATTTGGTGATCTTGGGGACATCACCCATCTAACAAGAATAGAGTCACTCAACCATATTTAGGGTCACTCACTGATCCATTTGGCAATCTTGGGCACATCACCCATCTAACAAGAATAGAGTCACTCAACCATATTTAGGGTCACTCACTAATGTTGAAAATCTTATAGAGATTTTCCTTTTTCTTTCCTTTTTTGGCATTCTAAGATTGTAAGGTGTTAGTAACATTTCTCGTCTGAAGCACAATAGTGATCAGGTTTGCAAGTGGCGCGATGAGTGTCGAACACAACTCATGAAAGAAATCCATTTCAGGCCTAAATCAAGCGAGCGAGCAGTCTAATTTCAACGGTCAGGATGCGTCCAAAGGATCAGATCAATGGTTGGCGGGAAATCGCGGTTAGCGAATTCGCGTCGAGGTTAGCGTTGGATAGCGCCCATATCAAGTGTAGGAATGGATGGCAGTCGTTCATCCGAAAGGACACGTGGCACGAGATCTGGTCACGTCGGCCTTTCGACAGTCGCGAGTTCAAAGGGTGAAGGTTTTATGTCATTGTACATCTTGAAGCCCTGAACCCTGAAGTGCCGATGGTGCCTAAAAGTTGAGCCCATAGTATCAAGGGGCAGTCTCAGCCGTCCATCTAAAATGAACACCTAGCGCGCGATTAGGCTCCCCGCCTTTTCTCCCATCGCGATTTCGAAGTGCAAGAAGCAGCGCCCTCATATCCCCGATGCACGAAGCAACGAGAACATCCAGGACTTGGGGGCCACATCATCATCGGGTGAGTTCAGAGCCATCAGATCTACGGAGACGCGCGTCACCAACTCAATCCATCTCGACGTTTTTCTCATCACGATTTCAAGGGATAGGGATCAACCCCTTCCTATTCACGAATGCCGAAAGCTACTTTGAGAGTAAACACAGGGTCACAGCCCGTGGTCACCTGGGAAATAAAAGAGTTGCGCAAAGGGGGCCAAAGGTGTCAAGTCCAGTCGCCGAAAGGTTCATCGCATTCTCTGGGTGCTATTTGATCCGACCTTGAGCATGTTTTTGCTTGAAGTAAATGAAGGTAAGAAAGAGTGGTTGAAACCTATCTTCATGCATTAAGTGTAAGATATGGAGAGCCTACCCAGTGGTTTGCTCGAGAGGGTCCTGTGTACCACTTTATCCAAAGAGGCCATGCCTAGTCTTCAATTAGCTAGAGGAGGTCTACACACGCTAACTTAGCACTTAATGGCTCAGCTAATTGATGGTATATCTGAAGTTTATCTAATACCTTACTCGCCCGTGCATGCTTGGCCTAGTTTCGGAGTTAGAACCACACTGTCTTGAGTTAACTTCCATTCGATCACCCCATTAAACAAATCATGACATAAACTGATGGGAGTCGGGCTCTGCTCCTACTGCAATCCAGGGGTGACTTCCGACGCTAACATTTCTGATTCTGAAGGTGCGTCGGGTATCAGGGCCTTTGCAGATTTCTACTGTGCACCTCGCGACTCCACTGTGGAGAACCTGTCGTGTTAATTGTGGCTTTCATAGGTAGACAAATGCGGTCTCATCCACACCTGTCTCTAGCTACACCTGAAGCTGATCTAGAGGCGGTTCTCAGAAAAGGAAAGGCCCCTGAAGAAGAAGCTTCCACCGCTGAAACAGGTAATCCGCCATCTCCTTCTGTAAGAACTCCATTTTCTCCTCCTCGGCTTCCTAATAGACCTCTATCTGAGGTTTCCCGTTTCTTGAATTTCGGGAGTGTTCCTGCTGAGTTTTCCCCTACTAGTCTGGGATTGGAGGGAGAAATACTTGTCACTCCCCTCTCCTCTGAAGATGTACCTTGGCATAGAACCATGACTACAGAAGATTTTCCCACTCCTGCACAAAGAGGAGCACCTACTGACTTGAGCCCGTTATCTTTCTCCTTAAATCCCCTTTTATTTACCATTCCACTTCAGGACTCATTCCCAGTAGCCCTGTCGAGAACTCCTTCTCCCCCAGGCTCCCCTCCACCTAATATTCCTATGGTTGGTGCTAATCCCCCTCTAAATAGAATGGATGCCATAGTCACAGCCAAATACACGCCCTTAATCCTACCCCATACTATGAATCCTCTCCCTGCTGGAGATTACTTGAAGTATATGCCCAAGTTCACTGGGGAAGGGGATGTAACTGTTGAAGAGCATTTGGCTGCTTTTTATAGTTATGTAGACAACCTGAACATTGAAAATGAAGATGTCTGGATGAGAGTCTTCATCCAGAGCCTAGATGGCGAAGTGAGGAAATGATTTAGAGGATTGGCCCCTGGATCTATTGCAGGGATCGAAGCACTGGATAGTGCTTTCCTAAGGCAGTGGGGTGATAGGAAGGATTTCATGTATTACATGACAGAGTTCGGGTCTTTGAGAAATATGGATGGAGAGTCTGTCTCCGACTTCTCCAAAAGATTCAATAAGATGTATAATAAAATTCCTGCCGAAATAAAACCCTCAGAAGCCTCAGCCAAGATTTCTTATGCTAGTGCATTTGGCCCCAATTTCTGTCTGTTACTGAGAGAAAGAAGAGCCACCTCCTTAGCTCAAATGCAAGATGTGGCCATAGAAGTGGAATCCAATGTATTAGCAGCCGATAGATTGAGAAACAAGGCCAACGCAAACAGAAGAAAGGAAAGGTTGGAAGCCTCAACTTCGGGCCCATCAGTACCCTGCCCTCAAGTGGATGAGCTGACCAGGTTGGTGAAGTCTTTGTCTGCAGAGATGGAGAGAATGAAGGTCAAGGGGAGGAAAGTATACAAGGGCCCTCAGAACGCCAAAAACAAAGGAGGTTTCAGGAGGCCCAACAATATTTCTTCCCCGACTATGCAAAGGGAGAGGGGAAGAGACAGAGAAGACCAGAAGATTCAGGCCCCTTTCCAAAACAATTTTATGGTCGAGGAAGAAGAAGGGGGAACAAGAGAACTTGAGCCCGAAATCCATTGCCTCGGAGACACTCCTCGTTTTTCTCATCTCACTCAATTAGCATACGAGGATTCTCTCATGGACAGTCAACTAAATGAACTGAGCAAGGGAGACAAGGTTAGTGGCAGCCAAGGCAGGTATGATCTGAGGTCTAAGAAAAAGACAGTAACACTTGATGTTCCTGAGCAGTCCACTAGAACAGAGAAACCTACTAATGAGGTAGCAGACAATCACAGAGGTAAGAAGACCTG
>JZKD02S1798195.1:450867-491370 GCA_000966675.3 Picea glauca
TACCGACGCAGGACCCCAATCCTAGAAAGCCGAAGCAAATAAAGGAAAATAACAAGCACCAAACCAGCGATAAAGCACTAACAGACCCGACCACAACAACAAGTCCCCAAGCTCGTAAACTTGAGTCGAACAACAACAACCAGCAACCAACGAACCAGTGAACAAGCAACAACCACCGAACTAGCAAACAACATATGTATCTCCAACGAATACCAAACTGCAGACGAAGCACAGAAGGAACCGAAAACATATGACAAGCATGCCAGTAAAAATAAGCAAACATTCTTACTTGCAAATTGCAAACACTGAACAAAACATAGTGTAGATATATTTGATCAGTTAAGGTCTTTTTATATCAAAACATATTGGTCATAATTTTAAAATATAAAAGTAAACTTTTATAGTTTATAGACATTTTTTATATCAAAATTTTAAAATAAATATAAAAATATAAATAGAATTTTGTAATTAATAAAATTTAAACTTGAAAATCTTTTATATGAAAATTTCAAAACAAATATGTATACTAAATTTATATAATATTTAATTATGTAGTTAGTCTTTTTAGGTAGACGTTTTCACGAATATTTCGTGGTCTATCAACAACTTATAAAACACTGCCATATGTCCTCGTCCACTCTTCATGTCAGTATACCCCTATTCAAAACTATCCTTGATTGTTGATTCCACAGCCTACTCCTCCATTGATTCTGCCACCCTTTTGTTGAACATGACAACCAATTATCTTGTTTGAGGATATAACGTTTTCCAATATTCTCTCTGCCAGATCGCTAAGGGAGTTCTAGAAATCGGTATTCTCTCCACCAGATAGCTTTTGAGGTTAAGACAGTTGTTCAATTTGTTGAAAAATATTGGCTAATTGACTTAAAATCTATGTGTTCTTGTGATTGCTATTGTGTGTCTATTGATTTCTGTTGCAGATCTGTTTCTCTGTGGATCTGTTTCTATGTTGGTTTTACGAACCCAACAAGTGGGATCTGTTTCTCTGTTGAGTTTATGAACCCAACAAGTGCTATCATAATCAAGGTGAACAGTGAGCGATTTACTGGCGGCCGCGATGATAAAGAGGTGAGAGCTATAGGCGCAGAACAATTCCGCAGACATTCAATCGCGCCGGCCATCTATGTGATCAGCATTCCCTATTTACTTGTTATACGTCCGACTATAAATGGGGAATTTGTGCGTTCTCCAAAATGTGAAACTGTAATATACTCCCAACAATCTAACAATACTACAATTATGGCAAAAAAGGGTCACGACAACTGGGCCATTTGGATGGCCATGAGCATGTTGTTCAGTTTTTTGTGTGTGAATGTTCGTGCTCAACCACTGGAGTAGCAGAAACTAAAGGTCCATCCGGTTTTGAGTTAATTTGTGTTAGTTCTTGCAGAGTGTTTTATATTTGTTAGATCAGAAGTTTCGAGACTGGTGATCTCTTTATCTATGCTATCGAGTTGAGGATGTTAGAGATAATGTTTAAATCTTAGTTTATTATTTAGGAGAGTGTTAGTTAGTTGGATTTAAGAATATTGGTTGAATTAAGTTTGTTCCTATTTTAATGTGTGGTTGAGATATTATCGGAACAGGATAATGTTAAATATTAATGGAAAAATACTACATATAGAAGTAGTTAATAAACTTTAACTCCTAGTGTCCTCTACACTGTTATCAGCAGAGTAGTGTTAGATATTAATAGAGACATGCTAAATATAAAAGTAGTTAATAAACTTGGACTCCTTGTGTCCTCAACAGTGTTATCAGATCCGTCATTTGAGGAAACTGTTGCTTGTGTATCAAGCTATAAATGTAATCATTTTCTTGATTAGTATAACAGATTGGCGTGAGTTCTATCTCTTCTGCAGATTTATTTATTTTGGTATTAGAGCAGGTGTGAGGGCGCATACCGTCAGAGCAGGTGTGAGGGCGTTGTATTAGTTGTGCACTGGGAGTGATATCCGCGTAAAGGATTTATGCGTGGACTCCTATCGTTGTGTGGAGGTGTTCGTTGATCGAAGGGAACGTACATGATCTGAGGACATCGTTGTCCAACCCCCTTGCTGGAGTGTTTGCTTGGTATCGCTCTGTTCGTGTGGAGTTGCGTGTATTTGTTAAGGGAGTTGTTCACGCGTGAAGTAGAGGTCTGCTGTCTAGTCAACATAAGAGTTTTATTTGTTGAGTTGTGTGCTATTTTCCTCTGCGGTGGAGTTGCGTGGAGCTGCATACGATCTCCCTTTCTGTGATTGCACCTATTTGTGTGCTCCAAGAGCGTTGTTGCTACCTTCTACTCGATCTGAGATCGCCCTGTGTGCTCCAAGAGCGTTGTTGCTACCTTATATTGCTCAGTGTGTGTTGTCATTCTCAACAATTCGCCCGATCTGAATAAGTTGTTCGCTGCTGCTGCGAAGCTCGAGAGACATTCGTTTAAAGAGGTATTTTCAGGTATTTTTTAAGTTGTTAAAAGATTTTTTGCAGAAATGTCAAATTCATTCACAGATAATTATTTGAATGAAGCATCTAAGATGGATGGTGATAATTACATTGACTAAAAATTTAAGATATTTACGATTTTTTGAGCATGGAATGTGTGGGTTATTGTAAATGGAGATGAAACCAAACCCATAGGTGTTGCTGGTACAAATTGGGAGAAATGAGAAATGAAGACTAAAGTGTTGTGGATGTTTGTCAAGGATAGTATAATTCTACACATTAGAGATTGTAAAACGTCCAAAGAGACCTCGGAGATATTGAAAGGTTTGTATGAAACTACAAACTCAAATAGATTTATATGTTTGAAGACTAAGTTACTGTCCATAAAAATGGAAGCAAATGAAAATATTACCACTTATGTTTCCAGAGTTAAAGATCTAAGTGATCAGTTAAGTGCAATTGGTGAAAAAGTTTCAAAATCTGACATGGTAACTATTACATTAAAAGGTTTAATTAGAGATTATCATGTCTTTATCTCAAGTCTAGGAGGTAGAGCACAACCACCTACATTTTCTGAGTTAACAATTATTCTTCTACAAGAAGAAGAAAGAACGAAGGTGTTTGAGATGGACTCTCATACTTCAGAATTGGCGTTAGTAGCCAAAGGGAAACAACCATACAACCATACAGGGGCAAGCCATGGGACAGAAACAGAACAAGCAAGTTTCAACCAAGGAATAGAGTGTGACTCAAGCAAAATTTGATGCACATGATAAGAAAAATGATGATTGTTTTTATTGTGGGAAATTTGGTCATCATGCTAAATATTATTGTAAAAGGAAAGATAATGAATCCAAACAGAAGTTCAGAAAACATAATGGAAATTATGTGAAAAGTGACACCTCTATCAAAGATGGTTTTAGGAATCTAAAGTTGTTTATTTCCAAAGCTGCATTATCCGTAGAAACTGATGATGAAAGTGCATGGTTCATAGATTCATGAGCCTCGACGCATATGTCTTGTAACAAAGAATGGTTTGATGAATATCATGAGAGCACAGATGAAACACATATATATTTAGGAGATAACATATCTCATAAGATTCAGGGTTATGGAGTAATATGTGTGAATTTACCTAATGGGAAAATGAAATAGATTCACAATGTGCTTATGTTCTAGGCATCAAAAAGAAATTCATATTTGTTTCCAAAATAACTAATCAAAATTTGAATGTAGAATTTATGCAGTCTCAATATTTAGTGAAGGATATTCAAAATCATTATAAAGTCATAGCCACAGGAACAAGAATTGGAGGTTTGTATAAGCTTGATGTAACAAGGGGCACTCATCAATTATTAACATCTACAACAATGTCAAAAGTTGAGCTATGGCATCGCAGGTATAGACATCTTAATCAAAATGAATTAGTGCTACTTCAGAAGAAATTCATGGTTGAAGGACTTCCTATTTTGAAAAATGAGCATATAGAATGTGAAGCTTGTGCACTAGGTAAGCAGCATAGGGAAGAATTTATAGTGCATAAAGAGAAGAAACAAAGAGAGATAATTCAATTAATACATACTGATGTATGTGGTCCCATGCAAACCATGTCACTTGGAGGTTCAAGGTATTTTCTTATATTTGTTGATGACATATCTAATTTACTTGGGCTTATTTTATAAGGAAAAAGAGTGATGTATTTGAATATTTTAAGGTGTTTAAAACTATGGTGGAAAATCAGGTAGGAAAATGCATCAAGATTCTAAGATATGATCAAGGTGGAGAATATACCTTAGGAGCTTTTGATAGCTACTGCAAGAAAAATGGGATCATTCAACAATTCATTATGTCTCATACACCACAACAAAATGGTGTAGTTGAAAGGAAGAACATGACATTAGTGGAATGTGCTCGCAACATGTTGAAAGGTAAAAACATTTCTAATGGTTTTTGGGAAGAAGTCATCAATACTGTTGTTTATTTGAAAAATAGAAGTCCAACTAATATTCTAGATCTAAAAAATCCTTTTGAAGTCTTTTATCGATACAAACCTGAAGTTGGTCATTTAAGAATATTTGGTTCCAAGGCATTTGCTCATATTCCAAAAGATGAGAGAAGAAAACTTGATGCAAAATCTGTTAAGTGTATATTCATTGGCTATTGTGATGATCATAAGGGATACAAGTTGTTTAATCTTAGTGCACATAAGTTGATTGCAAGCAGAGATGTGATTTTTCATGATAATACAGATGATGAGATAAGTAAAAATGATGTTTGGTATACTCCTTATGACAATGATGCTCATGTAAAAGTTGAGATAGATGATGAACATGAACAATTACAAGAACAAGAACAGGTACAAGAGAAGGAAAAGGTACAAGAACAAATTGCAAGAAACATGGATACTACAAACACTCTTGAGTCACCCAGAAGGGATCTTACACCACAGAGCAAAAGAAATGAAAGTGGTGGAACTCAAAGGAAGTCATCACGAACAATTCATGTACCTTCTAGGTATAAAGATTATGCATTGATGACACAAGTAATGAATGTTGTAGAACCTGTTACTTATGAACAAGCTAAAGATCATAAGGAATGGAAAAACGCAATGAATGAAGAATATGAATCAATAATGAAGAATGAAACATGGGAATTAACAAAACTGCCTGGAAACAAAGTTCTCATAGGATGTAAATGGTTGTCTAAAACCAAATTTAATGTAGATGAAAGTGTTGACAAATACAAGGCTAGATTAGTTGCAAAAGGGTATTCACAAAAGGAAGGAATTGATTATGAGGACACTTTTTCACATGTAGCTAATTCAAATACAATTAGAGTCATGATTTCATTAGCTACACAACACAATTGGAAAATACATCAGTCAGATGTTAAATCTGCATTTATGAATGGTGATTTAAAAGAAGAAGTTTATTTGGTTCAGCCTGAAGGATTTATAAAGAAAGGACAAGAGGATATTGTGTGTAATCTAAAGAAAACTTTATATAGTTTGAAACAAACACCTATATCTTGGTATATTAAGATTGATTCATTCTTTTCACATAAAGGTTTTGTGAAAAGCAAAAATGATCCTAATTTGTATGTCAAAAAGGATGAAAATGCGAATGTTGCTTTGGTATCTTTATATGTTGATGATTTGATTATAACAGGCAGTGCTTCTCACTTGATTGAAGATATTAAAATTCAGTTATCACAGATGTTTGAAATGAAGGATCTTGGTGAAATACATTATTGTTTAGGTTTGGAAATATGGAGAGAAGACGGTAAAACAATGGTCACTCAAAGCAAATACACAAGGGAGATTCTAGAAAGGTTCTATATGAGTGAAAGAAAGGCAGTGTCAACACCTTTAGAACAAAATGTTAAGTTATCTAGTGTCGATGAAACTAAAGAGGCAAATGGTACTCTGTATCGCCAGTTAGTGGGATGTTTGAACTATCTCACTACTACCAAACTAGACATAGCATATTTAGTCAACATCCTTAGTCAGTTCATGGCTAAGCCACTTGAAAGCCATTGTGTAGCTGCAAAGAAATTCCTTTGATATCTAAAAGGAAATGTTAATTTTGGTATTATGTATCCTGATAATTGTGATGTTGAGTTGGAATGTTACTCTGGTTCAGATTGGGCCAGAAATCCCGATGACAAGAAATCAACTTATGGATATGCATTCAACATTGGTACAAGGGTCGTGTCACGGAGCAGTAAGAAACAACCAATTGTTTCTTTATCATCAATAGAAGTTGAGTACACAGCTCTATGTAATGCTACTTGTGAAGATGTTTGGTTAAGGAGAATTCTTGAAGATATTGGAAATAAACAAAAGAAGCCTACTTTTCTCAAATGTGACAATGAAAGTTCTATTAAATTGGCTCACAACCCAATTGATCATGCTAGAACAAAGCATATTGAAATACAACACCATTTTGTAAGAGAAAAGATACAATCAAAGGAAATTGACTTGATCTATTGTAATACCACCGATAATGTGGCTGACATCTTTACCAAACCTCTTGGAAAGATGAATTTTGAAGAATGCAGGAAACAATTATGTGTGGTAGAAAATCCATTTCTCCATTAAGGGGAATTGTTAGATGTTAATGGAGAAATACTAAATATAGAAGTAGTTAATAAACTTGGACTCTGCATGTCCTCTACATGGTTATCAGATCCGTCATTTGAGGAAATCGTTGCTTGTGTATCAAGCTATAAATGTAATCATTTTCTTGATTAATATAACAGATTGGTGTGAGTTCTATCTCTTATGCAGATTTATTTATTTGGTAGCTTGTATATCCTATCTTAAGAAAAGCTTGTTGTATTTATATGGATTCATTACATTAAGTTAATATAGTGATTGACACTATTATTTTTGTGTAATACTCTACTCTTGTGTTGGTTATACCATGGAGCAATAGATTCTCATTATCTTTTTTTTCCATGTGATTGGAGATTGGGATCTAGTATGGTTGCACTGTGGATGTAAATGTTGTAGAAGTTTTCTATTTAACATATTTTCATTTTTGGTTGTCCCTTGAAGGATTCGTGTGGAATTTTTGGAGAAATATGTTAGAGCAAGCGTAAAACATAATAACAATACTATGAAGGAGATCATCCACTAAGAGGGCATGTTGATTATTTGCACCAAGTGAAAGTGTAGTTGACTGGAGCATTCATCATTTATGTGCCGAGAGATGGGCATTGTGCATTGTCGTACCACATGGAGCATCACTATTTGTGTGTGTCTGCATACACAAAGTGAGATTTTGTGTGCCCAGATTCATTGTTTTTCCATATGTGTGGTTGTGTAGTTTTTCCAACGAACTATGGAGATTGTCGGTTGTTTTGGAAGTAGTACTTAGATGAGACCTACATTGCTATGATGTTGAGTAAGAATCCATCTTATTAATGTTCAATGAAATAAACGAAGGAGGTATGGTACAAATTTAGGTGAATTTGTTATTAAATTTGAGCATTTGAAAATTATAATGTTTATACATTGAAATTTGTAGATCTTTCTTCACATTGGATTTTGATGAGATAATAGTGGTATGGAAAATGTCTTGTAATAATTTAAGTCAACCAACATATTGAGCCTAACCAACTCAATATGAAGCCTACTAGTTCCGTTAAAATTGTCTTCTCTGACAAATCACCGGTGGGTGGATATGAAAAGTCCAAGATAATAACATTGAAGACAAAGAAGGAAGAATCAAGATGGAGAGGCAACACAACGTGATGGGGATGAGATGTGAATGATATTAGTTTGTAATGGGCTTGTATACTGGGTATATAATTGGTAACCTTAATAAATCATTTTTGAATTCTTGTTCTACCTTAATTAATGATGCATATGCGTTGCATGGGTTGCATGATTGGTAGTACCCAACACCCCAAAATATTTTGGTCTCAGTTGTAAAGCTTAGCCATAGGAAAGATAATTTCCTCAGGTTTGTTGTAATCCCTATACGAATACGTGTTGTGGTGCAGATCCGCATGGAGTTATCCCTCTTATGCATAGAGAGGATGTGTGATCCAGGTGGATATTGGTGGCCACCTACCTATTCCAACTAGATCCTCTTGACAGTTTTTAGTTCAGCACATTCTTCTGTACTTCTTTGTAATTGTGGGTTCTACACTTATGGGGTTGTTTTAAGCCCTACACATCTTTTAGGTGTATACTAGTGGCCTCCCACCTAAACCAACTGGATTATTTTTTATGTTTTCATGTCGGCACATATTTATGTATTTCGAGGGCCGTTTTAGGGCCCTAAATAGTGTTTTCTTGGCTCGCCACTGTCAAACTATAGTCAGAGTCAGAGTTTGATGACATAATGTGCATTTATCGAAAACTACCTTTCCAACGGGATATCACGCACCTAAAATTGAGGTCATATGAAAAATTTACAACCTCAAGAAGTTGACGTACCAACTTACCCATAGGGGCCCACACAACTTTTGTTGTTTCATCTCCTAGGGTTAGGTTTTTGGATGTCTAGGGTTTTGGAATTCATGAGTAATTTTAAAAAGGCCTCTGGAGCCTCATTCTAATCATTATGCTCAAACGGATGCACATAGAAGCCACATTTCTACTCAGAGATAACTACCACCATTTGAGCAAGTGTTTCAGTTCTATAGTTTTACAGTTTCAACCTATTTCATTTATTCAATAAAAGATATTGTTCATTGGACATCTATGTTTCTATTCATATATCTATGTTTATTGTATTCAATTTTTTAGTCAGTTTGTTCTGCTCCTAAATCTGAATCAGTGGTATCAAAGCGGTCTTCTCTTCATTTATTTTTATTTGTTTGTGTCCTAGACAATATCTAGGTATAATAAGTTGAGACTCGAGCCAATCGAGTCATTGCAATATCGCTCGCGTTGAGCTTGAAAAAAACCCATGGGGGACGAAAAGAAAGATGATGGAGCAGGAGATCATTTTAAAATGTTGCTCGAGGAATCCCTTACATGACAAAGGAACGAAATGATGGAAAAATTTGTGTAAATCCTTCGGTGGGTGCCCATAGGAGAAGCATCTTCATCAAGTGTCCATGCAACCCCCTTCAAAGTATAGGTAAATTTTGATATTCCAATATTTGAAGGACTGATGGATGTGGATGTTGTAGATAAATGGTTAAATCTGATCGAAGGGTATTTTTTGGTCCATAATTTTTTCGATAGGGAAAATATTACTTTTGCACACCTCAAGATCGTCCCCCATGTTAAGGACTAGTGGGATACTTACTCTGAGAAAACGACCATAGAGGAATCTACAATATTTGTGGTTTCCCCTACATGGGATTCCTTTCAGGATGTCATTAAAGAAAAATACTACCATGTTGGAAGCTACAAGGACCAGTACACCAGATGGACCACCCTGGGTTAGGAAAGGGAGAAGAAAGTACCAGATTTCACCAATATTTTGCTTACCCTGCGCACCAAATTGGGTATCAAAGACTTTGAGAGACATCTAGTGCTCAAATACCGCAGTTGTTTGCATAGATAAATTCAAACAGAAATTGAGTTTTTGGACATCGCCTCATTGGGTACGACTTATAGATATGATTTCAAGATCCGCCAGAAATTTAAGCAGAGTAGGCGAGAGTTTGGATCTGAAAACTCCTCATAGCCGAAGAAGGAAAAAGGTGTCCCCAACCCACATATCAAGGGACAGATAAAATATGGCCACTCTCAAGACAACCAATCCAAGCCACAACACAAAAATGGAAATGAGAAGACAAAGAAGGACACGGGAAAATGGTGTGAATACCATAAAATCCCTTGGCACAACACTGAAGAATTCCACTCCATGCAGTCACTCATGGTCGAGCTGAAGGATTCCGAGTCAAAGGCTGATTTTGACTCCAAATCAAATATAGAAGGAGGGAAGAATATTATCGATGTTGAACCCAGTACCACTGGCGCTACCACCAAAGTCTAGCCAAGCGAACCAGAAGAACTAGAGGAAGGTGAACACCTATTTCACTCACAAATGTGGGTAAAGGGGGCTCTTCTTCATTTCATTATCGATAGTGGTAGTCAAAAGAACTTGATCTCAACAAAGTTCGTCGAGTGGTTGGACCTACCAATGACACCGCACCCGCAACCCTATACCATTAGCTGGCTTCACTAAGGAAGAGATCTCCATGTTAGCCAACAATGTTGTCTTCCCTATGACATTAAGAATTTCAAAGAGGAGGTATTGTGTGATATTTCTCCCCTTGAAGTTTATGATTTTATTTTAGGACAACCATATTTGTGGAAGCATCATGTTGTGTATGAGTCTAGACCCCATAGTGTTATTATTACTTTGGGTAGACAATTGTATAGGATACTAGAGGTATCATCGCCTATCACTATTTCTTTAGTCTCGTCAAAGTAATGCAGTAAGTTCATTTCACAAACCAAGAAGTTCCTCTTCTTTGTGATCTGAGATCACAGAAAGAAGAAGGTCACCACCACATATGTGACCTCTACACAGAGCCTCTCTTTGTAGAAAAAGAAAGTTTACGAGATCGTGGAAGAGTACAGAGACATCTTCTCCTCACCCATCGGGGTACCGACACACTATTAAGTCAAGCATCCAATTGATCTAAGCCCCGATGCACCTTTACCTAATGGACCAGTCTATCATCAGTCATTGATGGAAAATGATGAAATCAAGCGTAAAATCCAAGATATTATTCAAAAGGGGAACATCATACCTAGATCCTTCACTTGTGGAAGCCCAATTGTACTAGTGTAGAATAAGGATAGGACCTGGAAACTTTGCATTTATTACAAAGCATAAAAAAAATCATAGTCAAGAACCGGTACTTAATTCTCAGGATTGATGACCTTCTTGAACAACTCAAGGGGGAAAATTTATTCGACAAGATTGACCTAAAGTCTAGCTACCACCAAGTTCCCATTGAACCAACTGATGTATGGAAGACAACTTTCAAATCTAAAGAAGGACTCTTCGAATGGTTGGTCATGTCATTTGGATTAAAATATGCATCAGCCACTTTCATGAGATTGATGGATGATTTATTGATATCCTTCACCAACTCTATTGTGGTGGTATATTTGGATTACATCCTCATCTTCAATAGAACTTGGGAAGAGAACATGCGACATATTCAACAAGTTTTGAGCACTCTGCAGCAGGACAGGCTATATGCCAACTTGGGAAAATGCTCCTTTGGCATGAACAGGGTCCAATACTTGGGCTACATTGTTGATGAGCATGGGGTACATGTTGATCCAAGTAAGATCCAAGCCATCCATGACTAGCCAGCCCCGACCATACTAACCGAGCTTCGAAGATTCTTGGCACTGGCCATCTTCTACCAACGGTTCATGTTGGGATTCTCACATATTGCATGGGCCCTCAACCAAGTGACCAAGGGTGGTGGCAGGGAAATTTTTTTTTTGGTAAAGGAGCACCAATGAGCATTTTATGATCTAAAGCATCACTTGTGCTTAGCTTTGGTACTCTCCATGCTCGATCTGCAACAATTGTTTGAGATTGAGACTGATGCATCTAACTATGTTGTAGGCGAATTTCTCACTCATCATGATCATCTGGTGGCATACCATAGTGAGGCACTCTCAGATACTATTCGAAAATACCACACCTATGACAAGGAAATGTATTCCATTGTACAAGCATTTCGTCAATGGAAAAATTACATTATGGGAAAGGAGATGATCATCCACACTGATCACAAGCCTCTCTAGTTCATACAGAGACATGGGAAGTTGCAGAACGATCGCCATCAGAAGTGGTCCACCTAACTGCAACAATTCCATCTCAACATCAAGTATAAGAGAGGAAGCATAGAAATTCCCATTGGTGTTGCACTACCTCTTGCAACCACACAAACAAACTCTTCCCATGTTCAGTCTAAGACTGACAAAGACACTAGATTCATTGGTTGAATTCAACACATCTGCCAATAGGTCCATGATATTTTACAGAAATCCAATGCTAAGTACAAGTAGTGCCATGATCAACACAGGGTACCACACCAGTTTTAGGTTGGAGACAAGTTTTGGTTACATTTGAAAAAATAGCATCTTACAAGGCCCCATCAAAATCTCCACCCACTTCTCTATGGGCCTTACACTATCACCAAGTTTGTGGGTAGCAATTATTTTGAGCTCAACACTCCACCCTTCCTTGGCTTGCACCCAGTTTTTAATGTGGACCTCCTTCAGCCATATTTTCCACCATTATTGGAAACCTCAGAGATTGCAAAACAGCTGACACCAATAGATCTCAACCCTGACTGTATGAAATAGGAATCCATTGATCATATAGTGGACACACAAGTCAAGGGCACTCACTAGGGATCCATATTTATTGGATTGTCAAGGAAGGGAAGCTCCTCCACCAAGGAAAGTGGCTCACCCAGGGCCAAATTAAACAGAATTTTCCTCACCTTATGGGGGAAATCAACAAAATATATACCATTGCTTCCTAAGGGATGAGAACTGATCCAGGTGAATATTGGTGGCCACCCACCTATTCCAACTATCTCCTCTTGACAGTCTTTATTTCAACACGTTCTTTTGTACTTCTTTGTAATTGTGGGTTCTACACTTATGGGGTTGTCTGAAGCCCTACACATCTTCCAGGTGGATACGGGTGGCCTCCCTCCTAATCCAACCTGCTTATTTCATACTTTTTCATGTCAGATCATCTTTCTTTACTTCCGGGGCTGTTTTGGGGCCCTAAGCAATGTTGTTTTGGCTCACCACAGTCAAACTATAGATGGAATTAGATTTTGACAATGTATTACGTATTTCTTGAAAATAACTTTCCAATGGGCTATCACGTGCCTAAAACAGAGGTCATATGAAAACGTTATGACCCCGGGGTCATAATGTTTTCATATGAAAACAATGAGGCCTTTGGAGCCTCATTGTAATCATTCTTCTCAAACATATGCATGTATGAACGACATCTCTTCTCAGAGATATCTACCACCATTCGAGCAAGTGTTTCAGTTCTACAGTTTTATGGTTTCATCCTATTTCATTTATTCAATAGAAGATATTTTTCACTAGATATATGTGGTGTTCTTCATATCTCTATGTTTATTGCATTCAATCTATTAATCAGTTTGTACCACTCCTAAATATAGATCAATGTGGATCAAGTTGTGGAATAGACCACTCTGAGAGGTACAGGGTGACAGGTGTACTTGTAGCCTAAGTTTGATGAAGGTCAAAGAAGCTAGAGTCCTCAATTCAGGGGGAATGTGAGATGGAATAATCTTAGAGTGTGTGGTACCAAAGTATGATTAAGGGAGAATTTAATATATTGATGAACCACGTAGATGAAAAGAATTTCTACAGAACTGGAAAGTACAATGGTTGGTATCCATGTATCTCGGTATATGGATTTCTTTTTATATGGACATCAGTGATATGTTTTTTGCAGTAAACAATTCATGCATGTACAAAAGAAAGAAGAAACAATTTTGAATATGAATCCCATAATGAAGAAATCCCATGTGTAGAAAATTATGAGAACATGACTCAAACAAATACCAACACAAAAAACATGAACAAGTAAAAGGACATTGAATAATAAGATAAACATTAAAGGGGAGTGTTAGAGATAATGTTAAAATATTAGTTTATTATTTAAGAGAGTGTTAGTTAGTTGGATTTGAGAATATTGGTTGAACTAAATTTGCTCCTGTTTTGGTGTGTGGTTGAGATATTGTCTGAACTGATTGATTGTGTGATTAGGGTAGTTTGTCTATCTTGAGACAATCTTGTTGTATTTATATGTATTCATTACATTAATTTAATATAGTGAGTAACGAAAGTGTTGTGGATGTTAGCCAGGAAAGTTCTAGGTGGAAATTTGTTGCATAGACATCCACAAAACAATACTTGAACGATTATGTTTCAAATTGGTAACTGAAAAATATGAAAGAGTTATTTATAGAGGACAATAATTTTAAGATTCCATTGTTGTGCCAAGAAAGGAGTTCGTGTAGATTGTAGTCGTGGTCTGGGAGAATGGAGAGGGATAGAACAAGAAATGCAAGTGTGACATCAAAAGGAGTTGAGAGTGAAGTAAAAGCATGGTTGAAGGATATTTGTGCAGAATGAGTGCATGAGGAGGCCACATGTGCAAGCACTAGAAAATAGTGCAGTTCGGAGTGGTTGTTTCCATCCGAACAAAGAAACTATCACCATTTGATTCACATAGTACCTTATTGGTCAACGTTATCATTTGGTTCATATTGGCATATGCACTTGTCACATGCACATGGATTCTTTTACCCATGATGCATACAAAGAGGCATACACAAAATATGAAAACTTAAAGGAGGTGTTTTAGTAGCTACAAGGCCAAATTCATATAGAATAAGGTGACAACAAGGAGTATCATTTCCAGAGTGGTTTGCTTTACAAGATTGAAAATATCTATGTCCCTAAAGGAGAAAAAATGCAACTTATCAAATATGCTCACACCTCAAAGGTTGCAGGACATTTTGGTGTTGGGAAGACAATTACCAATTTACAAAGGTATGTGTATTATCCCATATCGCAAGAAAATGTAGCACAGTATATTAGAGGATCTATACTTTCTTGTACCAGCAAGCCCAATAAAAGGAAGCAAGTTCTATACCATCCCTTACATGTACCCACTCGACCTTGGGAAATCATTTCCATGGATTTTGTGGGAGTTTTACCAACCACACAGAAGGAACATGAATATTTGTATATGGTAGTTAACAGGTTTAGTAAAATTTGCATTCTCATGCCTTGTAAAAAGACCATCAAGTGATAGGAAGAAACATTTTTTTTCTTTCAACAGGTCTCGGTGCACTTTGGGATACCAAGGAGCATCATCTCAATAGGGATACAAATTTCTCAATGCATTTTGGACTATATTGTGGGAGAAGATGAAAACTAAGTTGAATAGGTCTACAACATTCCATCCTTAGACATATGGGCAGAAAGAAAGTAGTCAATAGGGATTTGGTGCAACTTATGAGGGGTTACAATCAGAAGCATTCGAAGATTTACAAATCAAAGGCCAAGAATTCATGTGAAAAAAAATCTAGTTGGGAAAATAGAGCCGTGAAGAATAAATTGGAAATGGTTTCCGTGGTTAGAATCATAGATATAATTCCCTAAAAACAAACAAGCAATCGTAACTATTTATGGATTGGGAGCAAATCATTTTTGAAAATGGTTTATTAAAAGAAATTAAGCACATCTTAAGTGGGTCCCACTTGGCGGCATAGATACATAAGTTCACATTTACAAAGGGATTTCAATAATCATTGATATTTTATTTCCCAAAGGTACCAAATACCCTAACCCTAAAGAATATCTAAGAAGATAAAGTGAATATTATAAAAGAATACGAGAAGCATATTCAGGGAAAGTTTTTTGATGCACCATTTTGCTAGGAGCGAGTTTTTTTATTTCCAAAAATTCGTGAATTATCTTGCTTAACTTTCTCCCTCTTCTTTACTTCTTCTTGATTATTTCCTTCAGGTATTACATCTATGTTTTTCAACAAGAAGATATGGGTCTAATAAACTCTCTCTATGTTCTTCCAGGAATTCCCCATGACATTCTAGGTCCAAAGGAGAAAACTCCTTGCTTAAAGAAAGGAAATGTGATTTTTTTTAGTTTATCTAATTGTCATTCAGATATTTTTATTAGCATAGACTTCCAAATTCACTATATTTTGAAACATTTTGTCGACATTTCAGACCTGCGATATGAAGTCCATCATTAGGAATAAAAAATTATTCGAATCAAATTAGTAAGAAATGAGGTGTTGAGGTTATTTCATCCCTCTTGTTTCAGATATTGTTAAACTTGTTACATTTGGGATATTGTTATTAATTTCTCCCACAAAGAAATATTCAAGTGTCATTTTATTTTTATGAATCTGTGTGGTTATGATATCAATGGATTCTTGAGCACATGATTCTTTTCAAACCCTTTGTTATTAATGAAGAAGTCATTTAAATTTCTTTAATGACCTGGTTAGTTTTCATTTCATCTTGCAAAGTTATAGCTTATTATGGGTTCACATTATTTTAAGAGGAAGGAAAAATTTCCATCGAAAGCTAACCCTTCAAATAAAAATATTTTGCAGTCGTATTTATTTATTTTTCTTGAATGAGATGATGTGCTTTAAAAATAAATCTATTGTATAAGATTTTTTGGAAGATTCGTTGGGGTTTTCTATTTATCACTCACTCAATACATGCATCTAAGCTCACAATAAGAATCTTTCATATATCAAGAGAGGAGTACCACCTCTATAAAAATGCAGAAGAAACTTTCTTATTTCCCATAAGAATTTCTCTCAATGTTACCTCTTTTCCCTTGTTAGGATAATGACATCAACAGAGTTCAATTTTAAATGAATGTGAGTTAATGCCCTCTTAGTTTCAAGTCACACTAGTTAATGAAGTGAGGATGTTGGACCAATAGTGAAATTGTATTAATTTTGTTTTTTAAATCATTTTTGCAATTCTAATGAATAGCTAACATATATCACCCTCCACGATGGGATAATTATTCACATCGTTTCATTTGAACCAATAAAAAATTCACACCATGTGATTTGGACAAACAAAAAATTCAACATTTGTATTTTAGAAACTAAAAATTTAATGATTTTCATTTTCCAAATTAAATATTTGTTGATATGTTTTTCCTTCTTCTACCTATGTATGGCTTTCCCTTGCATGTGCACTTTTTATAACACCTTAATAATGCAGTTGCAAGGGGATAATACCATTGTCAAAAATATTGCATGCTCGCATATCACATCCCACATAACTCTATCATGCAGATACAACAGTGAAATCCACAAAATGTATGTTGTGTTTATGCATTCTTACATCCCACAACCCAGATTCTTTCAACCCTGTGACTCACATTCCCTTATCCCCGCAAATTGAAATCTTGCATTCCCACATCTCATACTTCAATTTTTCTCCAATTTTCTTGGTATCTCATGTGGAAGGATGACCCTAATGTTCCCCCCACACACATCCTTATAGAAACCTCATTCCACATAGTACTCTTGATCCCTTCACCTGTGTTCCACGTAATCCCACACCCACTTTCCACATAAGACACCATTTTTTTTCTAGGTAATCCTAGCATATCCCCTACACACCTCTCACATGAAGAGAATTACTATTGTTGATTAATGAGTATTAGATCTTTCACATTTACCACAATCCTTGTGTATGCAAATGACAATTATCATTTAATGAGCAACATGCACCGAATGTACGAAAGGGAAAATTTGAATAGTGAATTGATCCCTAATTTATGATTAAGATTTACCTATCAAACGGGAACTCAAAATGATACATGTAATCCTCACACTTACCCAAGTGCATTGGAAGTGGAAAGATGTTGAAAAAGAAGAAGAGGGAACCATTATGTGGAGATACAGTGAATTCATTGGTTTGTGAAGGTAGGTATTTCTAGTGGTCTATAGCGTATATGTGGTATTTTGAGTTGTCCTTAGAGAAAAGGTGTAAAAACAAAGTTTGGACATAAAGGATAGTTAAATTTGGATGTGTTCCTGAGGCATTCAATTTCAAATAATTGGTCACATGGTTCACTAAGATATTTGATTCAAATCATTTGTTTATCAATGCTAAGGAAAGTGGAATAACACATGTCCCTTTAACACTGAATACCTTCAGAAGGATGATACATCTCTCAACACCAAACATAGTCCTCAAGCTTCTTGAGGTGGATTTCTTATTGGATGTTCAAGGTGGTAGCATGATTTATATCAAGGAAGTTTGGTTCCAACCTTTGGTCGGATCCTCAAGCATCGAAGAAATCAACACATGCATGTTGGTTTCTCCATTTAAATAAATTGTGTTTTTTTTTTTGCACAACTCGTGGGTCAGGAACCAACATCTAATTTTTCTAGGTACATTCTATATCTCTACCATTACTCGGTAAGAATAGGTTATATTTTCAATTGGGTCCAAGTTATTTTGAATGATATTTTCCACCAATTTTCAATATTCATCAAACTAAGAGGTTCTACATGACCTCTTATTTGGTTCTTTCTCTAGTTTCATGTAATACACTCAAGGGCATGCCACCAAGGGGAAATGTAAATTTTGAAGAAGAATATCCCACACAATTTTGGTATCCCACACTATGGAAACACAATGCTCCATTTTATATTACCAAATTGAATATTCCTTCATCAAGGAGTGTAGAAGCATGCTCGTAGGGACTGAACTGTCCAGGGTGACAAAGGTGGCCATGAATTTTATCAGGTGGAAGGAAGTGTGTGTATTTTAATAGTAGGTCAAATACAGAAGGACCTTTGGCTTTGAAGGGAATCCCCTTTTTCTTACCTGGTTTGTGTGTGACATATTTTTGGTTTATGAGTTATGTAGACAGTACAGGACATGGCCCTTGTTTTTCTATAAGAAGAGTAAACGACAATTATTTCCTATGCCCTTCAATATTTCCAATATTACAATATAAGTTTCATCGAGTCTGACCGATATGGAATGATTCTTTGATTCTTTGAATATGAAAGAAGCAAAATATCATAGTGGTGTTGATCCGAAAGGTATTTTGATGGTTCATATGGTATCGGTCGGCTATTCATTAGTTTTTAATAGGGTGCAATAAATTTCAAAAGGACACAAAGAAAAAATGGAATCTCATGTTAATACAAATGGATATCGGTGGCCACCCACCTCTTCCAATTGGGTCACATATATCTTTCATCTTAACAGTTACAGTTTTCATCTTGGTAGTTTTTTTCTATCTTTTCGAGTCCTAAAATTTTGGCATTGTTTTGAGGCCCTAAACATTGTTTTTTTCCTCGGCCATAGTCACACTATAGACAAAGTAAAAGTGTGATTGGATAATGTGTAGTCCTCGGATATACCTTTCCAGTGGGCTATCGTGCACTTAAAATGGATATGGTATGCAAAAGTTACAGCCCCGAGAAGTTGATGTACCAACTTACCCCATCGGGGCCCACATGACTTTTGACGCTTCATCTCCTAGGGTTAGGTTTTTGGATGTCTAGGGTTTTATTTTTACTTATTGATGCTAAAAATTATTATATTCCTCATTTTAATGTACTCAGACGAGTGTGACTAGGCACCACATCTCTTCTTAGAGATTAGCTACCACCATCTGAGCAAGATTGTTTCCATTCTGCATTTTACAGTTTCTATGGATTTCTTTATTGAATAGAAGTTAAGTTCCATTGTATCTTTGTTATTGTTCTTTTTATATGTGTGTTAATGTTATAAATTTGTGTTTCATTTTGTTTTTCTCATAAATCTAGGTCATTGGTATCATAACGGTCTGCTCTTCATTTGTTTCTTTGTGCATGTCCCCAACAAGGTCAGGGTATAAGCAGTTGGGACTCGAACGAGTTGATCCTTTTCAATATCGGCCTTGCTAAACCCAGTCGTCTCCCATGGGAGAAGAAAATATAAATGATGGGGCATGATATCCCTTTAATCTATTTCTCGAGGAACCCCTCTTGTGACAAAGGATTGAGATCATGAATAATTTTTCTCAAATTCTTTGAGGACTGCCAAGGCGATGCATCTTCCTCAAGTGGAGGAACCACCCCTTCAAGGTACAAATTAATTTTGATATCCCTATATTTGACGGTAAAATAGATGAAAATTCTATAGACAAATGGTTAAACCTTATAGAAGGGTATTTTTATTTCCATATCTTTTCCGATAGAGAAACGATTACATTTGCGCTCCTTAAGGCTGTTCCCGATATCAAATATTGATGGAAGACTTTCTATGAGAAAAAGGAAATAGATGGATCTACATTATTTGCAGTCGCACCAACTCGGGGTTCTTTCAGGGACACTCTTAAGGAACAATAGTACCTTGTTTGAAGTTATCACGACTTATATACAAGATGGACCACATTGCAGTAGGAAAGGGACCAAACAGTGCCATAGTTAACCAATGTCTTCCATACCTTGTGCACCAAGCTAGTTATCAAATAATCTGAGCATAATTTGGTGCTCAAATACCACGAAAGTCTACATAGATACATTCATAAATAAATTTAGTTTATGTACATCTCGTCTTTGGGTGCAGCCTATTGATATTCTTAAACAAAATACATGGTATTTTTGGTTTGCAAACCTCTCACAACAAAAGCAGGGTAAAGGTGGCCCCAACCCATAGAGAAAAGGGAAAAGAAAGGATGGTCAACCTTAGGACAACCAGTCCAAACCAAAACAAAAGAAGGACAATGGGAAGGAAAAGAAATACATTCGGAAATGGTGTAATTTCCATAATATCCTCTGGCATAATACTACTCAATGTCACTCAAAATACTCATTGGTGGCTAAGGTAAAATCCTTTGAATCAAATGCAGGCTCTGACTTTGAGTTAGAATAAGAAAAATGGAGATAGATCATTCTTTCATAATCCAATGCCACTGTTTCTACCACCACCAAGTTCCATCCTGTTGAACGTAATGAACCAAAGGAAGGTGAGTGCCACTATCATTCACAGATGTGGGTGAACGGTAATCCATTTCTCTTCATCACTGATAGAGGTAGCCAGAAGAGCCTAATCTTAGTGGAGGTCGTCAAGTGGTTGGCTCTACTAAAAACACCACACCTACAGTCGTACACAATCAGATGGATCATATAAGAGAGTGATCTTCGCGTCAGCTAACAATGTCACTTGGCCTATGATATCAAGCCCTTAAAATATGAGGTATTGTGTGATGTTGCCTCCCTTGAAGTTTGTGATGTTCTTTTTGGACAACCTTATTTATGGAAAATTGATGTTGTATATGATTCTAGGCCTCATATTGTTATTGTTACTTTAGACAGGAAATTATACAACACACCCTAGGTAGTCCCATCTACTGACATTTCCTTGATCTCTGCCAAGCAATGTAGGAAGGTCGTCTCTTGTAACACACCTGACCCCTAAATATCCTTTCTAGGGATAGGGAATCAAATATTTTTTCTTCCTAACTATCTCAAATCCTAACTTTGAGATCTTCATGGGTTATTGATCGTCACGAGATTTCTAACGGTCGTCATTGCACTAAAATTTGAGCTCTGGTTTGCAAGTTATGGCCTCCCGAAGTTACCCAAGCATTTTTAGTTGGGGTCTTCGGCATTCGGCGTTGAACACTCCATTCTCCTAATCCCTGAAATCTCTTCACATGGCCTTAGATATTAATAAATCAGTGTTTTACGTTGAACATCCCCTTTTTGGCATTCGAAAATTAGCAATCAACAGTCGACTTCCTACACTTTCAATGTTTCGTTGATCCACGATTGTCATTGAACATTTGGCGATCGACAATCTTCGTTGAAAATCCTTATATTACACTACAACCAAATATTCCAAACTCCCAGAGTCCTGAACATGTCACCAACCACGTTGGCAGGCGGGCACGAACCAGAAGCTGACATGTGGCAAGGCCAGGGGTGACACGTGGAACGTGTAATGTGGGTCCATGTCACATCAAATGACCTCATCATTCAACATCATATTAGATTGATAACTATCCATCCCTTTAATCTCACGGTCAGTAGGAGTCCATGTGGATTCATAAATCTAAGGCTCTCATTACTTCATGGCTCTGGACTTTGGAGATTACCAACTCCTCACGTCGTGAATTCCCTGAAGAGTCAAGACTTTGGTCTCTCTAATCTGATACCAAGTTTCCTCATCCTACCAATGGTCGAGATTTATTTTGGCATTCTTGACTTCAGATTTTTTCACACTCCATAGATTCTTGACCAAGTTCCTTTGGAGTACTAAGTCTCCAAACTATAGGATCTCTTTCCATGTACTCTCTCATCTAATGGCTCTAATTCGTCAAAAAACCTTAGAAAGGGGACAAGTAGGGGCCACCTGTTTCTCCATGACATGTTCCCGATCAGTTGGGTAATTAAGGGTGACTTTCCTGGATCGACGACTGAAAGGGATCCCAAAGGATCCGAAGATCAATGGTCCACGTCACTTTGGAAGTTCGACATTTGGGGGTTCTACATGTATCTTTTGGCTTACTCTCTAGACCATGCTTGATCTGTCACCACGTGTACCTAGCATTCATGGCCAATATTTACTCTGGATCACAGAGCTTCAGGGAAAATCACTAGTCCCTATACTGTTCCCTCCACTTTCAATGGTCCCTATTAACATCACGACTCTAAGATTCAGGAATTTCAACACTAAAACACTCCTATCCTCCTTAAGTAGAACTTCCCCGAAGCACTTAACGCTTCCCTTCCTGAGTCCTATCTAACATCTAAGAGAGATCCACACTAGATACCCAGATCTATGACCATCATCAATTCATGACTTCGGCCTTCGGCTGTTTTCGAGGACTGTGGAGCCATAAGTCCCGAAGCCCCAAATACAAAATGGATAGCTCCTTATGGACTAGCGCAGGGTTCCCAGACCCTGGTCATATGGGTCCTTTGGAAATTCTTGTGGGATAACTGCTAATCATTTTAGCATCAAATGGGTTAAGGACATGGGCATGAGCCCTCGGTCAGATGGGAGGATGGTCTAAAGGAAAACTCCCTTCTCCCATAAAGATGAACATGACATTCTTGCTAAGGTAACTTCAAAGGATCACAACTCTCATGTGGATTCACATCCCATGACTATCTAGAAGCTAAAATGAGATAAATAAAATATCATATAGATATAACAATTTACATAAGCAAATGAGAATTTCTAATAATTGTTCAAACGATGGAAGACTTAACCATAAACACAGACATTCCATCATCGCATCCAATATATATACACAGAGTATGATAAAAATTATCAGAAATTGAGAAGGTGAAGCGACTATTGAAAGGGTTGCTTGTTTCATCCCAACCATAGAAACAACCACTCTTGACAGATTTACCACTGGCTACCCCTAAGCTAGACCATGATGCTCTGTGAGAGACACTTTCTCCTTGTTGCATGACAGTCAAGGATGGAGGTTACTCTCTTCCTCCCACGGGAACTTCTCAACTGGTTTCCTCTACTCCAAGCAAGGAGGTCTACACGAGTACTTCCTTAGTCACTCATCAGCCTCGTTTATCATCTTGTAGAGAGACCCTGCACAAAGCTTCTCACAACCAAAACAAGATTGCTTCTCAGCTTCTCCAGAACGTTCTCTCTACTTTGTTATCTTACAGATTTGTCTCTGTCCACCGAATTACCTGCTTTCTTGCCTTCCTCAGCAAGGTTGCATGGGTATGAATCCCAATTCGTGGTCAATTCTCAAAGCCTTACAAATGGATAGCCTACCCCATCTCTTCATTAACTCTTGAGGGTGGCCTTCCAACCACCATCCTGACTGGTAATTCATTTTCGGGTCAGAGGATTGTTGAGCAATTACCCCTAGTAGGTACTGGTATGGTGAGGGTCATATCAACCATTCTTTGTTTCCCCTAACCATTTCTCTCATAACATCATGGTCTATCTTGGCAGACTTCCCCCCTTTCAACAGTTGTGTAAGACATATCCAATTTCTATAAATAAAATAAAATTCATACATTGACCATTTTATACAAAGGTTCATCAAATCAAACATTCACACATATTTGGTTTGTTGTAGTCTCTTGTCCAGTTATATTTATATTTACAAATTGGGGGAAACATGGGTATTACAATCCCCTCCCTCTTAAAGGAACATCATCCTCAATGTTCTATATGTATGTACAGAAGCAAACAAAAATGGATGTGCTTGTCTCATGACATCCTCCATTTCCCATGTAGCCTCATCTGGGCTAAAGTGTTTCCACTACACCTTGACCTATGCAATGGTTTTATTCTGGAGAGGGGTTTCTCCCTGTCTATTATGCATTGATGTTCTGGCAAGAATTCTCCCTCGGGTTCCACCTGAATCATAGACTAGTCAATAATATGATTAGAATCATGTACATACTTCTTTAATAAAGAAACATGGAAAACATTATGTGCCTTCACTCTGGGATGAAGTGTTAGCCGATAGGATACTGATCCCACTCTATCCAAAAATTCAAAGGGTCCACAATACCGAGGTGCCAGCTTGGCACAAGCTCGCTTCCTCAAATAGGTTTTTATGGGTCTAACTCGGAGATACACATGATCCCCTACTTTGAAATCTCTAGGAGTCATTTTCAGGTCTGCATAGCTATTTTGTCTGTCCTAGGTGATCTTCAGATTATTTTTGATCTGAATTGCTTTTTTTTCCATTTCCTTTAGCATATCTGGCATGATTGTAACTATGTCTACTGGGTTGTTCCAGCTGATTGGAATGTTTCATTTCCTTCCATAGAGGGCTTCAAAAGGGCTCATCATGTCTTCTAATAGTTGGTTTATGCTCTCTATCTACCCATAATTTTGAGGGTGATAGGTTGTACTAAAGAGCAACTTTGTTTCAAAACCAACAAACAAATATTTCCAAAAGTTTGAAGTAAATTTTGTATCTTTGTCAGATATAATTTCCTTAGGCATGCCATGTAGTCTAAATATTTCTTTCATGAAAATGTTGGCAATATCTATTGCCTTACAATTTGACTTGACGGGTAGGAAATGAGCATCCTTGCTCAGTTTTTACACAACTACCATGGTGGTGTCGTTTTGTTTGGTTGATATTGGTATTCTTGTGATGAAATCCATGGATATGTTTCCCATTTATATTAGGGAATTGGTAGGGGTTTCATTAACCCTGTTGGGTGTCGGTGCTCTACCTTGACTTGCTGACATTATAGACACTTAGATAAGTCATCAGCGATGTCATTTTTTAGTCCGGGCCAATAAAATAGTTTCCTAGTGGTCGTGATCATTTTCTGATAACCAGGATGACCAGTATATGGTATTTTGTGTAGTTCATCCATTATGAATCTCTTCAATTCATCATGATTTGGAATATGCAATCTTCCCTTGTAAGTCAACGGGCCATAATTAAGCATCTGGTAACCTTCGTAATTTAGCCTTGTGGGCTCCTCCTTTAGGTATGATGTCACGGTCTTGAAAAATGCATATGTTTATTGTTCATTTTTTACTCTCTCTTTGATGTCTAATTCACTGGTGCTTACAACTTCCAAGTGAACCATTTTCATACTCCTACTAAGGGAATCATCCACCCTATTCTCCTTTCCTTTGATATGCTTTATTTCAAAATCAAAATCACTAAGGAGAACCATCCACCTAGCTTGTCTCACTTTGAGTTTTGGTTGGTCAAACAAATACCTTCACCCACTATGGTCTGTCATAAGTACAAATCTTCTACCTAAGATGTAATGCCTCCACATTTTAAAATCATGCACTATGGAAACCAATTCCATATCATGGTTCACATAATTGATTTAATGCTAATTCAATTTTATGGATTCCTAGAAAATCACATGTCTTTCTTGCATAAAGACTCCTTAGAGCCCTTCCTTGCAGGAATCTGTACACACAAGGAAGTATTTGTTCGGGTCTGCAATCTTCAGTACATGTGCATTGGTTAAAAGGTATTTCATCTCTTGAAATACTTCTTCACATTCTGATGCCCAAATGAATTTAACCTTATTTTTATGAAGGGGAATTATTGGGAAACCAATCTTGGAGAATCCCCTTATGAATCTCCTATAGCATCCTGCTAGGCCCATAAAGGATTTGATATCAAATACATCCTTTGGGGTAGGCAAATCCATGATGGATTTAATCTTGTCAGGACCAAATGCCACTCCTTCCTCAGAAATAACACGGCCTAAGTAATGGACTTGTTTCTGGAAAAAGTCACACTTACTAAGCTTAGCATAGATTTGATGTTCTCTTAGTACTTGGAGTACTAGCTTGAGATGTTCTTCATGTTCTTCTCTATTATTAGAATAGATTAGAATATCATCAATGAAAACCAACAAAAACCTATCCAAGAACTTTTTGAATACATTATTCATTAAGAACATAAAAGTGGTTGGTGCATTGGTAAGTCCAAATGTCACCACCACAAATTCATAGTGACCATATTTTGTCCTAAAGGTTGTCTTGTGGATGTATTCATATTTAATTTGGACCTGATGGTATCCATACCTCAAGTCAATCTTGGAGAAGATTGTAGCACCCCTTAATTAGTCAAACAAGTCATCAATATTGGTTAAGGGATACTTATTTGTGATGGACATCTTATTGATTTTTCTATAATCTATGCATAATCGAAGTGTTCCATATTTATTTTTCACAAACAAGGTTGGTGCTCCCCATGGGAACACACTAGGCCGAATGTAGCCTTTGTCCCACATCTTCTTCAACTACATTTTTATCTCAACTAGTTTTGGTGTACTCATTATATAGGGCATTCTATACATTGGCACCACTCATGGTACAAGTTCTATTGAAAAGTCAATATCCCTTCTTGGAGGTAGACCTGGAACCTCTTCTGGGAATACATATTTATACTCTCTTAATATGGGATAGTCCTCTAGGTTGGGTTTTTCATTCTCAACAGATTTTGGTACTTGTATTGCATATAAGGGACATCCTTTTCTACAATACTTCTTCACTTGCTGGGTTGATATTTGTATCATTGAGATAGGATTTTGAATCCCTTGTAGGGTTACCCTTCTTCCTTCTTCATTTTCACACTCCAAGGTTTTACTATAACAATCCAATTTGGTTTTGTGGGCAGCCAACCAGTCCATTCCAATCAAGAGTTCATATGATCCTACAAGGAATATGTTTAGGCTTGCTTGGGTGGGAAACCCACTTATGATGAATTGGCATGCCAGTATCTCTATTACTTTTCTTTTGTTTCCAGTGGCTATTTGTACCAGCCATGATTTAACATGGTTAAATTGTTTCAATTTAAATTTCTCAACAGTTTGAGGTGCAACATAACTCAAATTAGAATCAAGGTCAATTAAAATGGAAATGAGATGGTTGGTGATCATACCTTCCATCTCCACCACTGAAGCTTGGTGGTCAGGTTGTCTATTATCCAGGGCTTCATAAATTTGTGGCATGCTCCTAGCCACATCATTGATTGTGGTAGCCTCTTCGATGTTGTATACCCTCTCATTGTTTTGTTTCCTATGTGGAAAGTCCCTCAGTAGTTTTTCCTCTCCACAACCCCAACATTTCAAGGGTTCTCTCTTCTTGTTATCAATATTACTTGGAGCTACTCCAAATGGTTTATTTCCACTGTGGGATGGAAAATTTTGTTGATACACATTTCTAGTAGGAAGGCTCATCCTAGAGCTCTTCCCATGGTTCTTAAATATCAAGGATTTAAACCCCTTCTTCTTGAATCCCAATTTTTTTTATTATTCCAATATTCATGGGGTTATGTCTTATTCTTGAATTGTTCATAGCAATACCTTTCTTTTCGAAGAGCATATTCTAGATTCTTTGGCTCATCAGACTCAATTCTATCCCGATAGAACTGAGGTAATCCACTAATAAATCATTGCATATTTACTTTTTCATCCTTTATGTAGGGCACACACGTCATCATCTCAAGGGATTTGTTGATATATTCATCTATGGTGAGTTTTCCCAACTTGAGTTCATATAACTCCTTGGTCTTCCCATCAAAGTAATTTTCTGACAGGTACTTCTTATTGAAGTATTTCTCAAATTGTTTCTATGACAATTTCTTCTCATGGATTCCTTTCACATTCCTAAGGTCCTCCCACCAAATGGAAGCTTTCCCATTCAGGTTGAAAATGGCTATCCAAGCCTTTAAGTTTCAAAGTAGTCATGAACTCTGAATTACTTCTTCAGGCTGAGTAGCCAAACTTCTTCTTCTTCCCCATTATTAATCTCTCCATTGAAGGTGGGTGGTTTGGATTTCTTGAATTATTCAGGGTCATGACTCTTGGAAGGTTTCCTCTTCTTTATTTTCTTCTGGGAATGGGAACCAGTTTTTCCACTGGAATATTCCTTGAGTGTCTCTTGGATCCACGTTGGGCCTTCCTTTAGGTGCTCTTCCTGGTGTGGCCACCTTCCAGAACATGCTTCTATATCTTAGGTGAACTTGGAGTTTTCTTAGTATGATTCCAGTCCACATGATTGGCAGTTGAACCATGTTGGAGTTTTTTTATATATCTAATAGAATTTGCAGTAGGACTGCATTAATTTCAGTATTCTTTTCCTTCTCCTTGACTATGCTTTCATTTTCATACTTATAACTCTATAATTCTTCCATGAGGATTCTTACATTTTCGACCAAATCTGGAGGAGTTTCCATTGCCCTCCTTTCATCAGATTCTTCCTCTCTATTGTGGGAGCTATCCCCCAACTCATGGTGTGTCACCATCCCTTATGTTGTAGTTTTCCATGCTGGTCACTAACCGCTTGAGTGCCGATAAAACATTTTATGTTAGTTATTAATCTACCAATTTATGAACAACACACATCATTGCAAAGTGAAGTCCACTTCTTTATTTGGAAACATTAGAAACATACAGTGAATATTTCCAAAACATCTTTCAACAGTGGAAGGTTTCATTCCTCTAATAATATTTTTCTGCGACTTGTGCATGAGCCCAAGCAGGACAAGTGTTGTTGACATGCTCTGATACCAATTTGTAACACACTCGACCCCTAAATACCCTTTATAGGGATGGGGCGTCAAATTTTTGTTCTTCCTAACTATCTCAAATCCTAATTCTGGAATCGTCATGGGTTACTACTCATCATGAGATTTCTACTGGTTTCCACCGCACCAAAATCTGGGCTCTGGTCTGCAAGTTATGGCCTCCCGAAGTTACTCGGGAATTGTTAGTTGGGGTCTTCGGAATTCAGCACTGAACACTCCTTTTTCCTAATCCCCAAAGTCTTGAAATCTCTCCATGTGGCCTTATCCATTCAGCGATCGATGTTTTTCTTTTTACGTTGAACGTCCCCTTTTCAGTGTTTGGTGGTCAAATTCCTACACTTTCAAAGTTTTGTCGATTGAATATCATCGTTGAATGTTCATCATTCGGTGATCAACGATCTTCATACTATAATGCGACCAAATATTCTGAACTCCTGAATTTATCTAGACTCCCTTAGTCTTGGACATGTCACCAACCATGTTGGCCAAGCAAGAAAGAACCAGAAGATGACACACGGCAAGGGTCAACGATGACGTGTGTCCTCATTACGGGGTGAAACATGTCATGCTCTAATAGGAAAAAGGAATCTGTCAATCGGTCATATCTGGTTGACATGTGGCACATGTAATGTGGTTCCACATCACATCAAATGACGTCATCATGCAACATCATCTTGGACTGATAATTATCCAACCCTTCGATCTCATGGTCAGTAGGAGTCAAAGTGGATCCATAAATATATGACTCTCATTAATTCACAACTCCGGACTTCAGATCTTACCAACTCCTCACATCATCAAAAATTCCTATAGAGTACTAAGTCTCTGAACTATAGGCTTTATTTCCATGTACTCTCTCATACAATGGCTCTAATTCGACAGGCAACCTTAGACAAGGGACAAGTAGGGGCCATGTGTCTCTCCACGACGTGTTCTTGGTTGTTTGGGTAATTGAGGACCATTTTATTATATTGACGGATGAGAGGGATCCCGAAGGATCTGAAGATCGATGGTCCACGTCACTTCGAAAGTTCAACATTTAGGGTTTCAACATGTATCTTTCGACTTCCTCTCTGGACCACACCTGATCTATCACCATGTGTTCCTAGCATTCATAACCAGGATTTACTCTAGCTCACAGAGCTTCAGGTAAACTTGCACATCCATATACCTCTGAATACCCAAACTTCAGGATAGTCATTGATTTGTCAACACGTGTCCCTCCACTTTCAATGGTCCTGATTAACGTCATCAATTTGGAATTCGAGAGTTAAAGTGCTAGACCACTCCTATCCTCCCAAAGTAGAACTTCATTGAAGCACTTAATGCTTCCCTTCCTAAGTCTGATCTAACGGCTGAGAGAGATCCACACTAGATCCCTATATATAGAACCCTCATCAGTTCTTGACTTTGTCCTTAGGATGTTTTCTAGGATTATGGATTCATAAGTCTCAAATCCCCAAAGCCAAAAGGGTTAGCTCCTTATGGACTAGAGAAGGGTTCCCAAACCCTTGTCATATGGGTCCTTTGGAAATTATTGTGGGCTAAGCACTAATTTTCTTAGTAGAAAATGGGTTAAGGACATGGGCATGAGCCCTTGGTCATATGGGAGGATGGTATGAAGGAAAATACCCTTCTCCCACAGAGATGAAATTGACATTCCCGCTAAGGCGAATTCAAAGGATTGATAGGACTTAGACGTTTTAGTTACTCCTACCCTGAATCTCATGTGGATTCACATCCCATGACTCTCTAGCAGCTAAACTGAGATAAATCAAATATCATATAGATATAAAAGTTTACATAGGCAAATGAGCATTTCTAATAATTGTTCAAATACTGAAAGACTTAACCATAAACACATACATTCCATCATTGCATCCAACATATATAAAGAGAGTATGATAATACTTATCAGAAATGGAAAAGTAAAGCGACTGCTAAAAGGGGTCCTTGTCTCATCCCAACCATAGGCACAACCACTCCCGACGGATTTACCATTGGATACCTCCAATCTAGATAGTGATTCTCTTCTAGAGATTATTTCTTATTTCTCCACGAGAGTCAAGGTCAGAGCTTATTGTCCTCCTCCCATAAGAACTTGGAAACCGGTTTCCTCTACTCCAAGAAACGAGGTCTTCGTGTGTACTTCCTCAGTCACTCATCAACATTGTTTATTATCTTGTAGCGAGACCCTGCCTAAGGATTCTCACAGCCAAAATAAGCTTTCTTCTCAGCTTCTCTAGATTGTTCTCTTTACTCTATTGTCTTACAGATATGTCTATGTCCCCCGAATTACCTCCTTTCTTTCCTTCCTCAGTAAGGTTGCATGGGTCTGAACCCCAATTCATGGTAAATCCTGGAAGCATTACAAATGGGTACCCTACCCCATATCCTCATTAACTCTTGAGGATGGCCTTCCAACCACCAACCTCACTAGTAATTCATTTATGGGACAAAGGACTCTTGATCAATTACACCCGGTAGGTATTGGTCTGGTGAGATTCATCTCAACCATTCTGGCTTTCCCTTCTCTCATAACATCCATGGTCTATCTTGGAAAACTTCCCCCCTTTCAACAGTTGTGCAACACATATCCAATTTCTATAAATAACATAAAATTCATAAATTAACCATTTTATACAAAGGTTCATCAAATCAAACATTCACACATATTTAGTCCACCATAGTCTCTTGGCTAGTTATAGTTATATTTACAAAGTCGTGGAAATAGGGGTATTACAATCCCCTCCCCCTCAAAGGAACATCATCCTCGATGTTCTATCTCTCAATGTGCTATGTATGTACATAAGTAAACAAAAATGGATATTCTTGTCTCATGCAATCCTCCATTTCCCATGTAGCCTCATCTGGGCCAAAGTGTTTCCACTGCACCTTGACCTGTGCAATGGCTCTATTCCGGAGTGGGGTTTCCTCCTTGTCTATTATGCATTGAGTTTATGGTAGGAATTCTCCCTCGGGTTCCACCTGAATCACAGACCAGTCAATAATATGATTAGAATCATGTACATACTTATTTAATAAAGAAAAATGGAAAAAATTATGTGCCTTCACTGTGGGAGGAAGTGCTAGTCGATAGGCTAATGGTCCCACTCTATCCAAAACTTCAAAGGGTCCACAATATCGAGGTTCCATCTTGGAAAAACCTCCCATCCTCAAAGATGTTTTGTTGGGTCTAAATCAGAGATACACATTATCCCCTGCTTTGAACTCTCTAGGAGTTCTTTTCATGTCTGCATAGCTATTTTGTCTATCCTGGCCTATCTTCATATTTTTTCTAATTTGAATTGCTTTTTGTTCCATTTCCTTTAGCATATATGGCCATATTATAACTCTGTCTACTTGGTTGTTCCAACTGATTGGAATGTTGCATTTCCTTCCATAGAAGGCTTCAAAAGGGTTCATTTTTAATGACTCTTGATAGCCATTGTTGTAATCAAATTCTACCAATGGTAGGTAGTCCTCCCAATTCTTGGGTTGATGCATTACATGCATCCTTAGCTTTTGTTATAACACTTGTTACCCTTTATGTCTACCCATTAGTTTGAGGGTGATAGGATGTACTAAAGATCAACTTGGTTTCAAAACCAACAAATAGAGATTTCCAAAATTTTGAAGTAAATTTTGTATCTCTGTCAGATATAAATTTCTTAGGCATGCCATGCAATCTAAATATTTGTTTTATGAAAATGTTGGAAATATCTATTGCCTTACAAGTTGACTTGTGTTGGCCCTTGACCAAGTTTTGTTGATATCTAGTCAAGTTTGACCTATTTTTGGACTTCGACAACCTGTCGAAGGAGGAGCGCAAGAGGAAGCAGAGATCATGGGATCTCAGCCCCTTTTTTGGTCCTTTTTGGGATGTGGGAATATGTAACGAGAATGGGATGTCAGCCCATGGGTTTACCCATGTTTAGGCCTATTTTGTAATATATAAATAGATGCTTAGTCTAGATAGAAGTGTGGTGCATCTATGTGTTGTGAATGTATGCTAAGTGAAAGTAGAGACTGTAAGTGCTTTGTGCATGACTGCGTGAAACTTGCAGAGCTAAGTGCAAGTCCTTGTAGAAATATTGAGGAAGGATTAGTGTCAGAACGCAAGGAAGAAGGATCTAGCGAGCTGCGCATATATTATGTCCTATGCGGAGTACGGTTTTTGAGGATCTATGCTTGTAACCGATTGACTGAAGACAATAAAGAAGAACATTTGGTGGGCGTAGCCCCAGGGTGGGGGTGAACCACATAAATATTGTGTTGTTCCACTTTGTGCTTGTCTTAATGTGCTTATGACTCTCTTTCTAAGTGCTTTGATAGAGATAGATCAATATGTTCATGATTTGTGCTAATGATGTGTAAGGATGTTAGCTCTAATCCACATGAAGACTCTTAGTGCTTGATCATCTAAATATAACTCACATGTTCATGATAGAATGATTAAATACCTCATATCTGAGTGAATGATGCGATGCTCTATTCTATATATGCATTAGTTGTTTGTTGAATATTGATGAACTATTGATGCTAAGTGCTCTGTTAATTATTATAATCATAGATCTGTGTCCCAACTAACGTTGTAGACACCTTAGTCTCACAACCAACCCTGCCTCTACCTCGAGGGAGACTTCATTTTCTTTGTAGGTGTTTTCGAAAGGGTAGGTAGTTAGGGTTTTGTTGGTGCATTGTTGTAGCATTGAACCCTAGGTATGCCCCTATGCCAACAAATAGTTTCGTTATCGGGACCGAAACTTTGATTGTTGGGAACTAAGAAAGAAGAATCTTTGTGCAAAGATTCGTCCTGAAGTTGTGAAAGCTCTATGCATAGATCTATCTCTCTAGTGCATAGTATTCTACTTGATTTATAAATCTCAGTGCTAAAAGAAAGAAGCTCAATCTGAAGAAAAGAAGTCATATCTAAAGGAGAGAAGCAAGATCTAAAATCTTTGTGCTCTAAGAAAGGTAAAAGTGAGAATTTCTGATTAAAAGAGGTAAGATCTGGAAGATCTGTGCTCTGCTAAAGGTAATAATAGTGAAATGCTTTAGATCTGGAAGCTCTGTGCTCTGTTCAAGTAAGATAAGTGGAAATTTTTGTTTCTAGAGTACGGATCTAGGTATGCTTAATAAGGTCTATCCTAGTTCGAAAACTAGGGTATTGATAGATAAAGGAAGATTTGATATTAATAGATATGACAAGAATAGTGAAAGATATGTTATACCTATGCATAGAAAGAATGTTTGGACTAACAAGTGGATGCAATATCCTAGAAATAATTCATTGCAGGTTAGCTCCTATGATCCTAGCACGTAGTACAAGAGAAGTTGGGGATCATTTTAAAGAAAGAGAGGATTAGCTCTATGTTACAACTATAGAAGACGAGGACATCTTGCTAAGGAATGCCCTAGAAGAAGACCTAGTTGTCTTTGTTGTAAAGCTATGGACCATGAAGTGTTGGATTTCTCTAGAATGATTTCTAAGCTTGAGGGAATGAATCTGAACTAGGAAAACACTACGACAGATCCAGAAATTGCAGAATCCTAGAAAGAATTAGAGAAAGTATTGTTACAGATGAAGGAAACCTTGAATGACCACTGACATATCATCTTTTCGAGGATATTCAAAGAAAAAGAATGCATCGAAGAAAGAATAGAAGACTTCAACATTGAATGTGTTCTGGATGAGGAAACACAGGTGAATATCATGACAAAGAGAACTTGGGAAGCTATAGGGAAGCCTACTATGATTCCTTCATTAGGAGGAATACAATTATTCAGAGGAAAACTGGTAAATCTATGTGGGAAGCTCACTCGTATACCTATGCACATTAATGGAACTTCGACAGAAGAATTTTTTGAGATTATTAAATTTATTGAAGACAACGACCTGTTTACCATGTTACTAGCTAGCCCTTGGATTGAAAGAGACCAGGCCAGAAGGAAAGAAGAAGAAGCAGTGTTAGAACAACAGAAGTAGGAGTTAAACGAATTCATGACTTGAAGGATCGCACATTTGATTGCAGACTAGGAGAACAGATCGAATCTATTTAACACCAGAGACCTTGATGTCAAAATTGAAAGAACCCTATAAGACCAACAAAAGACTGAATTACTTATCCTAGATAAAGAAAAATTATTACCCTCGAATCCTAGGAAAGAATCTCAACAACACACAATGACTATGAAAAATGAAGATAAGAATCAAAATGGAAAAAGAAATACCGAGAAGAAGCTCACTGGAAAGAAGGCTAGAAAGCTAAGTAAGAAGAGGGATAAGATTGAAAAGTTATAGAAGGATCTAGAGGGAACTTCACAGAAGGAAAAATTTCAAAATTGGAGCTTCATCGGGATATCAGAACAATGACACATGGCACTTCTCCATGATGAAGCAATATGGACATTGGGGAACGTTATAACCATTATATCAATGCTCTGAATGGATAGAAAACCATTTATGGCCAACCAGCTTTCCATCTGACCGTTAAGACCGCACCATAACAGACAAAACGAAGTTAATGAAGACCTCATAAATACCCAATGTAAGTGACCCATTGTCAAGTTACCTATTTATCCCACCACGCCACGCACCAAGAACACATTTTCCAATTGAGAATTTGAGCCCACAGACTAATTTGATTTTATACCATGATCATTGTTCTTTTGGTCTCTGTCTCATTACTGTGTCTAAGATACCACCCCCCAAACCTGAGATTGTTAACCCCGAGTGTGTATGTCGGACGAGTTGAGAACTGTAGAAAGAGTTGTTAAGGAATTTTTGATCGACCTGATGATTGAAAGAGTCATGTCAGAGAGAGGATTATCCATAGGGGTACAAGCATCATCCACGAGAGGATTGCTTGCCTCTCCATTAACTGCTCGAGCCGGACCATCTCGGCCATCAGATGAGAAGCAAACTAAGCACAGGGATGATCTTGCGAATGATAAGTTGATTTCGAGCATATTACCTACCTATATACCACCTTTGAGCGGTGTTGTAAACCACAACAACGTACCTAGAGATTTTTAGTATGCCTTGGTCACTGCGTACCTCCCGAAGGGGATATGCGTAGTTCACGCATACCAAGATAAGATTGTAGCGTTGAAGTTTAGTCACTTCAACCTCGACGACCGAAAAGTTTACAACATGATTTCTCCACATAAGTACCTGACTAGAACAAAGGGAAAGAATTTGAATATCGTCCCTCGGTCGCGGACCCATATCCTCGCACAGTCCACCCTAATAAAAATTATGAATATTCTACACTTTGGATGACACAAGGAGGTGAATTCATGTGTCAAATTGTTGTTTTCTTGTTACCATGGAGGTTATATATGGTTAAACCGTCGCATAACAGTGGATTCATCATTGATAAATCGAATCACCAGGATTAGTATGCAAGGACCCGACCCACGGTATTTCTATCCTGGAAAATCCATGGACTGTGCTCTCGCTCAAATGATCAAGGACACTTATGGAAATGTCAAGAAAGGAATGCGAGGCTAAAAGGTAGCTTCTATATAGAGTGGCGCAGTGCACCTTTCCTATCAGATGATTTCAGGGAAGTTAGTACGCAAGAATCGACCCACCCAAGTGACTGGTTTTGTAGTCGACCTCGCAGGGAAGTGTGCGGAGGGCCTACAAATGAATTGGGCGAAGTACCTGGTGAACCAATTAGAACTTGACTGTAGAGAATCCTAAGATCAAGGGTACAAATTCCACTTCATCTGGCTATTGATATTGATCGCTTTTATCGCCTGGGAGATGCCAGAAGGTGCGACCTTCCCGGACATCGAGCCCTTTGAACCATTGGCTGCGAAGTTCAACACACTGTGGTATTCAAGAAAGATGAATAAAAAGTGGCAATGCAATGTTGTATTTCACTCATACTACAACCATTTGAAGCTATCCATACAGTCTAAGCCTCGCATAACTCCGAATACTTTACACAGGTTCAGGCCTTTGATGAAGTTCAGTGCAGACAACCATTTCATTTATATCATAGCGTGCATTGACGAGCACAAGCAACAACTTCAGTCCTATTATAAGGTAATAGAGGATGACTTGGAGGAGATCACCAAGGATTGGTCGACGGACCTCCTCATTCCATCAGACCCTACGGAGATATCCGACTTAGACAGCCTAGACACTGCGCAGGATACACCCGGGCCGAGCAATACAAAGAATACTTAAGAGGTCCATGATTTAGACAATGCATCCATAAAGACTGCTTCCATCTCGCCTAAGCAAGGAGGTGATGATGCAGAGTTGAATGACATAGAGGTCGAGCAGTAGTAGGGTGACGAGGTTGATCCCCTGAAAAGGAGGAAAGGTTCACCTCTAAAATCGTCCTCCCAGAAGAAAGTGAAGGACACTATGACAAAGATACAAACCATCCTCACCTCAGATGAATTTGATTTCATTATATCAGCCCTGAATGATGCTTCGCTGGAGATAGAAGAGAAACAAGAGGCTAAGCATAAAGTGATGTACAATAGAATCGATATTTAGCTCCAAGGAGTACAATAAGCACTATAGTCTAGTTGTGCAGTCTCCATTGTGTCTCTACCTTTAGGAACACCAGAAGTGGGAGATGAACTAGCTCAACCCCATTGAATAGATGATACAGTTGAATCTCATCTTCAACGAGTGCAAGAGGAAACAATGCAAGCCACCTAAGATTTGGTACAAGTATAGGGAGTACTTGTAGAATAGCGTAGAGCTGTCGAACAAGAAAAGAGCACTCTCCAACTGAATTTCAATGAGGAAAAGGCACAGCTGCAGCAAGGCAAGGAACATTTTTTCATCGAGAAACTTTAAGTGAAGGAAATGGTCAACAGAGCACTTCACTTTGTGATTGTCGTAGAAGTCAAGGTAGAGGATCAAGTCAAAAAGAAAGTAGCACAACTTGAAGAAGTGATCCAGCATCACATAGCATATTTAGAGCTACGCACTGTACCAGAGACTCCACAGGAGGTAAGAGACCATTGAGAAGCCACTGCCCGTAGCACAGTTGATAGACTGAAGGCCCTTACCTTAGAATGAAAACAATTTGTTGATCGCAGTGCCCAGACATATGATAAAATTACTGAGAACCCAAAGTTGCAGGCACTAGAGTCGCAACTCCAGGAAGCGAAGCAGCATGCAGAAACACTACAGGTGCAGCTGAAGTCTCTCTCAATTGTGGAGAGAATGAAGATATCTCAAGAGTAGTGAATCACCCAGTAGAAAATCCATAATATCCAGAGCATATTTATGGATATAACTCAGAAACTCCAACCGATACAAGATAAGGCCTATCAGTTGTTTACAGAGGTGGAAATATAGGGAGCAGAATTGGAGCAGGTTAGAACCACGACAGAACAATGCCTGGAAGGACCTGTGAATGATGCAGTCATTCAAGAATTTGTTGAAAAAGAGCTCATAGCACAGCATAAATTCGAAGCAATTTGAGCCAAGATCGAAGCGTTCGAAGAATAACTTCCTACATCGGAGTGACTCAGGACGAGTCACAGGTGAGTGTTGGGTGCATGTTTTCCCTTGACCAGGTTGTGTTGATATCTGTTCAAGTTTGACCTATTTTTGGACATTGACATCTTGTCGAAGGAGGAGCACAAGACGAAGCAGAGATCGCGGGATCTCGGCCCCTTTTTGGGTCCTTTTTGGGATGTGGGAATATGTAACGAGAATGGGATGTCGGCCCATGGGTTTACCCATGTTTAGGCCTATTTTGTAATATATAAATAGATGCTTATGCTAGATATAAGTGTGGTGAATCTATTTGATGTGAATGTAAGCCAAGTGTAAGTAGATTCTGTAAGTGCTTTGTGCATGACTGCGTGAGACTTGCAAAGCTAAGTGAAAGTCCTTGTAGCAAGATTGAGGAAGGCTTAGTACTGGAATGCAAGGAAGAAGGATCTAACGAGCTGCGCAGATATTATGGCCTGTGCGGAGTAAGGTTTTTGAAGCTCTATTATGGTAACTGATTGACTGAATACAATAAATAAGAAGAGTTGGTGGACATAGCCCCAGGGTGGGGGTGAACCATGTAAATACTATGTTGTTCCACTTTGTGCTTGTCTTAATGTGCTTATGACTCTCTTGCTAAGTGCTTTGATAGAGATAGATAAATCTATTCATGATTTGTGCTAATGATGTGTAAGGATGTTAGCTCTGATCCACATAAAGATTCTTAGTGCTTGATCTACTAAATATAACTTGCATGTTCATGATAGAATGCTTAAATACCTCAGATCTGAGTGAATGATGTGATGCTCTGTTATATCTACGTAGTAGTTGTTGATTGAATATTGATGAACTATTGGTGCTAAGTGCTTTGTTAAGTATTATAATCACATATTTGTGTCCCAGCTAAGGTTATAGACACCTGAGTCTCGCAATCACCCCTTCCTCTACCTTGGGTGAGACTTCATCTGCTTCGCAGGTGTTGCCGAAAGGGCCAGTAGTTAGGGTTTTGTTGGTGCGTTGTTGTAGCATTGAACCCTGGGTCTACCCCTATGCCAAAAACTTGATAGGTATGAAGTGAGCATTTTTTCTCAGTTTGTACACAACTACCATGATGGTATCGTTCTGTTAGGTTGATATTGGTAGTCCTGTGATGAAATCCATGGAGATGGTTTCCCATTTCCATTTCGGAATTGGTATTGGCTACAACATGCCTGTTGGGTGTCAGTGCTCTGCCTTCACTTTATGACATTCTAGACACTTATATAAGCAATCATCTATGTCCTTTTTTAGTCTGAGCCAATAAAATAGTTTCCTAGTGACCTTGATCATTTTCTGATAACCAGGATCACTAGTATATGGTGTTCTATGTAGTTCATCCATTATGAACCTCTTCAAGTCCTCACAATTTGGAATATACAATCTTCCCTTGTAAGTCAAAACAACATCATTAAGAATTTAATAACCTTTATACCTCAACCCTGTGGGATCTTTCTTTAGGTATGATGTCATGGTCTTGAAAAATGCGTATGTTTCTTTTGTAGTTTTGACTCTCTCTTTAATGTCTGATTCACTAGTTCTTACAGCTTCCAAGTGAACCACTTTCATTCTCCTACTAAGGGCATCATCCACGCTATCCCACAAAATTTTGGTATCCCACACTATGGAAACACAATCCTCCATTTTATATTACCAAATCAAATATTCCTTCATCAAGGAGTGTAGAAGCATGCTCATAGGGACTGAATTGACCAGAGTGACAAAGGTGGCCATAAATTTTCTCAGATGGAAGGAAGTGTGTGCATTTGAATAGTAGGTCACATACATAAGGCTCTTTGCATTTGAAGGGAAGCCCATTTTCCTTACCTGGTTTGTGTGTGACATATTTTTTGTGTATGAGTTATGTACATAGTACAGGACATGGCCCTTGTTTTTCTATAAGAAGAGGAAATGAAATTTATTTCCTATTCCCTTCAGTATTTCCAATATTACAATAAAAGTTTCATCAAGTCTAACCGATCTGTCCTCAGCACCTTAATTCATTTCTCTGTTTGATTCTCAACAAGAGCCTTAAACTCTTTAAATCTGCCAAAGACTTCAAATTTCTTCCTGAGGAAATATATCCAATTTTTCCTCGAGAAGTCATCTATAAATGAGACATAGTACATATATTTTCCCAATGATGGGACCGACACAGGTCCAAAAAAATCCACTGTGAACTAGCTATAAAATTCCTTCTGCCCTCGTTGCACCAGAGGGGAATCTTACCAAATTCTGCTTCCCATATAGACAATGTTCACAGAAATCAAAATCCAGAGAGCAATTAGACATACCTTGAACCATACCTTTATCGTGTAGTAGTTGAAGACCCTTCTCTCTAATATGCCCCAGTCTTTAATGCCACAACATAACCTTTTCTCCAGAGACTGTAGGAGTTCTTTCTTCTTCAACTTCAATATCAGGAACAATGGAGCTATTACACCCATCACTAATA